>NMUC01000019.1:0-336318 GCA_002319055.1 Knufia petricola | reverse complement strand
AACTGTACTACTAAGCCGCATTGCTCGCGCATGTAAAAAGAGCAAAGTCTAATCCTGTGACGTTCCTGCTACGGCCGGAACACTGCGTGCCTGATTATCAATGCACCGACATTCCATTCGTAAGCAAGCATCAATTTCGCTGCACTATCACTAATGGAAACACAACCTGCCTGTGCGCCATGCAGAGCTCCTTCCGCATATCTCTGTAATTTCTTAATTTGCTCATGTGCTTCTTACTTACCAGCTGGTACTACAAATGAGCATTTGCATGATGTGTTGATTGGTAGGTGCCTGGAACTCAAAGAGAAAGATCTGCGATCCTCAGCCGCACTCGGGTGGTTTTAAGATCCGACCGTCTCTACGGTCGCGAAGCTAGCTATTCGGGGACTGGCTCATCTTCTTATCTCCATCATAGGTTCGTTCAAGCCGAAGAGCATTTCGGACCCGAGGACTCCACGAAGCTCGCAGGGATAAAATTCCATGGTCGCTCCTTGGAGCTACCTGGACTTTTGCCTGGCATCGGAAGATTCCTGCATGGACTCTGGGCTTCCCCCTCTCTGCCAGGATACGGTTGGACATAATGTTGAGCGCAAGCACATGCACCTGTCAGCTACATGATCTTCTTGTGCCGATTACGAGTCAACTGCTGGGGGTGCAAAGAGCTCCATAGTTGGAGCAATACGTAGACGTAACGTGCTTTTGCGTGGCCATCTCAAACGCATACGAAACATCAAACTCGACACGGAACAGCGTGCGCAGCCTTAAGACGTGTACTATGTTTCTCTTATGCGGCAGGCACATAAGCATGGCGTAACGACACTACAACATCCCAGGCAGTGCGTCCAAATTCACGAAATCTTCCATGTCAATTCGCGAGTCAAGCACCGAGGGCACCGAGCAGAGCACCGTGCAATGCGTCCGCAAGAAGACGACGCAATGACGAGCGAATCATGCTCTGGCCATCAATACACGGTCTCATCGTAACACAAACGTCCTATGATATGTGTCCCGCTCCATGGCTATTAGGACCGCGAGATGCAATTGCTAAGCCTGCCAGCTATCCATATCCTGCGCCGTGCCCACCCCTGTCGAGCCACAGACTTGTGCTGCGCTTCTAGCGAACTTCTTTGGACATTCCATGGAGCTTGCAAGCTCAAACACAAGCGACGGGCGTAGATCATGGTATACACAAACACGACTAGCGATGCTGTATGCGACGGGCAGTCCATACCCATTCCGAGTCAAGCATTTTTATAAAAACCACATGTATCCATGTCTTGCTCTCATATCCTTGCCAGGTAAGCACTGCATACGCGACTTTTGGCGCCAACCTTTCGGCACGACATCCCTCTTTCAGCCAAACACGATTCACATTTGTCCTTCTGTGCAGCATACCACTCTCGTGCAGTGGCTAGACATGACCCTGACCGCAGCAACGAGCTGCATGTGGATACCGCAGGACTCAACGTCCAGCTACGCAACTCAAACTGTACAGTTCACGCAGTCGAACACACCCCCATCAAGTGGTCATCCTACATAAACATGGCGATTGCCATAATCTGAACCATGGGGGAAAATGACCCCGCCCCTCTACTGATCGCGCAAAGCGTGAAGATCCTTCTACACCCTTGCTGAGTCTGCGGATAACGTACCCTCTCGACTGATCGAAACGACAAATCCTGACTTTGATTGCTTCTCGCTCTAGATAGCCTCGAACACGAGGTGACTGGTCCAGAGCGTGATTCTTGGACCGCTCATATTCGAAGCCGTGTGCATCTTCTCTGCAGACGGTTCGTCGTTACGATGCACATCCATTGGCTGTACACACGGTCTGAGCAGTGAGGATGAGAAAGCAGCATCATATATCATTTGCAACATGCAGCCAAAATTGATCGGCTGTTATGTGGTACATGGCTCTTGAGACGGAGCAGGCGTACAGTTGGCTGGAGCCCATCCTACGACAGCCTGACCCGAAACCACAAGTGATGAGGCAAGTGAAGCGGTCTGGAGGCTATCTAGATTAGAAGTAGCCGTGTAGATGCAGGCCTCAAAGCTAATGTGCCTTGAGAGCCAGAGCGAGTTGCGTCCACAGCAGCGAGAAATCCGCATCTGAGGTATGCACCTTAGCTTCGTGCTATTTCACGCAAGGCCTCTATGTCTACCTGTCCATCTTCTTCCTTTTTCCGCCCTTGTTATTACTGAAGACTTGTAACCACACTATTCACGATTCTTCGCGGGACCTCCCATGATCGGAATATGCTTCTCTTCCTGGTCAGCAATGGTCCCCTGTTCTTCGTCCCTCGGCGTTTCTGCCCCACTCGGAGTTTCTCCATATGCACCGCCAACGCTCTCCATTACGAATGCGCCTGCAGTGGGTGCATCGAGCGCTTTCAACTCCTCGTCTCTGAACCATCGCGGCAGGACGAATGAACGTAATGGGATCAAGGCAATAATGAACACCGGGAACCCTATAGCGGCGATGGTCTGAGTAATTGCGAAAGTTGCACCGAACCCAATAAGCTGGATGGCCACGAAGACCCAGATCATCTTCTGTCGCGCGAGTTGCTTCAGTGGGTCGCTGGGACTCGTCAATTCCTTGTCTTTCAGCAGGTAGATGAGTTTGGCGGTCACGCCGTTTCCGGCCAGCGCTTGTGCGCCCATGACGAAGAACAGACCGGCTAGGACGCCTTGTGGTATGAGGTTGAGCACGATCAGGAGCGGTCCGGTCATGGTGACCAGGAAAAAGAGGCCTTGGGCGAGATTGCTGACACGTTGCTCGACAACGTGGTCGGTGACCCGCACTGGTTTTCCGTCGTCGTCCATCACGATTTTTGTTACGCAGAGGGATGCTGTATGAAAGGGTGCTTGCGGTATTAGGCCATTAGGGAAAGGAATGCCAAGCCAGCCTGCAATGGCCGTCGTCAGACCAAGGAGGAAAATGTCCCAGTGGAAGCCCGGCGGCTTGCGGAGTGGGAACTCTGTGCCCTGTGCGATGAGCGAGGAGACGTTGTGATCGAACCAGAATAGAATCGTGAGCAACAGGCCAAATGGAAGTGCTAGGAAGACTTCGCCCGCTGAGACATCCCAGAAGTTCACAAACCATGATCGGTCGGTAGTCGGAAAGAACGCTTTGCTGGTCGGAAGCTTCTCCAAACTGACGTCCCGCATGTGACCGATGTAGACGAAGCCTGTGAAGAAGATGATCACCAACGGTGTACCATAATCTTCGATGAACTTTCTGGCATGTCTGTGCAGAAGGGGGCTTTCGCCAATGATTCCACAGAGATACGCAAAGCCAAAGACTAGCAAGGAAACCATGATCTGCAGATACGGACCCGACGGGTCGCTGCCGTCCCACTGTCGAGTCAGGACCTGGATGCCTTTCTGCAAATAGATGAATGCGACGTAGAAACCGAAGATATCGCAGCTGAATCTTGTGATGTACGTCAAGCCGTTGCAGGAGTTGGAGATGGCCAAAAACCAGTGCATGATCAGCGACCAAATACCGACCCATGCCATGAATCCAAAGAAGTCGTAGCCGGCAGGAGTTACGATGTCATAGACAGTATATGAGAAAACTGTGATAGGACCGGTGACACCGACAATGACCAATGGCTGGGCTGCGAACACGCCGAAAACGACGCAACCTAGGACGCTGGCCAGCAAGACTTCATTGACGCCGTACGAGTTGTCGGTCTTGACGAACATGTCAAGGGAGAAAGCTAGTGCTGGGAGGATACTGCGAGGCACAGGTTAGCATGTTTGTTGTAGCAGCTAGGGTGTGCTGTATGCGCGCAAAGTGGCTCTTAGATGGCTATCGCAACCTGTACGGTGAAATCCCATCATCCCCACTTGAAGCAAGCAGATTCTGTCTGTCCAAAAGAGCAAGATGGATGCGGAAGGGTGCGAGTGCATTGGCATTGGTAGATTTTGAACATACTTGGCAAAGTACATATAGGTTGTGGCCGGCACGACTCTGTAGTCCCATGCATCTGTCCAGTCGCTCCAATAGAAGGGCGCGCGTCTCTTGACATCGTCAACCATTCCCTTGAACCAGCGGATCTTCCACCATCTTGGCTGCCGTTTCGAACTCCGTCTCGATACCTGGGTCGAAAGGTGTTGCATTCCCTCTGGGTCGGTTTGCCTTTTCGAGGATAACGAGGCGCGCCGGTCGTTTCCTTCTGCTGGACTGATTGTTCTCGACGACGAACGCTGGGTACTTGAGAGGTTGACGTCTGAGGCTGGGGCCGCTGGCCTCCTATCCTGTGTACTAGTATCAACCATCATGTATGGCCGACTGGATTAGCATTGAATACTGCAACACTCTGCAACAAGTACAAGACCTAACAACATAGAAAGAACAGAAAACTGCAATGTCTTTGCGGGAATGTGAACACATGAAGGAATAGTAATACATAAATGACTAGTGCCTCAACAAGAAGGCGATATCACTGCCCGTTCAAGCCGTCAACGACCACAACCATGCAGCATGAGACAAAGGTCTTGTGCTACTAGACTGTTCATTGCTTGAAGCTGGACCCAAATTTTCAACGCCGTCGGCGATACAGCTACTACTGCACTCGATGGGGCATGATCACCAGGAAATTGCGACCTCCTGCGCCTGTGGTACGCCTGCCACCTGCAAAGATTCCACATTGATTAGCGTCTGACACCCTTTGATCGAATCATTTCTCCGCATCTGCGGACACCTTAGCGACTCCTCTGAGCGGTGACTGGTTCAATACGGACTGTACTTTGATGAGGGGCGCCAGGCGGTCACCGCGCGGGCGTCGGCACGGTGTTTCTGCGACGATTCTGCCCGGGCAGAAGATCTGGAGCTTGCCCGATATCGCCAGCCGGGTATCAGCAACGGTGTGCGTACCGTTCATGTATTACTCAACAGCAAACCCGACGACGAGCAACAGCAATTGTGCCAACAACGTCAAAGTATCGAAAAATGCCAATTCTATTCATGCCTCGGCAGTTGAAGTGTTCTCCAAGGCGAAGCTTTTCACTCACTGGTACAACGTCATTATGAACCATCTGATGACAAAACATTGGCACAGCGAAGCACAGCCGGATCCGGTAGGTAAATACGTAGTAGGCAACCAAAAAGCACCCGTGAAATATTGTAGATCAAGAGTCGACATATGGCATCGTCGTTAACAAGACTCAAACAAACATCAGAACACATCGTAGGCCAAGCAGCAAGAACCG
The DNA here is from genome assembly GCA_002319055.1 of Knufia petricola. Lineage (NCBI taxonomy): Eukaryota > Fungi > Ascomycota > Eurotiomycetes > Chaetothyriales > Trichomeriaceae > Knufia > Knufia petricola. The sequence continues at coordinate 331,101 of NMUC01000019.1, read as the reverse complement.
TGACCATGTCCAGCACGAACCGACCAGACATCACCCTCTACACAGACTCGACGCCCAATGGCATCAAGATCTCCATCGCTCTAGAGGAGCTGGGCTTACCCTACAAGCTCGAACACATCAACATCTCGACAAACAAGCAAAAAGAAGACTGGTACCTAGAGATCAACCCCAACGGTCGCATCCCAGCCATCACAGACACCCACTCCGACGGCCAACAGATCCGCCTCTTCGAAGGCGGCTCAATCCTGCAGTACCTCGCCGACGAGTACGACAGCAAAGACCACAAGATCTCCTTCCCTCGGGGCTCGCGCGAATACTACGAATGCAACAACTGGCTCTTCTGGCAACACGGCGGTCTCGGCCCCATGCAAGGCCAGGCGAACCACTTCTACCGCTACGCGCCCGAGAAGATCAAGTACGGCATCGACCGGTACATCAACGAGTCGAGACGTCTCTACGGCGTCCTTGACAAGCACCTGAAGAACAGCAAGAGCGGATTCATCGTCGGCGACCACATCAGCATCGCAGACATCACCACCGTCGGCTGGGTGATCTGGGCTGGCTGGGCTGGCGTCGAGATCGACGAATTCCCGAACGTGAAGAAGTGGGAGGAGATGATGTCTGCGCGGGAGGGCGTGAGTAAGGGAAGTGCGGTGCCGAAGCCCTTGAAGATCAAGGAGATGCTCAAGAAGAACCCCCAGGAGCTGGACGAATATGCGAAGAACGCGAGTAAGTGGATTATGCAGGGCATGGACGAGGATAAGAAGAAAGAAGGTTGAACGAGGAGACAACAAGTGACACTGTCTCTCTCAAAGTTGTAGTGTAATACGGGACCGCATCGCAAGTATGACCAGGTCGTGATTGAAAGCCGTAGCTTCATCAGATTTGGTTTCCCCTATAGACCCTACTGCCGTTCCTTGCCTCACCCTCGTCCCTGGATCCTCGAAATTGTCGTCCCTGGCTCGCGTGCAGGTCTTTACAGGCCACACCACGCAAACTGTCGTTCCAGCCGCAACCGTTGTCTTGCTTCCGCGCCTGCTGCGGGTCACGCCTTTGCAGGTCATGCGATTGATCTGGATTTCTCAATCATGTTGTTTGCTCACAATCCCAAACCCGAGGTCTATGTTGCGTTCCACGTAGGAAATCAAAGAGAAGCAATGCATGTGATGGTCGCTCGAAGATAAAAACAGGGTTCGGCAGTTAATCAACAGCTATGGAATAAAAGTTACTGGTCAGCCCACCAGTAGCAGATCATCTGCTTCAAGAGCTTAATGATAGACAATTTCACTCCGTAAGAATACCCCTTTCATTCGTTGTGAACGCCAATCGTAAAGCAAAAGTATCGTTGTTGATGTCGCCGTCGTAGTAGGCGTTTCTGGTCTCTCCCACCGACCAGAACGCCAGCATTACCGGGTATCATAATAGCAAAACAAACTCATATACCTCCATTGGCCAACGTCGGGATATCAGTATGACGCCATGATTGCAAATAAAGCAAGAGCGTTTACATGTCCAGGGCCCCAACGATTTCTTCACTCACACCGCGCAGCGTGCTGTGACTTCTAGCACTGCGCACGTCTTCATCACTTAGCACATACTGATCATTATCGTCCACAACAGGTCTTGCAGGCGGCGACAAACTTTCCGCCAGTTCAACAGGCTGAGACCTACTCAGTCTGCTGTTGGCGTCGTAAGCATAATCGTTGACGGAGACGGCATCCCTATCGCCAAACCAATATTTGGCACGTTTTCTTGCCCCTTCGGTGTTTGGAGAGAACCAGCCTTCGGCAGCACCTTCGGCAGCATCTTCGAGGTCTCTTTTATCCTTGATAGGGGTTCTGAGAGGAGTCTCTGTGCCGCCGTCGCGTGCCAGTATGCTGATGCCACGGAGATAGAGATAACACACTCGCTTCCTCATCTTGTTGAAGAAAAAGTAGTTCATGGACCACATGTGCCCTGCTTCGTCGTCCTCGAAGGGATCGAATTCTTCTGGAGAATAGCGGTATACGGTGCAATCCTTTAGACTCATCTGTTGGTCGATAAGCCTCCACATACCTGGTCCCCACAGCGCCTGGCTGTTAGGCGGATACCCGGCTCCTGAATGTAGTGCTGACCTTTGGATGACCGACGATGCGGCTCGAGGTCGTAGGTTGTACAAAGTGCTGTCAAAAGTATTCATAACCTTTTTGAGACTTTTCTCTCGCTTGAAATCTGTGGGCCGTAGCACCATGGAGAAGTCGTAATCTGGATGGCTGGCATTTAGCGTTGCAATCAGATATGCATATGTCCGCCGAGAACTACCCACTCCGAGGTTGCCGAAAGGGCTTTTCCGATCGAGATTCAGTGATTGTGCCATTGCATCCTTCTGGGGAGGTGATAGCGATCGGGAGAACTGGACGTTCGATGCATATTGTGCCTCGAGATCGGTTTCAATGCTCTTATACAGTTTTTTGTCGCCTCCCGCGGCTTTCGTCGTGTAGAGGTCGCAGCCCCCGAGAATGGATAGATCTGGAGTTGTGAAGTTCAGTGAAGAGCTGGCATAGTCAAAATCTCGGTGCGCGACGAACTGGCGACATGTTAGCATAGCTCGTATATGCCAGGTTTCCAGCTGCATCTGCCTTCCCATCCCGGCTCAGAAGCACCAGAGTCCCAGTCTGTAGACTGGCCCTTGTCTTCCGGCCGTGTCCAGCAGCTGCAGCCTCAACACTGAAAGTGTTCACTTACCTTCATCTTGGTAGCTGTCGATGCCAGAATGTGGCAAGTATTTTCCAAACGTGCTGATTCAAGTCCACCTACAGAGCGATTGCCTAACGGAAACGGTCGTCACCGGTCGGTAGGTACAGAGAGTGATATTTCCTTCAGACCGGAGCGTAAGGATGAGGTCGATCGATGGACGACGCTTCGTTTGCGATGGCTTGCGCGTCTTTCCGAACTAGTCAAGCTGTGTTGTTACAGATGCAGAGGTATCCAAGCTGGCGGCAGAGACTGCTCTATCGTAACAAGCGTAGCCAGGCGATGGCGCCTAGCAGTCTGTATCGTTCGGTGTCGATATCATGTCGTGGATATGGTTGATGTTGAGTTGCTATGTCGTCGGCCTGGGCTTGAGGGGTTCAACCTGAAGTTGGCGCAGCTCCGGTCACGTGGTCTGACAGCCGATTGTCCAATCATCAAAGCACATGAGCAAGAGAACAAATATAACTGAACAAACTCTTGTTTACAAGAGCATCTTGATTTCAAGACTTCAGATTCACGTGTTCCAGTTGTAGTTCATCAGAGGTTGCTTCTTCTGGTTCAGCAAACCTCGTATCCATCGAGAAACCCCACACTTCATGCTCTGTCGCGGAGTGCTCTTCGCGCATCATTCTGTCCCTTCTTGGGAGATTGCAGCGGTACTACCATAGATGTGCAATTCCCGTATCAACTGCATCATGGTTCTCCATGTAGTTCATGTTCTCAGTCAGCAGCCAAGGATCTAAAGCTTTGATCGTCGAGGCTATAGCAAATTTGAGTGCCTAGGTGATGATGGCTGGAAAGGTATGCCGCAGGCGGTGAGACTCGTACTGCCTGGCCAGCGACATCGCGCGTCTCGCAAAATTCTACCATTTTGGCAGTATGATAGAGCGCGAGACCCTAGCAGATCAGTACACAAAGACAAATCATCGCCCACGATAGTGTCGTATCGACGTCACTCAGTGTAAAGTCCCATATCCTTCAGGGCGTGTAAGGTCTCATCTACCTGGATCAAGCAAGAAAGCGTGTTAGCGACACTCGCGACGATATTATGGTTTGCCGTTCGAGGTCCTGGATTCGTGTTCGACAAGATCACATAATCTTGGTAATTTCTTCTTCGACCTGAAGGGAAAAGAGGAACAAAATTAGTGGCTGGTACATGACAGGGCATTCGAGCAAGATACAGGTAGTGGTAGTCAAGCACGATAGGCTGCGACTGCGTGTAGAGATAGGGTATGGAAATGCTCACCTCCATATCTTCGAGACTGTCCTGCTGGCTGATGACTCGAAGCACGTTTTTCTTGCTGCTTTCTTGCATCTCGCCAGCCAGTATAAGCTCGTCGAGTATAAAGTAGGCCTTTTGGAAATTGAAGATGATGTCGAGCTCGCACACATTGCCGTAGTACTTGTCCATCTGTTCGACGTATCGATGCACAATTTCGAGAGTGATCAACTCGTTGTCGGTGGAAGCGCAGCCAGCGATGAAGAACAAGGAGGCATATCGTCGGTAGACCACTTTTGTGTCTGGATTGTGGTCAAGGTGTCAGCATCAGGAGCAGGGTGAGTAGGCAATGGAGTGCAGGTGCAGGTGCAGGTGCAGGCAAGAACCACCTTTGTATTCAAGGAAATTGCACATTCGAGTGCGTCTGGAAAGCACGAGCTGGGAGACATCTTTGATGATCTTGGCTTTCTCTTTCGGTGAGAGTGTAATGAACCATTTTGCTAATCTCTAATATTGTATTCGTGTCAGCCCAAGATCTTGACCTGTGAAACTGTGGTGGGCGGCCAGGAGTGTCCACGAACCACTTTGCCCTGCCTGGACAACAGAATCAAATAGCTAGGAAGAAATGTCAGCAGCGATCCGAGATGAAGACGGCAGCAAGCATTACTGGATGGCCATTGTAGCCTGGACGATATTGTGTGGGCAGATGTACGAGAAAGTGTGCGCAGTCGACAACCTTAAGGTGATGTTTCGTAAAATTGGCCTCGCATGCAGTCAGTGGTGGCAGGAAGCGTGATCCACCAACGGCCATGGTCACCGGAACTGCAAATGTCCAGTGCCCCTCAGGCTCAGGATTTCCTTCGGCGCCGGTGCAGATCAAAGACAATCATTATGACCAACGCGCCTTCCTCTCCAATCTGGATAATGCTTTGAAGAGGCCAGAACTACTGCCTTGATGCTTCAGCGTCAAACACTGCTGATAATACATTGACCATGCCGACCATGAAACTGGTGCTGTCTACATCGTAAGATTGGTAAGCCTATAGACGAACAATTGCTCACTATGGGACAGCAATGTGATGTCCTCTGGACCTTCACTTATGCGCCGGCCTCTCTATTCCAAGTCCAATGTCGAGCTCGTAAATGGCCTGCGCGCCAACTTCAACCTCCATCAGAACCACGTTTCTCCTTCCGCGAAACCCGATGAGGCGTATAAGCAGTGGACGGAGCAGGACGGTGATAACCTCTATATCCCTCACTTGCGCTCGCAGACGCTCGCAGAACCACGCGAGGTGTACGACATCACGGCCAAGCTCTTCTACCTGCCAGGCATCCCGGCTTCGAGGAGATGTAAGCACACGCGCGATGCCATAGACATGGTCTTGAAAGAGCTCGGAGTGCAGACCATTGACCTCCTGATTGTCAGCTTTCCAGGAGTGACCTTCGATGCCGATGATGACGGCGAGGAAGAGCTGTCGGCCGATGAGGATGCCAGCGCAAACAGCGACGAGTCGCAAGGCCTGGACGCCCAAGTGAAATCGTGGAAAGTGCTGGAAGATTACCACTCTCGAGGCATCATCTCTCAGCTGGGTCTTTCGGAATTTAGCTCAGACCGGCTCGACAAATTCCTTCCTGAAGTCTCTGTCCGGCCTACCGTCGATCAGATAAATGTAAAGGACTGCTGCGTGGTGCCCAAGTCGCTAATCTTGTATGCGAAGGAGAAGAACATCGAGCTCCTGACACACAATGATTGCATGGACATCCTTCCGTGTGGAACGACCCGCGAAATCTTGAGCCAGGGCGAAGGCGGTGCGAAGATACTGGCTTCCAGAGCGGATGCCCCAGACTCAGAGCCCGGGCTCAAGGGCAACATTGAGCCACAATGGGTGATTAAATACACCGCCGTGGTGAAGGATCGAGGCGTAGTCGAGAACAAGGGCTACTATGCCGTTGCACAGCTCGGTGATAGCGAAGATGGTCTGCCTTCAACGTCCAAATGTTGACTCCGTAGTTGCGCCTTGTCCTTAGCGTGGCGTTGGTGGTCATGTCTTCGTATAGCACATATCTCCATGGTCTCATTTACCCTCAACTGTATCTTCATATGGTGGTCATCACCCAATCATGCTTCTCTTCCTGCCTCTCATCCTCACCTCCTCTAGTCTCTTAAGCACAACATTAGCTCCCTTGAAGCTCCCCCTATAGCCATCCTGGTGCTGTAACACCTCAGCATCGAACCACCCCTCCTGTCTAGGATGCGTAGAACCAAAGGCCCGCTCCAGCACATACAGATCCACAGCCCGATCCTCATCCTGTATCGACTGGGTCGCAAGGCCGAAGTCAATCAGGACGATCTCGCCTTTCAGATCTGGACATGACATGCCATTCCCTTCTTCCTCGTGCCTCTGTTCAGCATGCCCGTTAAGACCATCGCCAGCATGAGGGCGCACCATAACATTACTGCTCGTCAAATCCCCATGCACGACTCCTCCTCTACTATGCATAGCACCAACAGCCCTCCCTATCCGGCGCAGCAGACTCTTCACTTCCTCATTCATCCTCGCAGTCTCCTCTTCCGATAACGTCTGACCCTTGCTCTTAACATAAGCATCAACACCCCTCAGCAACTCCTTCACACTTCCCCCTCCACAAACTCCATCAATATCCACGCACCCTTCTGCCCGCCCTCTTCGTCCTTCACCCTCTCCTCCACGCTTTGACTCAGATCCTGCCCGCGCCTGACCCTCACAGCGCCGTCCGCGCCTTTGACCCTCCTGCCAACATCCCACTCCAGCCCCAACACCCCCGGCACGTTGACCTCGGCGCCCTCTGCGCCCAACCCCGCCAACTTAACCAGCACCCTCGCCTCGGCAAGCACCCTCTGCTTGGTCAACCGCGCATCGAGCGTGGGGTGTCTGTACGCCTTACTCGGTCTGAACTTTAGGATCGCAGGCGCCGAGGCGTCGAGGAAGTGCGTCTTGTACACGAGGGCTTCGGCACCCTGGGTGAGCAGCGTTGGGGGAGGCGAGGTGTATGTGAAGGGGGAAGGGAGGACGTGCGTGGTGGTGGGCGAGGGTGCGGGAATGGTCGTTGTGAGGTCGGTCGTCATGGTTGCGCTCCAGCTGGTTGCACTGAATAGAGCAGGTGAAGAAAGCGGCGTGCGCAGCACTTCTGTAATAGCCGTGCGCGAGAATCAGGGCATGAATGGTAAGGCTAGAGTCACGAGTCTTTGCTTGCAGGTCCTGCTGTGCTGTGGTTGGAAGAGATTGCGACTTCGTGGTTTGCAGCGCGCAGATTGTACGAAAGTTGTGGTGGAAGTTGGAGAAGGCACATGCATGGGAAAATGGATGGGAAGGTTCAAATTGCAGTGTTCAGGAAGTGAACATGGGCATCATCCTCTCCATGACAACTGCACAGAATGTACATAAGGCAAGTGTCCTTGCCTCTGCATAGTCCTTTTTCATACACCTCGTCGTATCACATCAAACTCCAGTCATACTCGAATGGTATCATAACAAATCAGTATCCAGCGCTATGCTCTTCCAGGGCCCTTGTGGTTGCCTCCGACCATGTCCTGTGTATGCTCTTCCGCTAAATTGTCAAATTCGTAAGTGTGTAGTGGCCATCAGGGTTGCGGCCACAGAGAAAGTAGTGCTGACAGCTACATCATCTGCTGCACCCAAACCTCCATCTTCCCCATCTCATTCCTTTCTTTCCTCGCCATGGAATTGACATGATTGAGCAGCACGTCCAAATCATCCTGGTCGGCCATGGTGATCATCTGGCCAGGCTCGTCGTCGAAGTCGCGCATCAGCATTCGCATCTTCCCACGGATGCCGAACTTCTCTCGCACTCTGCTCTCAAAATCGTCATACTCAATGAGAGGCGTATTCAGCATGATGTACCTTGTGTCGTCATTGGCATGTACCTTCACGCGGATCTTCCGCATCTCTGGTCGTTTCGACGAGGCTGTTGATGATACACTTGGCCCGCGTGAATGTGACCGCCGTTGTACTCGTAGCGCATTTTCGTCTGGCGAGGAATTGATGTATTCGTCTTCCTCATCGAGGTATTCTTGATGTTGTTTCGACCTGTGCTTCTTCTTGGGTTTGGGTGTTGACGCGTTGTACATGCCGTACACGTCGTCTACCGTGTCTTCTTCGGGCATGTAGCTGAGCTGCTGGCGTGTGGTCTCACCATACAGTGGGCCAGATGATCTGCTGTTCTGTTGAGACACGTTCCTGTCCGTGGCCCTTTGTCTGAGTGGTGGTCCTCGTGGTTCTGACGCTGTTCTCGAGGTCCCTATCCTTTGCCTCTCATCTGATGTGGATGAGCCCCTATCTGACAACGGCGGGGTGGCCTCAAAGGCTTGTGGGTTGGTACGTATCGTAAGCGGCTGAGGCCTCGGGTCTTGCTGGCTGAAAGATGCTGCAGGACGATGGGTCGCATTTCTCAGAGACATGTTCCTGGCTGGGTACTGTGCACCATTTGACATTCTCGATCTTGATTGGTCGCTCTCGGGCGGGGGCGTTGGAGGGAACTGATTCCTGCCCATAGTTGGTGGTGCACTCTGTTCACGTCCTCCACCTCCTCTCCGTGTCAGGTTCCTGTCGACCAGATTTGTAGCTGCATAACTGATGTTCTCCGGGAGCCGGTCGTCCTTCGCAGACGATTCGATCAGTTGCCGCTCTCTTTGTTCGGCCCCTGCAAATCCCGTCGAGGTGTTCGATGTAGCTGTTGCTATCAGACGGGCCTTTCCCAGGTAGTCCTTGGTCTTGAGGTTCTTGACCTTGGCTTCGTTGGGTCTATACAGCACACCAACAGGGATCGAGAAGACGGTGTACCCGACTGCCCGCTCTCTTATCGCGTCGTCTATCACATCGTGATCTGATGTCATCTTCTCCTTGACCGCATACTGAAAGTCTTGCATTCCTGGCTTCTCTTGCTGCAGGTAGATGTAGCACAATCCTCTGTTGAACAACACTTCGCACGAATACAGTTTGAACTTGAGGCCTAGTTGCTCATAGTCGATATACGTGTTTCCTCGTAAATACAGCAGTGTGTCGTTGAAGTTTGCTAGTGCTTCCTCGAAATCTCCGACCAAGAAATTCGACACTCCCTCTTGAAAGTACGCGACTGCTAGATACTGATCGAGTTGTGTGGCGCGTTGGTAACATTCTACCTGCTTCTGGTCAGTCGCAGTCCACTGCTCGCGCTCATGCTCCGTACCGCTCGATCATGTTCGCCGATGGTCGCATGTATGACACCGCAGTTGAACAGAATCTTGGATGTGTCTGCGATGTTATCAAAGACCTTGAGAGAGTTCTCGAACTGATTGCTGTCATAGTAACTCAACGCTTCGACCCATGTCTCAATCTCCTACGTTTTGTTAGCAGCCGGCCGTAGGACACTCGACCAGTATGCATACCTGTTTGAGGGACATGCTTCTAAACGCTGCTCCTGCACCCACGAGATACTCGAGGTTCTGTCTTGTATCGAACTCGGCTGACACTGCAGACGAGGACAGAGTTCGAGACGGCCAGAAGATCAGCCAGGTACCAGAAAGGCCCAGCAACAGACGCAGTACTCGAGTATGCGATCAATATCGCTTCGGCCGCCTGCAGGACAAATTGTTCGGACCAGCCGTTGTCCTTGAATGATGATGGGGCAGGGATTAAGCGCCGACCGAGTTTCTGGCTCCGTTCGGCCCTGGCGCCAACGTGGGACAGCCTATCAATGCAAGCACTATCCGGGAAAGCGACGCGGAAAGTACGCGGCACGGCCAGCGTGTTTAGTGGAGGTCGAAAGCTCGTCGAGGTGGCATAGCAAATACGATGCGAAGTTATGCTAAAGAGCCATATGACAGTAATCACATCGTATTCTCACACCAGTGTTCTGTGACAACAAGTCAACAAAGCGGGGATAGACTTTCGTATCGATTCTGCAGGACTCCCTAAGCTCGAAATGGTATCAGAAGGATTTTAGCTGCTTCGTTACTCCTGGCTCGGGAGCCCAAACAAGACCCAGCCAAGCTTGCGGGCCCAAGGCATTGGCTCGTACCGAACTTCAACCTGCCTAGCTTCGAATCCAAGCGATTCGAGGTGCCCGAGGTTGGTTGCTCTTTTGCTGGGCATGCATAAAAGCACATTGGCAGAAGACAAGTCACATCACCTTGGTCTCGCGAAAGTCCTTCTCATGTGATAGCTTCATCTTGACAATGTTGCTAAGAACGATGACGAAGAGAGAAGAGAGGAAGACTTGATTTGAAGTTCCCAGGGTATTAGGTTCGGAGAAATTGGAATCTTATCGTCGTCAGAAGTGTTTAAACCATGTTTCAAGCTGGGGCTCACGACAACCACAAAACTCGTCGTGTCGAGCGTCAGGTCACACCAGTGCTTGCCGACGCCCAATTCGCTGTCCTGCGGCATTCGCAGCGTCCACAGCGCAATTTGAAGACCAAGGCGAAGGTCAAATCATGCCTCGCCCTTGTTGCTCCTTTCTCTCTTCCCAAACGGTTTTGCCTGAGCATGAGCAGACGGTTTTATCGTTGTCCCACACCCCAGCACTCCGAGCTATCACGCCCACTAATGTGTCTGGATCATTTTGGACGAACGAGCCCTCAGCTTGTTTCGAAACGACCATACTTCGTCCAATGACTTCCCAGATCGAGAAGGGCTTGTCAAGGAAGGCATTGCCTCTGCCGTCTTTCCCGACCTTTATCTCGCCAAACGAGCCACGCGAATTCTGCCAGCCACCAAGTGCCTTGATAGCTTCCCATATGCCGCCGGTAGACTTCGCCCCTTGCGAAATGTCGCCTCTTTCTCGCACAGTGGCATGGTATGTACCTGGAGTCAGGCCTTTTATTGTCAGATCTATCAGAGTCATACCACTGCCGACTTCCACCATGCGTGCAAGGCCCTTTACTGGATCTTTCACATCTGCGTGGGTTTCTAGGATGCATACGCCCGCAGTGTTCGAATTGCCACTTCCTCTTAGTATCGCATCGCGACCCGTCGATTCGATGGCAGAGACAATGGTAGAGGGAGGTGCTGTGCCTTCAACGAACACAAGCTGATTCTTCAAGTCGGCTTCGATTTTGGTAACGCCTGCGTCGAATCAGCCATCCTCGTTGCGCATTTGGCATTGACTCGTGTCGTACCTTCCAGCTTGTTGACAGCGCCCGATACATCTTGCACACAGCTATCGCAGTGCAGTGGTACTGCGAAAGTCGTCTGAAACGGCTGAATCTCCTGCGCTATCATCTTCGTAGTAGGCTGTCGTGTTGGAGTGTGAGCAGTGCTTGTCTCTTAGTATCGTTTTGTTCGTCTCAAGGAAAGGTAGCATAGCGATGCGAGAGCACCGAGGCCCGTCACTGTTTTCGCGCTTTGAAATCAGAAAGACAATTCCCCACTGAGGTCACCAATGCAGGCACCACGTTTTAGGCATGCATATCCCTGTACCGTCGATCGCCATCTAGCTGGCTAGGTAGTGCTTGGGTACCCGCAACGCGCCTCGGGCGATCAGTTTAGCATCTGCACGCCGATAACGTCACCCACAACTGCTGTCACCAATAATCTCGGGCTCAAAAGATCGCAAACCTACGGCTACCTTTTTTGTCCGCTTGTTATTACCGCAAGGATCAGTCTGACAGTTTTTTGCTTTCGAGATGACCTCTAGGTGGGCGAATGCAGATGACAACGCAGAGTCAGAAGTCCAACGCAAACAGCAGAAAGCTCAAAAGCGGAAATTGAGAGAGGAGAAACAGCGCAAGCTAGAAGAAGTGAAGGCAACAGAACACCAACAAGCGACCGAGGAGGAGTCAGAGCCTTCGAAGAAGCACCAGAAAACGGCGTCTCCTAGCCAAGATGGCGCCCAAGAGGACGCGCACCTTCTCGAGTTTACGAATCCGAGCTACGGACCAAGCAGAAGTCTAGACCTGTACGAAGTGCTGAACAATATCGAGGAGGGCAGCTACGGCCTCGTGTCGCGAGCGAAACTGAAGGCCTCAGGGGACATTGTGGCCTTGAAGCGCCTGAAGCTCGACCACCGCAGCCAAGAAGGCTTCCCAGTCACGGGCCTGCGTGAGATACAGACCCTGCGAGCCTGTGAGCATCCTCATATTGTCAAATTACGAGAAGTCATTGTCACATCTCAGCCTGTCCATGAGTGAGTCTGCCAGTCGTATATTGCTGCGTGAGAAGTTCTGATACCAGGATTTGCTAACCATGTATATTGTGCGTGCGTGACAGTGTATATATCGTTATGGACTTCCTAGAACACGACCTGAAGACTATCCTGGAAGACATGGATAACCCGTTCTCTCCATCAGAAACCAAGACGTTGATGCAGCAGATATGCTCGGCCACTGAATATCTACATTCGAATTGGATCATGCATCGGGACCTCAAGACCAGCAATCTCCTACTCAACAATCGCGGTGAAATTAAGCTGGCAGATTTTGGGATGGCAAGATATACTAGTAGCCCCCCTCCAAAAGTAACGCAGCTCGTTGTTACGCTGTGGTACCGTGCTCCAGAGCTACTGCTTGGTGCGGAGGAGTACGGCTTCGAGATCGACGTCTGGAGCATAGGCTGTATCTTCGCTGAACTGCTCACCCGAGAGCCAGTCTTCCAAGGCAAGAACGAAGTCGGCCAATTGTCCGCAATCTTCAACCTCCTTGGTACACCGACGAGAGAAAGCTGGCCAGAGTTCAGATCTTTGCCCAACGCAAAAGCATTACACCCGCTTCTCAGCAATTCTCAATCTTCAAAGTCCAATCTCACCGCCTCCAAGTTCCCATATCTCACCAAAGCAGGTCTGCGTTTGCTACTGTCAACGCTATCCCTCGACCCAAACGGCCGACCCTCGGCCTCCCAGATCCTACAACATCCGTACTTCAAGGAAGACCCAAGACCAAAAGCGAAAGAGATGTTTCCTACCTTTCCGAGCAAGGCAGGGCAGGAAAGAAGACGAAGGAGACATACGCCTCAAGCTCCTGATCGTGGGGAAGCTCCAAAGATGGAAGCTGGGGATTTCGCAAGCATTTTCGCGAGCAGCAGTGAAGAACAATCGGGTGGCGGATTTGCGTTGCGTATGGGATGACACAAACACGACCATCAACACAGAACAGGGTATAACGAGAATATGTACTTTCTATCCACCTTATCGTTCCCTTCCGCAACAAGGTGCTGCTGTCTCGTCCCTGACTTATCTTGCTCATTCTTACCTTTCTTACAATTTCTCATTGGAATCAAAATGTTCGCGCCCAGCAACAGGGCGAAAATACCCCGGAGCCGCCACTCCCTCAAGCGCCCTCGTGGCATATCAACAGCCACACCCGGTCTTCCCAGCGTTGGCACCCCACAGCTCAAGGTCAGCCACGAACTCAGGGACTCAACTCGCGAGCTCTGCGGCCGCTTCCATATCATGCCAAGCTGGAGCCTTCTTCTCTTTCTTCATATCGGTATCTATTGGCATACAGATATGAATGGACAGCAACATGCTTGACCGGTTCGGTCCCTAACCGGCGCAGTCTTATCAGGAATTCCTCCCTGACCGGTCTCGGTCAGATGTGGTGATTAAAAAGGTTTGAAAAAAAGGTAGAACTCTGATTCGAAAAGGTTTGAAGTGTCCTTCAGTCCCGTGCAGCTTGCAACTCAACAATTGAGGTCAGGAATCCTCGATCGTGCTTTCTGTTACATAATGCGGTTCTTCGGAGCAATAAGGAGACAAATCAAAGTGTCATTGGTTGTACTGACGCGACAGAAAAGCCTCAGACTAGACGCTCTGCCCACGCATAGCGCATCTCGGACAAAGCGAGGAAACTCTGCAATCACGCACCTCATTGAGGTTTCTTAGCCGTGACAACCATAGCCTGCCAACCACCCCAAGACTGTACCTCCCCATCCTCGACATCCAAGTATTGGTCAAACCAGGCCTTTATCCGCCCTTGCAGATCTGCACCTAGAGCATCCTTTCTCTCCTGCTCTGTCCAAAAGGTGCTCATGATACCGATCAAAGGCTGGATCATGCTGTAGGCATCCTCCACCGAGATCTTCGAATCCTTCTTCACGACACTGATCTTCACGTCCACAAAACCAGCTTTCTCAACACGGGTCCCAAACCAGTCCTCCTTCTCCCACCTTGGCAGTCGGTCCTCGGCTACTCCGTCTGCTCTGAGCTTGTCGTGGTTTACACCAGTAAACCCGGCAATCATACCCTCAAAACTTACCACATCGGGTAGCTTGCTAAGCTTCTGGTCTTCTTCTGTCCCGTTGCCTTCGGCACACTTGCGGGCCGCCGATTCACGAATCTTTCTTATCGCTTTTGTCAGATCCGGTAGCCAGCCACAACTCTGCCATTGTGTCCATCCGGCCACGCCACCGGGCCTCAACATCCGGTAACACTCGCCAAGTGTGCGATCGGGATTAGGTGCGTTTCCAGGCCCAAAGTTGCAGCCGACGTGGGTGTAGGTGTCAGACGGCAGCTTGGTATCCGTCATGTCAGCCTCTACAACTTCCATATTCTTCGCCTCTTCACTGATTGGCCAGTTCTCACTGACGACTCGTGAGCGGGCCACTTTGAGCACTTCTGGAGAGAAGTCCGCGAAGGTGAACTTGTCGTCTGGCGAAGGCCGTGTTGGCTGAGCGCTTTGCAGGATCGCAAGTGCTTTCTTGATTACAATGCCTGTGCCGCAAGCTAGATCGAGGAAATGGATGGGCGCGCCGTAGGACTGGATGCCCATCTGGAGGCAGAGGTCATAGGCATATCCGCCAGTGAACCCCTCGGCGATCTTGTAGGCAGCCGCAAACTTCGAATTGTTCCATAGGATCTGCTTCGCCGTCTCATTCTGCCTCGAATTAGGAGCAGACATCTTGGCCCAAGTCACAACGTCCAAGCGAGGATGACTGACTGAGTCTGGTGAAGAGCGTTAACAAGACACCTATATTAGCAGTTTGCAAGTTACCTCTCTGATGCTCGCTTCATTCTGGACAAAGTAAGCTGGCTGGCTGGGTTGATATATTAACAGGGACTACATTGTTTCTCGGCAACTTTCTAATAGTGTCCGCATGGATGGGACATACGAGCAGCGTACTGAGGACGTCTCTACCGCGTTTGGGGTGGTCCATGATCGTTGAAGCAGACCTCTCCACAGTACAACCGATACGCCTGACTATTCGCTTGCATGATGATTGCGAGGTCAGTTCACAAGTCTGCAGCAGAAGGCTTGATGAAGGAGGGATGCACGCTGCACGCTCGGAAGCTTCGTGGCTATTCACGCCTCCTGTAAGTCTCCTATTGGCCGAAAGCTGGCCGAAGCAATGAGACACACCACTACTCACGAAGAGGAAGACGATAGGACGACTGCGTTCACGTTGCTTTCTAGACTCACTCGTAGCTCATGACTTGGGCCTAAGGCATGGCTCTGCACCTCTGGAAGTCTCCGCGGGCTATGCTGGAGGTCTGTGGTGCAGCGGCCACGCCTTGCATTCCTGTTGCCGCGTCGCTTACGCCCGACTTGACGGACACCGTGTTGAAGCCGTAGTGGATGCCACATTTGCACTTGCTCACGCTGCGAGGGAATCGCGAGTGTCAGTGCAGCATTGTGACAAAACATAAAAGGGAGGCCGACGGCTTAATGCCTTACATCATGTGGGCAGCACGAAGGCAATGATATCTCGGACCAGCTAACGACGCGAACACGAGAAAGGATATGCGAGGAAATGTGATGTTGTAGATATGAGAACTATTTGTAAATAGTATGCAGCTTGACGTGCATGTAGACCTCATCTCTATTCCCCAGGAGCCAGAAGCTCCATGAATCGGGACATCCTAAAAAAGTGACCCACGTCTCCATACTCCTGGCCAACCTCCAGTTGCCGTAGGGGATCGGAAAACTCCACCTTTACACCTATTGCGTGTGATGACCGTCTTGTCTCCCACTGTATCAGCCCCTCGTGACTTCCTTCACTATCACTGTGGCCCAGCGGCGGCTTCTCAGGCTGTCTTGCCTCAAATCGTCGCAGAGGGTTGTAGCTTCCGTAACTGTCCCTCCTGGTTGTCGAACTGTAGCTCGACCGGTTGTTCTTTGGGTCGACATCAGTGTATGAAATGATCCTCTTCCATTTTTTGGTCCTGGTGCTGCCGGGTTTCTTGAGCTGTACAACCATGTGCGCGCCGGTGTCATCGTCGCCCTGAAGATGCGGCGCAAGCCTATACTCGATGCAATCCGGGTCGAACGTTTCCTTCTTGACGTCCGTCATGGAGAAAAGTCTGGCGAAGTATGCCTCCTTGCAGCGTTCCACGGCAGGCAGTGACTCGGTAGACTTGCATAGCCCGAGTCTTTCGGTCCTTCGCCGGACAATCCGAGAGACGGGGTGACTGTGGCGGCTGAGTAGGTGATGGTCCTCGACGATGTCTTTCGCCAGATCGTCCCATGCTCGAACACCAGCCATGGTCTGCGCTGTCGGCCATGGCGACGTGGTGTATCTGGCCGCGGAGAATTGTTTGAGAAGCTTGAGGCTCTTCTCGACCATCGAGTGGGAGATGCCGGCATCGCCGGCGACAACAATGATGGTCGCACAGAGCTCGCTCTCCTCTTGTGCTCGCGCACTGAAGTCTCGACGAAACCGAGCAAGCTTACAGCAGACGGAGTTCCGTTCCAGTCGCAGCTCGTTTTTAAAGGCCCTGTAAAGTCTGCTTGCCTCGGCTTGGCGCAGACTCGAGTTGTAGTAGAAGAATGGTCCGACAGAGGCACCTCTGGACATGAATGGTCCGTAGAGCTGGAGGTAGCGCCAGGTTACCAGCTCCTCCAGAAACATTGCTATGTATGGGGTCACACCGAGGGGCCTCCTCAACCCGACAATGGTTGAGAGCGATGAGGTGTCATCGACAGTCTTACTTGAGACGGCGGCGGCATAGGCGGCGTGTGTGCCGTCGGTGAACGCCATTATGCAAGCTTAGCTGGGTAAGGTTGAAGGTGTTGTTGTTGCGTCTGGTAATGCTGCCGTTGTCTCGTAGCCGTGCCTTGGTCAGGGCTGAACTTGATTCTCGCCAGCGGCTTCCCTTGTCGCAGCTGATATACTCCATCTTGATGTGGTGGACAGAGCGGCTTATATGTGAAGTCGATGTCCAGCAGGTCCTCGGGGGTCCTCTCAGCACAGGTCCTCACCAGTCCCACACTAGCCTAGTAGTCTCATGAGCAACATCTGGTGAGAGCCAGTACTTACCTGTACCAAACTTTGCATGGTTATGTTCGTGCCCGTAACAATCAATCTGGCTGACACGACTTGGTCTTCGAAGTGTTGTCGCCTGTGTAAGAGGGCTGACCGACTCCGATACACGGCCAACCCTGCCTCTATATAAGTATGTTCTTGCCCATAACAGCCGATGTGGCTGATACGACCTGGTGCATGATGTATTGCCTGTACATGGCAATGTCAACAGATCCTCGCCTTCGCTCTTTGTCTGTGTTAGATGGGACGAATGTTGAGTAAGACCCTACTGAGCACGTTAATAATTTCCCACTCGTAGAGCATTTACCGGCATTCACGCTAAGCCATAGTTGACCATCGACCACTTGCACATACTCAAAATCAGTCCACATAACACTCATGTTGTTCAAAGCAGTCATTATAGTGCTACAGAGAGGAATGGGTAGGTGCGTGGCACGTATGGCCACCACCACAGTGTACAGTCGGCATGCCGCTTGATCGCTCAGTGTTTTGTGTCCTGGGCTCGGGTGCGCAGGCTTCTCAGTCTTTCATCCCGCTGCCTCCTGTCTGCATCTTAAGTCCTTAGGCCAAGTAATAAACTCGTGCTCTTCCCCTTGCCCTCATGGCCACCCTCACCACCCGGCAGATAGGTGACGTTGGGGTTACCAGCCAGCGTCTGCGCAATCTCTCTCGAGGCCTCGATCCTTCTGATCTGGATCAAACCATCGCCAGCCTTGGCAACGGCCTTGCTAATGATGTCGCACTCTCAGCTTCACCCTCGGCTCTGATGACGTTGGCCTGCCTCTCCTGCTCGGATTTCTCGACGGTGAACCTCGCTCTTTCTGCATCCTGCTGGGCGATCTGCTTCTGCTCGACGGCTCTGGTGAACTCGCGACCGAAGGTCATATGCGTGATTGAGACGTCTTCGAGGGCGATGTTGAACTCCTGGGCTCGCTTGAGGAGGTCTGTTCTTATCCGCTGCGAGACGGCTTCTCGCTGTGTAATGAGTTCTGCCGCATCGAATTGAGCGACGATGGATTTGAGGACTTCGTTGCCGATGGAGGGAAGTACTCGCTCATCGTAATCGAGGCCAAGATTCTATTTGCCATCCTTAGTGCCTTTACCACATGTGCCTGCATTGAAGACTTACCTGATAGATCTTGGGCAGCCTCTGCACCTCAGGTCTGTGCAGCACTCGCAGGGTCAAGCTGACCATCTGCAAGTCCTTGGATCCAGTCGTGGTCGAGATGTTTCGAGGCTTCGTGCGAACATCATAGATGATGGCCTTTTGCAGCCAGGGTATCAGAAAGTGGGTTCCTTCGTTGACAACTTGCTCTTGGACACCAGACAGTCTGTCGAAGATGACTGCTCGACTACCGCCTCTCACATCGTATAGCGCAGCTTGACCGAGTGAGACGCCGACGAAGACTGGGATGGCCCATTTCGAGACCGCGTTGAGGATGTTCGGCGCAGCCATGGTGGCGAGTTGCGATACTTGGTCAGATGGGAGGTAGATGAGTGCACAGAGATGGAAGACCTCTTGAGATTGAGGCGTCTACTCAGCTGCGGCGACTCGGTGGTGATCAATTCGAGACGCATGAACAGACGACTTGACGCTAGCACTTTTTTGGCATGAATCCACTCTTTAGCGTGTCACTAGACTCACTCAAGAGCTCTGCCTCAATAGAGTTGCGCATCTTCCTGCCAACCTTGGTAGTCTCATACCTGTATAGGTCCTGACATTGCGCTTAACATCTTCGCTGGCACTTGCTCTACATCAGACACTACGGACGTATCCGCCTAAGGCCATATCTACCACCCTTCAGTACCCATAAGCCCGGCGCCCGCTGTCACCCTGTACAGGGCCCTTGTTGTACAAGGGAACGTCAGATTTGGACAACTTCGTTCTCTTCGCTGTAGTCGTTGCGGGACTCGCTTTCTTCGAGAAGCTGTCTTGACTGGATGTGAAAGACCAACCATTCTGGTTCTTCGCGGCACAGCAACTAACGAATGCATCGTACAGTTTCTGTTCGAGGGCACATTAGCTTGACATGTAGAGAGTGGCCAGGGGGTTCTGCACTCACAACAAACTCATGATCTGCCATGGATCCAAACACCGGATTGCCTGAAAGCTTCATCGCCGTCACTCTGGGACTGGAGATACCGAAGGCCACTCGTGCAAGGAACCTGGCATCGTCTCTTACCTCGACTGCCTTCAGCACTTTGGCAAATCGTTCCCGATCCCAGGGCACCGACGGTGTGGTGATCAGCCTTACGGGTTGGTGTGTCTCACACCATGTGCAGTGGCCGCACTCAGCCTTCTGATTAGGTAAGTCGTCTCCGAAATGCTGTGCTAGTGCGCGCGCAAAGCACCCACTTCCCGTCAAAAGGTCGATAACCTCTCGCATCCGGTTCAGTTCTTGTGTCTCGCGCGCCTGTAGCTCCTTGTATAAGGCATCGACTAGCTGCTCGATCTCAGCTGGCGTTGAGGGCAATTGTTGCAGGATGCGGTAGATGTTGATGACGCCGGATGTCTTCAGCTCAACAACTCCCAGTTCGGACCAGTCTTGCAATTTACGAATAATGTCCAACCGATCTAGTTGCTGACGTTGGGCTGCCTGGTCCACGTCAATCGACGTCCATTTCTTTGCTTGTTTGGAGGATAATTTGATCGCGGTCGCAGCAGAACTCGTGTCCATTGCGATGTGTGAGCTGTTCTCAACCGCATATGAGTAACCACTATACCGGGGCGTGACCGCTCTGATCAGCCCAAACCGCAGTTCCAGCTGAGCATAGATGGAATTCAAAGTCGTGGGCTATCAGCTGTTAGCAAGATTTGCACGGATCGAACGCGCGTGGCATACTCTTATGTCGAGATCTTTTGACTGTTCATAAAGCCTCCTTTCAATGGCATCCCCGGGATGGAGTCTTGCGCTATTGGCGTCGAAGACGTCCTGCAGTAGATTGCGGACAGATTCTTTGGATGGCAAATCGCCTCTCGCGAAGCTCTCTCGGATGTGTAAGTCCTCGCCGCACAGATACAGCAAGCAATGCGATGGCTGGTCATCGCGCCCGGCCCGGCCGATTTCTTGGGAATAGCCCTCAAGGCTGCGTGGAATATCAAAGTGAACGACGTTCCGAATATTGGCTTTGTCGATCCCCATTCCAAAGGCGATTGTTGCGACCATTATCAGGCTATTGCTCTTCATGAATTCGTCCTGAAGCTTCGCTTTGACGGTGGCCTCCATGCCGGCGTGGAAAGCTTTGGCGGCAAACCCCTTTGACCGCAATAGGCTCGCCAGGTCCTCGGACTGCTGTTGTAGTGTTACGTATATGATAGTTGAGCCCGGATGGTCTTTCAAGAAGCCGAATAACTTAGGGTAGGTTTCCTGCTTAGTTGCGGCTGATTGGGCGTAAAGACGAAGGTTGGGTCGGTATGTAGCAGTTCTGAACAGGCCACTTTCATCGATGTCAAAGGCATCGCAGATGTCCTGTGCTACTTTTGGAGTTGCTGTGGCCGTCAAACACACCACTCTTTCAGCTCCGATTTCCTTGACGAAGCGTGCCACCTTAAGGTAGTCCGATCTGAAGGCATGACCCCACTCAGAGATACAATGAGCTTCATCCACCGCAACTAAGCGAATGCCACCTGGGCAGTGTTTGATTGAGGCAACGAATGCCTCATTGTTGAGTCTCTCGGGAGCACAGTACAGTAGCTTGAGCGTACCATTCCTCATGCCCTCCATGGTGTGGAGAAATTCTTCCCTTGTTTTGGTTGAGTCTAAGCACGCTGCATTCAAACCTTTACGTTTCAAAGCATCGACCTGGTCCTTCATCAATGCGATTAGTGGAGAGACCACCAACGAAACGCCGCCGGGCGTAGTACTCCCACGAGCATTGTCCTGGAGGTCCAATTCTGCAAACGTGAAAGCTGGAACCTGTTGGTCGTAAGCAATTGAAGCTGCGCGGGAGATTAGTGGAGGTACCTGATAACACAGGCTCTTTCCACCGCCTAGCACGGTCGGTTAGTGTACAAAGAATTTGCAGAGTCGGAGATAAAGGCCAACCTGTAGGGAAAACCACGACTGCACTCCCGCCAGCAAGTAAGCGAGCAATTGCTGCTTCTTGCTTCAATCGAAATCCTTGAAGCCGAAAATGGGTCTCTAGAGTTTGAACAGCCAATGCTGAAGTGGCAGGATACTTTGGTGATAATATCGGCGATGGTTTGGTAGCTGAGGTGATGCTCGGCTGGGAGGGGTTCAGTGCTTGATTCTGGGGCGATAGCACTCGCTGTCGCTTTGGGGACGGGGTGTCATACGACGGTGCACTGCGCTTCAACCCTGGTGGTGTGGTGATCTGAACAGCGAGGGCCTCGAGGTCGACCTCATCCCCAGAGCTTAATCCATAATCTGAACCATCTTCCTTGTCCATAGTGTGCCAGTGCTGCAAACACTGTGTGCCTTTTGTGATGATAGAGGCGACGAGGTATGGTATTGGTGCACACTTTGCGGAGAAGACAGTGGTGCAACTATGTAATGACAGGCTGACCAGCAGGGAAGGCACGATAAGGCGTACTTGCCCAACGGTGAAGCATGGAGCAACCTCTGATAGTAGAACGAGAAACGTGGTCAGCGGGTAGTGACTGGGCGCGAACGCATCACGAAGTCACGTGCATATGAGTCTGAACGCTTTTCATCCTTAGACGCTAGAGATACGCCAATGACTGTGAGCTATGTGACAGGTTCATAGAGAGAACCGAATCAGGTAGCATTGTTGTCACAGCTGTCTCGCAGGGGCTGACAGCTGTGGGGTGAAGCATCTTCGCACAGCAGGTGTCTCGATAGATTGTCAACCCTGCCTGGTACCTTCTTAGGAGGATCTCACCGCGTGGGCCCCATCTCGACAGTGCTACGACGGACCTGCATGAAGTGAGTACTCGCAAGGTCTCACTGTCCCCATCTCCATTGTTGGTCGTAGCGTAGTGCCATAGATGTGCCCCTGACCAGGCGAACCCTGCCGCACAGCCTTTCCAGGGTATCTCTCAAGACGTGCTGGGCAAAGAAAACCACGCATGCCGGCCAAATAGACGACACCATTCTTCACAGAATCCAGATTGGTCATTCTTAAACTTCATACGTTCTTCGGAATCGGTGCTCTGGTAGTGGGTGGCCATATCTCAATTATGGGAAGAGGATCTTGCCATGGGCCGAGCTGAGGGCAGATATGGCCGTAGACTATCTCAGGAACGGTCATAACGTAACAATCAGCGTTTTTTGTTGGCTTCCGACTCCTTTCCCAATCCCTGACGTGCATGCGGTAGAACGATTCATAAGCATATGTGAGTTGCCCATCAGGTCTTCTGACCGTGACGTCGTCAGTCTCGAGTCCGGGGGTATCCCATGCACACGAACATCTTGTGTAATCGGCAACTACAACGGCTGTTCTGCTGATACTGGCCAAGCTGTTGTGAAATACTATGTTAAGCGACAAAACAGTCGTCTGTGAGGTCCAGAGCCAGCCAAGGAGCCTGAGAGGGTCAAACTGGGAAACCTTGGCGAAGCTGAATCGGAGCTTAGCGTAGTGCCGTAGTAGAGCCGGATGGTGATCCACCCACCGGTTATGCCTCGTCGACTCCGAGCT
Organism: Knufia petricola; assembly: GCA_002319055.1. NCBI lineage: Eukaryota > Fungi > Ascomycota > Eurotiomycetes > Chaetothyriales > Trichomeriaceae > Knufia > Knufia petricola. The sequence goes on along the minus strand of NMUC01000019.1, from coordinate 308,298 downwards.
TATGTTTCATGTTGAAGCCATGACATCTTGATGGTGCGACTGAACTACGTTGGGAAGCACTCATAGAACGTTCGCTGAAGTTGTGAAGAGCTCAAACGCCCATCGCGAATAATTAGCAAGGTCACACCTAGGACACAGAGCAGAGAAACCGCCATATCCGAAAGCAGCAATGGCCGCAAAGCGCATAGAGAAGTGGGAGATTGATAGATACTGGGAGATTTTCGCGTCGCTTGTCCAACAGCCCGCTACAGCCTCGTCGCACCTCACCAACACAGCAGCAGCCTCAGTCCTGCGGAATTCACAGCTTCGAGATGACCAGCTGGAAAGAGTATGGGATCTGGCGGATGTCGATGGAGACGGCGAGCTCGACTTCGAAGAGTTCTGCGTGGCCATGCGCCTGATCTTTGACTTGGTGAACGGGGAATACCAGGATGTCCCTGCACAACTCCCAGACTGGCTGGTGCCGGAGAGCAAGTCACATCTAGTAGCAGCCAACCGAGCAGTGCGGACGGGATCAGACAGGTTCGAGAGGGTAGAAGACGACGAGGACGATGTTGGTCTCAAGGACGGGTTCGACTGGTACATGAAGCCCGGCGACAAGAGGAAATATGAAGAGATATACTCGGCCAACAAGGACCGCAGAGGAGAGATCAGCTTCGAGAGTTTGCACACCTTGTACTCGAGTCTGGATGTGCCGGACACGGATATCAGGTCAGCTTGGAACCTGATCAACACGAGCGGGAGCAGCACAATCGGCAAGGACGCTGCCCTGGCCTTCCTACACATCCTCAATTTCCGGCACGAAGGCTTCAGAATACCGAGAGTGGTGCCTCCGAGCCTGAGGGCGAGCTTTGAAAACAACCAGATCGACTATCAGCTCGATAGTATGCGGAACAAGCCCAACAAATACGACGAGGACACGAGCACCGGCAGGAAAGCGAAGTTTGGAGATGCCTATCTGTCAAGAATAGGTGGCCGCAGTGGAAATGCATACGAACCGAAAGGCACCGACTTCAACACTGTCACCGAAGACGAGGAGCTGGAGAAGGTCCGTCTGCTCCGGGAGCTTCATGACATTGAACAACAGCACGACTCGGCAGTAGCCAATGCTGAGCGGCGTCGAAAGCAGAAGCAGGAGAACGGCGGGCCTCGACAAGCTGGCAAGACCAATTGGACGCTCGTGAAGAGGGAAGCGCAACAGATGCTGGAGTACAAGCAGAAGCGATACGTGGAGCTGAACCAAGAAGGCGGGAACAAGACTGGCAATGACCTCAATCGTTTGCGTGAAGACCTGTCCCTGGTCAAGGATCAGATCGAAGGCTTGGAAGCGCATCTAAGAAAACGGCAGACTGAGCTAGACAACCTCCGGCAACAGGTCGAACAGGAAAAGACCAGCCGGTAAGAAGGGTTGGCTGGCCGTCCAATGTATATTGGTTGCATGGTCCGTCTGCACATGCCTTGACTATGCTTTTGTGACCGGCCCCCACGTAGATACAATGTACACCTCTGCAGAAGGACTTAAAAGCGCTGGACTCGGGATGCTCATCTCTTATCTCTCATTGCGTATCCTTCTCAGTCCATCCTGTACCGTGGGTCGGTCGCCTCGTCGGAAGTTGGCTGTTGTGTTCGTTAGCCCATCTCATGCGAGTGCTAGTTTGTCCTCGAGAGTCTTACCGTCGGCCTCCTCCCATGCTCTTCCCGCTCCAAAACCTGTTCCCAACCAGACTGGCCATGACCTCCGCTTGAACAAGAGCACTGAGAAGATGACACCGAAGGAGAAGCCCAAGCCAGACCTGATCACCAGGCTCGACAATGCACGATCCCACTACACCTCTCGTTAGCAGGTGCTTCTTCAAATCTCTTTCCTCCACCCGAGCAACGCATCAGTGAGAATTCTCTTCTTCTTTCCTCCTTCGCCACAACATGAAACCGTACCTTTTCATTGAGCAGAGCTTCGCTGGCTGGTTTGGTTGTTTTCGGGATGATCGTGGGAGGATCGGAAACGTTCTTGTCGGCCATGTTGTACACTGCTGGATTCTCAAGGTGATGGTAGGGGTGATTTCGTACACTGAGTGCTCGTCTGGGTAGTGGAGAACGGCAGCTATGTTTTCGTCAAGTTCGGTGAAGCCGCGAGATAGTTGCAGTCGCGAGCTTGAGCTCCTGCCAAAGGAGGCAGCCAATCGGAGTACCATATCCTTAGCTTGGGTGCCTCAGGCGTCAATCTATACAATTTTCTATACATCACTCAACTATCGAATCAGCTCGCGACTGTCGAATCATTCCAAACACTTGGGTCTGGTCGACATGTTAGGGTCAGCTCACAACTACAATGTCTCCGAAAGCGTCAGAAGAAGCACTTTCTGCTCTGGAACATTCCACTAAACCAGCCGTCCAGCTGCTGGATGATGCCGCCAAGATCATTGGGCTGAGCCTGGAGAAACCTGATATCGGGACCACTCACCAACCTGCCACCGCGCCACGCCTGGATGTTGCAGGGTTCAGACGACAATGGGTGCTGAGATGGCTTATCAAACAGTTGGCCTCTGCGACAAACACGAAAGCGAAGAGAGAACCCCAGGATCACGACCTATTATTGGACCACAGGACGTGGTCGCTGCTTCAATCTTTACTCTTTACCATTCCTCTGTCTCCCACGAGAGATATCTTGGTGGAAAGGAATTTTTGCCGCACATTTGATGCATGTCTCAGCTTCATCCTGCAACAGCAGCGCGAGGCACAGGGCACGAACAGTTCAACCAGCACTCAATCCTCAGACCACGAAACTGGGAGACCTACTAAGAAACGCAAACTGGCTGCTCTACCTCAGTCAGAGCAGCGATCACCACCAGAAACACCCTTGCGTGAGCTTCTTGAAGTTGCTGCAAAGGTTGCCCATATCCTGAGGCAGGAAGATAATGCCGATGCTTGTAGCACACGGAGTGCTCCTGCGAACTGGGTGGACAATACTGAAGCTGCCGCGTCTCTTATTGGCAACCTTCTGCAAGTCGCAGTACAAGTCCTGAAGCGCCCAGAGGATGAAAATCGCCCCAACGACGCCGACCTTGTTCCACTCATGCTTGTTGACTGGCTACAACTATGGCATGCACACGTCTCGACCACGTATTCCTGGTCAATGCGGGATCCCCATGCTGCGTTCAACAAACACGTGTTGATTCCTGCCCTGACTATACTACAGCACAAGTCCAGGGTCTCACAGAAGGCAGTATCAACCACCCTCGAAAGACAAATTGCGTTACATACTGTTCTGCCATCACGTGCTGTTTTTCATAAGAATCACGCAAGCACATGGAGGAAATTTACGAAAGAGCCTACTGAAGCGGAGATCATGCCCGTCATCCAGGAAGTTGCTCTTAGCTTCGGCACTGCGGCTGGAGCCTTTTCATCAGCTGACGGTGAAGCAACAGCTGCGCTACTCTTGGATATAGCAGCTCGCCTAGTCCCAAGATCTGATGTGGTCATGCAGAGAGAGGAGAAGAGTTGGCTAGAAGCGCTTTTCATGAGTCTGTCATACCTATTCAATTCGCGTGAACCCAACCGCACCGATGATGCCCTAGACGAAGTTGAAGGACGTGTCCCTGCAGTGACGGCATCAACAACTCTTCTTCATACGCTGCAACGTGCAGCATTCCAGCCTTCACAGCCCATATTCCAGTTCTACGTTCGGCAAGCGATTTTCAGAAGCAGATCCGGTGTGAGTTACGACGTCCTGTCACGCGTCGTCAAACTCAGTCCGTTGGTGTTTCTGCCTAAGAGCTCCGACGAAAGTGATTCTTTCTTAGAAGAGCTTGGTACTTTGGTAGCAGAACACCCGCCTGCAAATGCGGATCAGCACAATCGACTTCTACAAGACATCCTTTTGCCAATTATAGAAGAATTCGGCAGGTCCAGGAAGATATCTGACTTTGTCACATTCTGGCAGGCAATGTTGAATGACACCTTCCGTGACCGTCTGGGCTGCACCACAGCGCCAACCTTCCTGGGCCAGAAGCACATTTGGGACGATCCAGACATTCTAGACGCTTTCTCTAGCATCTGTCAACGCTATGCGACACCCTCCATATGCGGAGATACGCTCAACACTATCACAACTGATTTGGAGGAGCTGCCAACAATAGTTGGCCCCACTCATAAAGTCTTTGCTCGCTTCATGATTTGCATACAGATGTTGCAGGCACAGGCATCTGCCCCTTTGGTCCAAGAATTCTTGTCAGAGCGCGGGCACCAGCTTTGTGACGCAATATGCGCTGCCCTGAGTCGATCAAACGACTACCAGGGGCATAGATGGTTATTGTGGAAGCTGCTTGATTCAATCGTGGTATCTGGAGCCATCATTGGCAATGATCGGCCTTTACACCTTCAAGAGGTTTCCTGGCCGCTCAGCTATCGTCAGAAATCAAAGACCGGAAGCATAGAGGTCTCAAAGGCTCGTGCAGATCTGATGGAGCAGCTGCATTGCTTTTCTGCTATATGTGCGCTTCATGAACGACATGTCGTTGGAAGCCAAGCGTTGTTTAACAAAGCTTTGTCTGACTTAAACTTGATGATGGAGAAGCAACTCGAGATTGGCCCTTTCGATGACAAGGGAGGAAGTTCCTGGTCGGGCTCTGTCGATAACATGGACAATATAGACACGTTGTTGTCGGCCACCTTACAACGACTTGCTTCAGCACCCATATCATGGTTGTCTGAATACAACGCTTCGCAACAGCTCCTGACAAATGTCGTTCGTCTTCTCCTCTACGAAAAAGAAGTAGGAAACACTGGACCTCGGCCGTTGTGTGGCCAGTCAAGCGCAGGGGCCTTGCTTGATGCTGTATCTGCTTCGAGTGAGGTCGATTTGGTCGACATTTACCTTGATGCAGCTAAGGAAGCCCCTGAGAAACACCAAGCGAGAAGGTTGCCATCGTTCATCTCTGAACAGTTCCAGATCGGTATCAACAAAGGCCAGGCACGAAAGCTAGGCACAGCAATACTCCTCGAGCTCCAGGAACGCTCCAAGCATATGTCATCTGCTGACCTTGCGGACTATCTGAGCCTTCTGAGCACCATCGCACACAGTCATGCCGAAGTCTTGACATCTAAGGCTACCTTTGAGTCTTTTGTTTCCTGTCTGGAGGCCTCAACGAACAGTGCTGACCTGGAAGCACTGACATCCACGTCACAGAGCATCAGCAAAATCACTGGTGCGCTCGTGGGGAAGTCTTGGATGAATGTGACGGAGGGCCAACCAAGCGTGCTTGAATGGGCGAAGAGAAGAATCAAGAAGGCGAGCTCATGCAAGCAGAGCGACATAGTTGATCAATACGACTGGTTTGCGCTTCTCGCCGTTGTACATATAATACGGTCGCCCGAGAACAGTGATCAGAACTACGGACACCAGAAGCTCGTTGTCAAACTGGAGCAGCGCTACCGCGACGTCGCCCTAGCCGCTTCAGAGCAGTTGTGCAAAGTAGAGTCAAGCACGAACCCCGGTCCTGTGTATATGGACAAGGTCTCGTCGTTCAAAGCATGGTCATTGATCGAGACCCTACTGTATCTCGACGAGCATGAAGGAGATCCCAATGTCGAGACGATCAAGCTACTTGATCAGCTACTACGAATTGGCGATCTCGACAACGATGTCTATGCGAGAGTCCTGAACAGGTTGGAAAGGGCGACAAGGCGGGAGGACGTTGACATGGTTATGAAAGCCGCCGCGGACAGACTCAATCCAGATTCCGAACAACCGTTACGACACGAGAGTGCTTTCCATCAAGCGAGCGTAGCTACTTACCAACAAGTGCATCAACAACTTCCCAGTAAGAAGCACTACCTCGACATGGTCCGCGAGGCTAAGCTGGATCGAAAGGAGCATTATCTTCCTGCCTCAGTCATTCAGAACTACCTCTTTGCTACTGGCTACGTTAGAGCACTCACTCCTAACGAGCTTGCTTCCTCGCCCGGCCTCCTTTCCACCCTCGGCCAGCTCGCAAGTCTCGAGTACGGCGCGGTAGCTGTCAGTGCAGTCACGCTTATTGCTCGACTGGAGCTCAGCAAGAACATATTCGAGAAGCACCCGTCAATTATCAACCAAAACATCATCGACAAAACACTTACCTCGATCGCCCTCCTGACCTCCTCAGCCAACAAGCTCACCCTCACCGATGATCCCGCTAGTCCCAAGCCACATCACATCTACAACTGTATCTGTACCCTCATCCTCACTCTTCTAACGCGCCACCGCCGCCGTCTTACAGACCGACACAACATCCTGATACCAGCCGTGCAAAATCTGCTCAAGTGTTTGTTCTACCCTCCGACTCGCGGTCGCCTGTCCACAACTCGCGACACACAGCCCTCTAAAGTCGCCTTTCTGGACTCACTACCACACTGGCTCAACCCGCCTTCGCACACCAGTACGACCACGCTGCCAGCCGCCAGTGCATCTAGATTCTCCCGCGTCCTACAAATACTCTGCGACCCTTCGACATCCGCAGCTCGACACACCCTGAAGGGCTCCAGCAAAGGCAACAACCTCAACCTGACAGATGAGACGCGTCAGCTGCGCCAGCAGGTCTCGTTGCACACACAGTATCTCCTGATAACATACACGCAAGCAACACTGGACGGGTACATCAGTCCTGAGGTCAAAGAGAAATTACTGCCGGGTTTGTACAGCGTGCTTAACGCGACGGACGTGGAAGTCATGAGGGCAATGAATGCCTCTATGGATAGCAGTCAGAGGGAGGTATGGAAGGATCTATATGCGGACTGGGGACGGTTCGGGAAATGGAACAGAAAATAGATAGGAGGTCCCATAAGCTAGATGTTAGGCTTTGTATAGCATGTCCACGTCGTTTCCTCGTAATAATTGTTGGCAGGCCATGGTCGGACCATCGCTGGAACCATACTCTAAGTCCGGCACTATTAGCCCTCCAACTTCCCGAATTGCAGTTGCTGGTCGCTGGTTGCTCTTGCAGCTTGTTGGTCAATGACTCTTGCCTGCCCACAGCCATCGGTCGCTTGTTCCCGCGCGTTGGGTCGCTCTCGCTTTTCTCCTCGGAGGCGTATCGGCGACTCTCGTTAGTGTGCAACTGGCTTAGTCTTTGTGGATGTGGTTCTGGCAGCCACTTGTTCCTATACTGCGAGGTTCGATAGGTGCACCTGCTTTCAGGTTCCGTAAGCCAAGTGGGTCTTGCTCCCGGATCTATATACAAAACTGTCAGTAGAGTTGACGTGGACTTTACGAGCTCTGGTTACGATTTGCCAAAATTTCAACAGATTGCAAAGGTGGGGATCTCGAGCTTGTGAATGAGCCTTCAAATTGTAGGAGGACACGCTATCTTCGAACGCCCCAAGTGGTATCTTGTAACCAGAATCTCGAACCAAATCATCCTGATCTATAACACGCTTGCTCATGACTTCCTTTGCATGTCATTGCAAGCAGATGCCGAAGAAGGCATCTTTGCTTACTCCACCCACACCGTCATAGTCGAATTCGTCAATCATGTTCTGGAGCTCCTGCTCCTCTAGGCTGTTCTCGCCTAGCTCTCTTGTGACTCGTCGCAGGTCGTCAAGGTTGATGTACTCCTTGTGGTCCACGTCGAAGAGATAGAAGGCTCTTTCCACCTCCTCCCTCGGATCGCGATCGTGTATTTTCTGTGCTGCGATGCGAGTGAAAGAGTTGTGTGGTATCAGCAGTTGCGAAGCGTGATACTGCGGCCGTGGGCCCGCACCACTGTTCAGCCTTTGCGCTGATGGTTTGGGCACGCCGTTTATTTGTATGATCTGTAGGGCTTCGTGCTTGGGGATCGTGAAGCCGAGGGCGCGTAGGGCAACGCGGAGTTCGTGATAGTCTAGGTGACGGTCCTTGTCTACGTCGAAGAGGGAGAACTATGCGAGATTAGTGCTGTGCCATTACCCAGCGCGATGCCGGCATGGTCGGTGATGCTCACTGCTTCGTTAATCTCGGCTTTCTGCTCGTCGCTTAGCTCATGCAAGATGTTTGAGTCCTTCTCTGGATATGGCCTGAAGCCTGACGGACCTGCCGTGGTCGTAGTTGGGTACTGCTGTTGCTGGGGAGGTGGAGGCTGCGCATTCGAGTAGCCCCCATAATTTGTGCTTTGCGACTGTTCTACCCGTCTGGCGAAGGTTGGCGCAGACTGTCCAAAGGTCTGTGAAGGAGCAGTGCGATCGGGCAGTTTGGTAGAGAATCCTGCTCGGGGAGGGAACGATGGGTGTCCCTGCGACATGGACATGGATATAGGCAGCTGCGCATCTACAGCAGCACGTGCTGCCACGGTCTACTGCTGGTCACCTGCGATGCGATCGAGTATGCGTGGTGTAAAGCTGCATTATACACTATGTCGAGGCGGACGGCTGAAGGACGACGTTCGCACGATTTCTTTGTTTACTATGGAATGCCGCAGCTCGAGTGCTTCGCGACCCGACGCGTGCGGACACCTCGAGCGCGTCCACCTTGCCAAGCACTCTCGCCTCACATTGCTAGTCCCATACTAATCCCCCTACACCCTGCAAGGCATTAGAGACCGACCGTTCATCTCTCCCTCGGTGAAAGCTCATCATGTTTTGCCTTGTACCATGCAGTCGGATCGTAGTCAGAAGCGAGATGAAAACAGGGTGATCATTCACTTTGACTACGACGCCTTCTATGCAAGCGTCGTAGAGAATGAGAACCCAGCGTTGAAGAGTGTGCCTCTTGCTATCCAGCAGAAGCAGATAGTCGTCACTTGCAATTATGAGGCACGTCGAAGAGGTTTGCGCAAGCTCCAGCTTATCACTGAAGCTAAAAGAGCCTGCCCCGATGCTGTCATTGTCTTGGGGGAAGACCTGACCAGATTTCGAAATGCCTCGAAAGACCTATGCAACTTCCTGCGTGAACACGTCTGGAGCGGTAGGCTGGAGAGACTTGGCTTTGACGAGGTTTGGTAAGCGTTGTAAATGAGGCGCCACTTACATCTGACCTGACCACTTTCTAGGCTTGATTGTACTGATATGATCGACTACAACTGCGCACTTCTGAACAGGAACGATCTGCAACATTCCTTCTTCTGCATGGACAAGGACGATCCGACCATTGGATTTGACTATGACGCCCGTACGGTTTTCGGTCCTACCTATCCCGCAGACGCACCGAGACAGGATACGTTGAACGAAGCTGATCGGCTGCTACATCTGCGACTTCTACTTGGCTCTCATATGGCCAGGTATTTACGCCATGAGCTCGAGTCACAGAAAGGCTACACCGCCACCGTTGGCATTGCCACCAACAAGACCCTCTCCAAGCTCGTGGGAAACGTAAACAAACCAAAGAACCAGACTACGCTTGTGCCGCCTCTGATTGATGTTGATGGCAAGGAAAGCACTGTACACCAGTTCATGGATATGCATGATGTAGGCAAGGTTCCGGGCATCGGCTTCAAACTGGCCCAGAAAATCCGCGCTCACGTACTAGGACGAGAAGCCACTCACGAGGAAGGTCTCGTATATGGAAAAACAAGGGAGGCCGTGACTGTCCGCGACGTACGCCTGCATGAGCGCATAGGTCCAGATGAGCTCGAGGAGGTTCTAGGTGGCCCAGGGTCGCAGAAGGGCATTGGTGGCCGAGTCTGGGATTTGCTCAACGGGGTCGACCATACCGAAGTCAGCAAGGCGAAACGAGTGCCATCACAGATTAGCCAAGAGGACTCTTACATGAAATATTTACACACGTTTGAGCAAGTTCGCCAACAATTGTTCCTCTTGGCCGAGAGACTCATTCGAAGGATGCACCTCGATCTCATGGAAGATGACGAAGAAGTCACCGTCGATGATGTTGCAACCCGACGGTGGCTGGCTCATCCACGCACCTTACGTTTGACCACGCGACCTCGGCCACCTTTGAATACAGATGGCACACGTGTGCGCAGTTTCAATCGCATCTCGCATTCGGGGCCAATGCCTAATTATGTGTTCAGTCTAACAGAGACCCCGTCTGTATTAGCTGACAGGCTGGTGGATACCACCCTCGTCCCGATGTTTCGTAAACTACATACAGAGCGAAATGGTTGGAATTTGAGTCTGATTAACATTGCAGCTACAAACATGGCAGAAACGGCCGCCGACAGCAAGGACAGCGAAGGCAGAGATATTGGTCGAATGTTCCGGCGGCAGGAAGACGTGCTGAAAGATTTCAAGGTGGTCGCATCAGAAGATAATGCGCCGCCAGCGGACATAGAAACGTCCGAAGCGCACTCCGACCAACCCGAGCCATTATTGTCGGTGCAAGATGCATACGATTCAAACGACGATGGCGATTGGCTTGACGAAGATCAGGCCGAGGCTGGACAAGTTTACCATTGTTATATTTGCGGTCTGAGCATGCCAAGCTTCGCAATTGCTGCTCATATCAGATATCACGATATCACATCGGAAGGCCAGCTTAGTCTATTGCGATAGTGCTTTTTAATCCCCCAAAATGGGCCGCAGACTATTCTGTGCAGTGGCCGCAAGGATTGGTGAAGCGTTGGGCCTGAAGTTGAAAGCGGTCCGTTGAGGGATCTGGGGCGTGCCAAGGCTTGACATGGATCAAGACTTTCCACGCGGATCTACTAAATATAGCGTGGCGAGATGCACTACCTTTGACGCTTTCTGCTTCGCTAACTCGACTTAGATGCTTAAGGCCGACGAGTAAAACCACGAATCTCGACTCCTTACCGGTGCGTCCCTTTTAGCGGCTCATCTTGCTTGACATTCATCTGTGTAGGTTCAGTCCCCGGCTGTAGTGTCTCGGGCGCCTTGATAAAACGCCAGGATAAATGCAATAATGGTGCGCCTCTCTGTTGGGATGACGAAGCTAGACGCGCAACAGTTGCGCCTCCAGGATATCAAAAATTGCAAAATGTGAGGAATCTGCTGCTACAACCGCGGCTATCGCATCTGATTGAAGATTCATGTTGTGACTCGCATTCGCATTGCTCGCAGATCTTGATTATTCTCCCTTCGAGATAGTCGAGTCCATCGCTGCTGATCTGGTCACGGTCCCATGAACGTCTGCTCAGCAGTCTCAATATACATCTTGCCTACTCCGGCTACGGTCTTACCTTACGATCGCCATTACGGTCGCCAAGTACCGACTTAGAACTCCAGGACGAAGTACAGGTGGGGTCAACGCCTGGCGCCCAGAAATCACGAGGGGGCAACATCACTGACCTGACTGCTCGCCTCATTCAGTCGTACAGATAATACTGTGGTGAGCCTCATTCACGGTCGGAGTGCAATTGGGACTCTTGGATCTTGCTCAGGCTGATAGGCCGACGTACCCTTCCCAAACAAGCATTACCGCCCACTTACATAAAACCACATGGCGCTGCTGATACCACCAATGTCGGCGGTACCTCACTTACAAAGTCACACGACTGATTCCCATGAGAAATCGGCCTCGCCTGGGTTACCCAGCCACACGACCAATGTCGCCATTCAGCCAAACAACAAAAGGCCGAGACTCTCACTACAAACGACGTCGTTAGCGAATACGTACGGTGCCCTGACGAGGGGCCTGGCCCCGAATTCAGATGCGCAGGCCACATTCACTCCAACCACAACCAATACCTTAGCTAACACATGGGATCTATCGGTCAGGCCGTCCCCCGTCTCAAGGACAGAAACACCCCAACCCCCGCCAATCCGCGCCCAGACACCTCAGCACCCGTACACTGTATCTCTGCCTTTCGGTATCAAGTCGATTCTGAAGAACTCACCCCTGCCGCCCAAGCAAAGCTCCATCAGCGCCAGCCCAAGAGACCCCAAGCGAAAAATCTTCTTCCCGCAACCGAAGCGAGTCGTCTTCAAGCGGAACCTAGAAGACTTCATCGAGACCACGCACTACGTCGCCCGCCGTTCTGATCTAGCCTCGAGCACATCCGAAGAAAGCTCAGGCGAAGAAGAAGAAGAAGAAGAAGAAGAAGAAGAAGAAGAAGAAGAAGAAGAAGAAGAAGAAGATCAGGCTGACGCGTCATCGCTTAACCTAGGACCCGAGATAGGGGCAAGTGGATCTCAGGCATCCCCCCCACCATCACGCAAACGCAAGAGCAGACGCGCCATCGGCACACAGATCGAAACGAACGTTGAGCAGAAGGAGCAGAGGAGCCACGACGGAGGCGCTCGCGCTTCAGCGACGACACCGTCCAAGGACCGCAAGCGACGCAAATGGTCATGCGATCTCGCTTCTCAGATGGCAGATAAAAGCGGTGTCCAGAACGACGCCCAGACCAACGACGATCAGGCTGGGAACGACGCAACTATCGAGGGCAACACATGCCCACAGCTTCCTTCAGAGTCAAATACAAAATGGGACCAGACTCACGCGACGTCCTCGCCAGCCAGTCACGGCGCTCCCAAGGCCGACAGCGCCGTCCTCGAGGAGTCCGATGCCGCGCCCGGGAGGGCCAGACCCACAGCCGGTCCTGTCCTTGAACCGAGCTGACGACACGCGACATATAAATGGTGACGACCTGACTCGATTCTGGCCTGACGCTGGCATCCAGCGGCCACAGAGCCGCCGGCGCCTGGAAGCATCCGGCCCCCTTACAAGTTACCAGACGGAGCACAACGCAACGTCGGAGATGAGTTGGAGACACACACGGCTGCCGTGGATCCAGACCCAGATGTCCAAAAAGGTTAAGAGGCAAATCTGGCTTTCAAGGTTGCTACCTACTGTACCTAACTAAGCGTTTCTTGGCGGAAATCCGTGCGTACGCGTCACGGACGCCCGTGCACGCTAGTTGGCCACGGACACACTGCTTTCGTCGACGGACTGCGACGAGTGGTACTACGCTTGGCAGTAATCACGAGAGGAGCTATAGGCACTTCTCCGTCGCTGGTTCTGAGCACAAAGTAAAATCACTGCGGGAGTACTTCACCGCCGAGTACAGTGCGTCCAATCGACTAGAGCAGTGCTGTTGATGTCAAAAGCTTCCATCTCTATTGTTCGGTAGTATCCGCGGGCTAGAAGAAAGACCAGGACCAGACCTGCGCGAACAAAGCAGATTCCTTTCCATCTTTACTCCTTCCTTCTCTCAAACAAACTCCGCCTCCTCAATCTTTTCTCAACTCCATTTTCACACTCTGTGTGGAAAGGATACGGCTGCACCGATGACTCAGAACGTCCAGGCTCACGCCATCTCAAGCCGGCTTCTCCTTGCCGCCACTTTTGAAAAAAGTCTTCAGGTCATTGATCTGCTCGTCTGTCACGCCCAACCACCTGAGACTCGCACTCCCGAACGCGATAGGATGTCCACCAGCATCGCCGCTGCCGGATAAGATGACGCTCGCGAGGACCATGCACCTTGGAGGTACGTGATCAACCTGGATAGCGTTCGGCACGCCCTCGGGCTGGTACATGGTGATGTTGCCTCCGTCGGCGATCTGTGCTTTGACATCGACCACGCAATCGTCGTAGTTGAATTGGGGGACGCCGGGGGGCGCTATTGGCCATCCAGTAGCATTGGTCGCGATCGTTCTCTTGGTGAGATCCATTCTTTTTTGCATCAGTGGAGAAAGATACGTCGAAGACGATGATGTTTCCTCAGCCTGTATAGACCTTTTGGACCTTGTCGCGGGATCATTGAAGGTGAAGACGTTCAATGCGGGATCGAGGCTCGACAATGCCGCCGCCTGAGCTGACGTGAGGCTCGCTAGACCGGCCCGTGCTTTTGCCTCGTTGCTGGTCCAAGCTTTGCTCACTGATTCCTTAGATGCCGAGATCACACTGGACCGTGAAGCCACGCTTGCGCTCGATTTGCTAGCAACCGATGCGGCCGACTTGACACTCTTCTGGCTTGCTTTTAATTTTTTGTCCCTGACAGCGGTGTCTCCGGCCGTCCCGGCCACCACACCAGCTGCGACTGTGCCTGATCCAGCGGCCGACCATGCGATCATAGGGCCAGTCATTTCGATCAGGCACCCTACAAGCTCGAAGAACGGGATCCACATGCCGGCAGAGACGATAGAGGGGAACAGAGCAAGGAGAAGCGTCGGAAAGAGATAGGTTTGAACCTTCATGTTGGCGAACAAGCTCAGACCTTAGCGGTCTGGTTCTGGGGTTGATGATGGGAGAGGGTACGGGATTGCCACCGGACTGCTAGGTTGATGTTAAGCGAGGTTTGCAGATTTGCCCCCGAGCTGCATATATGTGTGTTCCCATACCGACATTTGTGACTTCATGTTTTCGTCAGACAATGGAGTATTCAGATACATGTCCGTCAGTCGCCACGACAAAGGGGGTTGGTTATTCAGATACATGTCCGTCAATCGTCACGACAAAGGTGCTTGACCGACTTGGTCCAACATCGAACTTGCAGGTACGGAGACAGTGATGGCAAGCGCGATGACTAGTCAACAGCCGCGTTGGGGGTCTTGGCTGAGCTTTCTTGGCGAAACAGTACCAAGAGCCATTCGAAAATCGAGACAAAAGGCAATAGGCCACACAAAGACGCACGCACAGCGCGAAGTAACGCAACATGGAGATAGTATAGTAGGCACACTTCACACCAATGGGGTATGTGTTACAGTTGAATAGCAAGGCGCCAAAGCTCGTCCTTCGTCGTGTTCGTCAACCAGAGTTGCCGACACTGAACACTGCTTCGGCGACTGTCCCAGGCATACATGAAAGGGAAAAGGTGGTAGCCTTTGTGTCCTCCAGTCTTGTTTATGGCTGGAAGCCAAGTGGTAGATGTGGCATGCTTGTCGGCACAATAGTCCAATGCCAAGGTGTCCGCTTGAGGCTGGCGAAGTCCCAGTGCTATGCTGGCAAGGCATGTCGTATGCTTCTTTACATGTGTACGAAGCCCGATAGTTGCATAATGATGCTGGGCGAGCAACTCGATATGCCGGCGATGCCCCGCACTTGTTGGGGCCTGTTTTGACGTTTTCCAAAGTAAACTTATTGTGCCATCCAGATGTATCAGTTGGTTGTCTGTTTTGCCAATCGCAGTAGATAGCCGTGTCAATGGCGAGCGTTGTTCTCGTCTCAGATATACACGTAGAGAAGAGCGACTCTCCTGAGCACGTTATCAGATATGATCTCTCACGGAGATATGAGGCGCACGCAGGACGTAAAGCATTTCCCGTCCGCGGTAAGGGCGTCGACATGTCTTTCCTAACATGTGGAGAGCCTCGAGATGGGGGTACTTGCCCGCATCAGCGGGTGTTAGAGCTGATGTCAATCTGTCGTCTCACGATTCTCCCAGAAGTTCCAGGTGGGAACCTCGGAAGGACTCCAATGAACATCGTTGGTCTCCGTGCTAGCACTGTATCTGCCTTGCTGTCTCTTTCTCTTGACATATTTCCTTGCTCTTGACTCAATGTTGTCCCAGTCATCGGGGCCGAAGTAGGTCTTCAAGGGCTTCTGCGAATCGCTCGATATCGTCCTCCATGCAGTCCTGACCCAGGCCAAGCATGACGAGATAGACGACAGCTCAACGTTCGAACTTGCCGTCGAAAGGGTGGAATCTTTCCTGGTCTTGACTTCGGCGGCGAGTGCTCGAAGCAGGGCTTGTAGTCTTTGCTCGTCGAAAACCTTGGCGACAGCGATGCGTGCAAGGAGGTTTCGGGCCTGATGAGGGCTCTGGGCAAGGTCGGTCTCTTCGTAAAAGTATGGCGTGTTGGCAAAATCCGAGGCGCTATGCACAATGTGGTATGCTGTGCCGGCTTCGGTGCGAAGAGGCGACTTGGGCCCGATGACAATGGCCCAGTGACAGGAATCGCACGATATCTGCGAACCGTATGCTCCTCCACCAGCAGAGCCTCCTTTCGAGAACAGCGCCACGTATACTCGGAGCTTGTCTTTCTGGTGCGCGAAAGTCCTCGTTATCGACAGAGATTTAGAAGATTTGGTAGATAGCTGCGAGGTCGAGGAGACGCTACGAAACAATCCCGGACGCTGTTGCGGTGTTGATAGTAGACCCGACATGCTCAGCTACTCTACGGTGAAGAGAAGGAGTATACGATCGGAAGCACCAGGTGCGGTCGATGGGAGAAGCGTCGGCCGATGTCTCATACATAGTATGGCGCAAGCAGGAAATTCAACATCGTCCAGGGTCCTCCAGGGTCTGGAGCGCATCCTTGTAACTTGTAGCTCAGCCGAAAGTCAATCGCTACTGGGCAAAAGTCCTCGGTTGACCTGCTCCAAGGTAGCTGCGCCTCGAGCGGTAAGTTGGTAACCAATCGAAATGGCATCGTGTCCTTTTGCCACGTACTGCAGCATGTTCATATCTGACCATTGCCCCGCAACCAAAATTGACAGACTCCAAATGCATGGGAGTGATGCAGGCCCTTGAGGAAACTGCCGAAACTGTATTCGAAGACCCTGACTGGTGACCCTGAACAACCCCCGTGACGTGGCAAATAAGCGGGGTAATTAGCAACCGCAGAGTTGAGTTAGTCAGCCAGCCGGTGGTAATAAAAAGCCGACCACGAATGAGGAATCAGGTGTAAGCGGGCCTCTAGATACGACGCTTAGCCTGGCCTCATTCGAGCCCAGATGTGCAGGTGTTTGCAGCAACTTTCGCCATCAAATTTTTGGTAGTGGCCTGTCAGTACCTTTGCCGACTACTGCCTACTTTCAATCAACACCCCGCCCCTGAAAACAACTTCTCATGTTGGCATAATAATTCCACCACCGCCAACAGCAGCACTCATTGGCTCAAGGCTCGAAAACGTGGCAAACATCTCGGGCGTAAAGTTGATCACGTCCGGGTCGAAAGCTGCAGGAGCTTGAGGAAGATGAGAATAAGATGAGTCGCGCGATCTCTCGCCGGCAGGACTGTACCGTGTCACATGCGCGCTTGTTTGCTCCATCATCGATGAAGGATCAATACCAGCATCAATGAGCGCCCTGATGATGAGCTGTAGTGCTTCCCCAATCACAGGGCTTGACTCCTTGACTCGATCTAGTGCTTGCACGCAAAAGCGCATCGACTCGAGCGTGTAGTCCTCCCTGCATGAAGAGGCTTGGATCTGAAGGAGGAATATCGACGCGGCCGTGTAGATGCTGTATGCTAGTGAGAGCACAACTCGGCTGTAGCCAAATGTGCGGCAGAAGACGTCGGAGATGGCGATGATGGCAGAAGCCGAGCCAAGGCATTCCTTGAAGTGCGCCGGATCCGGCATGTCTCGCTCGTTCAACGGGTCCGGTCGCTTGAATAGCATAGGTCGATAGAGCAATATCTTGAACGTGTGAAACAGGCAATTAAGTGTCACGATGTGACTAGGAGGACAGTACTCGGGCAGTGCTTGCGCATCCATCCTCAGAAAGGAGGGCAGATCCTGCCACCACTGCCGCATAGCAAACCCTTCACGGATCAGGCAGTCATCGACCTCTTGGTCAGTCTTGGATCGCAAAGGATCATAGATATGTATCAGGATCTCATTGAAGATCGCCGACAGCCGGCACATCTGCGTGAAGCACGACACGGAATGTGCCTGCGTGGCTGGATACTCCTGTCCTTCAGGATATCTCAACCCATGTGGGAGCCAAAGCTCATCTTCTGCAGAATCATCCATAATAATCTGCGGTGGCGAAACGGGAGTGTGAGATAGCGAAGGCGATCGGCCAAGGTATAGACTGATGACTTTGTCCCAGAAGTAACATGACCAGAACAATCTTCGGCGGATCTCGACATCTTCGTCGGATAGGTGTAAACTTCCACTCGCGTACCGCTGTACGTCGATCGTGATGCCCATCTCATCGAGGAGGCTGAAAGCCATTCTGCAATACAAGATTGCCGATGTTTTGTTTCCTGCGCTGCACTCCTGTGCGCTCAACAAAAGCAACGTCTGAATGGTAGGTATGCCGCAGTTGCCTGTGCCGATCTCTTCGAACAACAGGGTACGAGCATGTCTTTTGAAGAGCTCACCCCCGTCGTAAGGTTCTAACAAGTGACGAATTTCTGGCTCTCGTCTGCACCATCGCACAGAGTGTCCGAGCATGGCATTAAGCAGTGTATGGGAGTAGTACTGACCCATCCGTTGCATGTCCCTCGTGAAGGCAGGCCGATAGACGAAATTGAATAGTGGCTGGATCCAACACCAGTGATTGTTTAGCAGATATTGAAAAGGCTCTGGTGTCTCGGCCAAAACTTCAAGCGCTCTCTGCTCCCATGCATTCTGTACGAGCTGCTCTTTGCCCGAGTTCACCTCGCCAATAGGTATAATCGCACTCGCTTCCTCTGGGCGCGATGGAAGCTGGAAGAGACTCGTTGACCCATGGTACGTGATAGCACCTTTCGCGTCGAACCCAAATCCTCGAAATGCTGCTCCAAAACCGTGGTTAGCTCCGTCTGTTGGGCTTGAAAGAGGCGATGCTGTCGACGCGACTGGCGACAGAGCGGACGATGGTTGCGTAGTTTGCTGAGCTTTTCGCAAGGCTGCCTCTAGCTCCTCGACCTTTTTCTCAAGCTTACTGGTGTACGAGAGTGTAGGCGAGAGTTTGTAGAGGCATTCATCTCCTCGACCTGTGCAACGACCACATTTTGGTCGCTCACCTCCACATTTTACCTGCCATTATAATTAGCCTTTTGGCGCTTGACGTGTCTCGAGGTGCTCAAGCCTAAAAAACTGGCCATTTCTTCGCAAACATCCAGATCGAGCTACCGAAGCACGAGACTTACCTTTCTTTGCCGGCACGGTTCGCACGAAAAAGCGCTTTTCTTCTTCGTCTTGACTTCAGAGGGAGAGGGCGCAGGCGCCATGTGCGACGAAGAACTGTCTGCTTGGTCCGTCTTCAAAGGCACTGCTTTCGTTGGCCAAGGTCGATCTTGAACGGATGTTCTCCGAGGTAAATTATGCCACGCGTTTTGTTGTTTGAGATCGATTGGGGAGCCCTGAGAGCCCCAAAATTCGGCCAAGCACTGTGCACTCAATCAGTCGCAAGAATCATGGCCATCTCTTAAGCATAAATCACTGTCCGAATCAAGGTCATGATCACATTACGTTAACAGAATTGGGCTGAGAGAAACCTCCGCTGTAAAGTTCCGCGCCCATGGGCCCCTTCTCCATCTTTCGTTAGGCGCTAGAGGATCTCCGGGTCCAGGCCATTCACAGCCTAGCCATGCCTACATCGACACAACTAATACTGAGGCGCGGTTGATGCCACTTCAAACCAGATTTACATTGCAAAATCATTACTTCGTGTTGTACTACAAGATGATGTTGTGCTTACTAAGCTGAACGAGTACCACCTGAATTCATTATCAGAGACATCGGGACCAAACGATGTATCCTCAAAACGCCCCAAACTCCCGCAACTCAGTCGTCGTCGTCATCATTCAGCGGCCCTCTCATCATCTTCTTCAGCCTCGAAATACGCTTTCTTGTCGATTTTATCGACTTCGTAGACTTCGTAGACCTGACACTGGGTGCACTCTGCTTCTTCACCAGCGCTTCGAAGTTTACTTCATCGACCATATCTGCCTTCTGACTCAAAGGTGAGGCGCTCACGCCCGTGCTCTTAGCTATCTGACGTTTGTCACCGTGTATAGGACATCTAAACGGGTCCTGTTGTAGGAACGGACGGGTGTATGAGAGAGGTCCGCTCTTTATAGATGCAGCTTGCTCGGGATCCTGCCGTTCAGCTTGCGCCTGGTTAGATTCAGGGAAGCATGTAGTGTTTGGTGGCGCACTTTGTGGTTCCAAGCAATTGTTGCTTTCTAGTGACAGAAGGGTCGTCATGGGAGGCTTCGCCCATGTCACCCTAGTCACGTCTTGAAGTGATGTCTTATTGATATCTATCGGGCCGGTCGCGCTGACCAGCCGACCGCTGTTCCAAGGTCGCAAGAAGGATCTAGGATGTTCGGTGGGATTTGCAAATAATCTCTCCGCTGGAAAGGCGAGATCAAGGTCTGGCGAACCTGATCGTGCTAGTGTCATAAATGACATTTGGTCTGCGTACTTTGATGGCTCCATCGCTGACTGTGACCAAATACCATCGTCGGAGAGCACCGTTACGGATCCTGCCGAATGTTGTGTTGAGGGCGGTGTTTCTGTCAACGGAGTAGATGATGCAGTATAAAAGCCTGAATCTCTCCATGAGGATGCGGGAGAAGACTGTCTCGAGAGCTCCGGTAAGCCGAAAACTGCCCTTGGATCCGGATCATCGGACAGATAAGTAGGTCTGACTGAGAGCGGACGAGTGAAGTTTGCAGTGGACGATGATTTTCGGACATTGCGATCGATATGGAAGTTGTCGAAGTCCAAAGCCGTATCAACTATGAATGCCCCATATGTGCTTCGCTGTTTGGTGGACGGTTTCATGGCCATCTGTGTAGAAACATGCTTCATATGCGTGGACTTCATGTCTAAGTTTGTCGTGGAGCAGATGCGCTGGAAGAAAAGCTCGTGGCTGTGCGCAGCCTGTGTATTAGTCCAGTCCTTGCATGGAAAGTGAAATGAACGAGCAAGGTGAAGGACAGTCTGAGCAACGCGTGCGAGAATGGATGATGATGGCTTAATCACTGATGCAGCACGAGGCTTCGTCAAATTGGCTTTGTCCTTACCTTGAAGTCTGCAATGGTCAGCAATCAATGACAGCAAGGCCAATCGAACTGCGAGATCGACCAGCGTTAGCGCCGTGATAGCATCGAGCAGGGCTCAAAGGTCTTTAGCTAGATATAAACTCGAAATGGTCATGCTGTTCAGGAGATGACAAGACAAGACACGATGTTGCTAACTGGGCTCGCACGGGCCGTTCTTTTGAGCAATTTCGGCCTTGCCAATTAAACTCAGGCATAGTAGCCACCAAGACCCAATTTAGCGGTTGCTTCAGGATGTCTTCTTCGTATGGGGTCTGCGAGCAAGAAGAAGGAAGCGTCCACCCGGGAGATTAAACAGCCTCTTATTCGTTCTCCCCCTCACCATGATCTCGAGGTTAATTTACGCGCTCCCGATTTAGGCTTTAGATGAAAGTCAGCCCGCACGCGGACATCCCGCGGTGCACGTGAGCAACCACATCTATCATGGACGGAGAGATCTCAGCGCCTAAAGTACAAAACCTTTAGAAAGTTTGCTCATAAGTGAATACTGAGTCTGTTCATAGGTAACTGGCATTAACAAGGTTAAAAGCTGTGACTATATGAAGTGTGCTCGTGCCTAGACACTCCTCCGCCTGTGCGCTAGCGACGTCGCCAATTGATCCCACTGCTTCGCACACCTGATATGCAGCCGTCGCACCACTTTTTCAAGTGAATAGTGCTGACGATTCGTAGGCTCCTCTTGAAATTCGTTTAGCTGTCCTCTTTGCACACCAGCATTAGGCATGCTCGGCATTCCTTGCTGTACCCTTCTCCGTCGCCTCGTCATCACGGCTAACGCTGTAGTCTCGCAGGTTATCTCCATGGGCGTCAGCCACATCCGAGTCGTGCTGGACATCCAGATTTCTTCCCAACTTCTCAGGCCCAACCAGAGTCAGTAGGATGACATACGCATATACACAGCCCATGAAGATACAGATCACTTTGCCGTACTTGTATCTCTCGACTGTGTGGCCATCACTCTGAATTGAAGGCAACGGGAAGCGTTCGCCAATCGTGGCTTCGATGGTAGAAGACGCTGACGAGATCAGGTTACCCAGCTGATAAGAGGTACCAACCACGAATGTTCGAAGTGATCCAGGCGACAATTCCATCAAGTGAATGGGAATAACACCCCACGCGCCTTGGACACACATTTGCTCGAAGAAAGCAGCAGCTATGACGGCTTCAGAGCTGGTGAAAGTGTATGGGTACAGCAGTGCTCCGCCGATGATGCAAGCGACGATGATGCAGAATCTTCGGCCAAGACTCTGAGATGAGTAACCGATGATTGTTCCACCTGTCATTGCCCCTACATTGGCGATGACCTGGGTAACGGTGACTTGGTTGGCGTTGAATTCGTATTCTGTAGATGGTGTTAGCTGAGTAGATAAGACGAGCTCGACTGAGACATACGGTTCTTGAGCATAGTAGGATACAAATCCTGCGAACCATGCGACATAAAGTTGAAACCAGCCATCAACAACACCATGTAGATCAACAGCATCCAGTGTTTCTTCAAAGCAACTTTTCCCTCGGTGAAGAAAGAACCTGCGAGACTTCCTTCCTGCTCTCGCAGAGCTTTCCGTTCGCGGAAAGCCTTCGTCTCAGGCAAGCACAGTCGGAAAGCGATGATCAAGATTGGGGGACAGGCTCCGAACCACATCAGAGGACGCCAGCCGTGGGGAGTGGTGTTTACCAATCCTCGGGCGAAGGCTGTCGCAAGCAGATAGCCAAAGGCATAGCCTTGTTGCAGCATGCCGGATATGATACCTCGTGCCTCGGCTGGACAATCCTCGAGGGCAGTCGCTGCTGCGTTGCCGTATAGACCACCCATGGCAATACCATATATCGCCCGAATGGCGAGGAAGGAGTTGAAGTCAGAAACGAAACCGGTGCCGAGTTCAAGGACGATGAACAGGATGTTGTTGACGACGAATGGCCTGCAATTTCCATTTAGCACTGGTTTGACTCGGACGTGTAGGGAAGAGCAAGTGGGTATGCTTACCATTTCCTGCCATATCTATCGGCTGCCAGACCGAACGTGATCGCTCCAACGGATCGAAGCATGAGGACCAAGGTGATACCCCATGTGATGTCGGCGTTGGTCACTCCGAAAGTCTCTGCCAGATCACCCACGATGAGTGAGACGGTGAAGAAATCGAAAGCGTCCCATCTGAGACTGTGTTAACGTTGGAAGCAGTTTTGGAAGCCGGACTACCTACGTCCACGCAAAGAACGCGACCAGAAAGAAGAGCCATTGCTGAGTGTTGAGCAATGCTAGAGTCTTGAACGGATTCGGAATTGGTCGTAGCGGCGGCTTCAGAGATGGAATGCGGGTAGCAATGTAGCGTCCTAGAGACATGTGCTCATCGGAATATCCAGAGCTCGGCGACTGCTCACGCATCGTGTCTTTGACCATGTTGGGCAGGTATGAGGTTGGATTGGCTTGGAGTAATATTCTGAAAGAGACAAATCGACGTGCGAGGGCAGCGTGCGTTCTTATATCTTCCGCGTGGGTCAGCCTGTCATACCTACTGCACAATGCGGCAACTGAATGGTCGGTTAGCCGGGCCAGGTTTGATTCATGTTCTAGCAGGAACGCTAAGCGGGATGGTGAGAGGGAAGACCTCCCGTTGAATCCAGCCCCTGTCAGATGGAGGAGACAGCACGCACCTTCGCGGGGTATGCGACCGCCTGGCGGAGACAACGAATCAAAGACAGGCAAGTGCAGGAGATCAGCAGCCACTACACTGTTCTCCCCAGAGACAGGCGTCATCACTCGCAGGCATAATCAGCAACTCGGAAAGTCAATGATAGGCGGAACATGCAGAACGAATATTAGTAGCGTCTTTGATCGCTAAGATATCTTGCATACGGTAATTGAAATTGGGAGACTTAAGACTTGAGTCTTCGCCTGCCCAAGCGACTGACGCAAGACATTTCGAAGTGTCGAGCAGCGCCAGTAGAACCACGATACTACGAACCATAATGCACTGTGTAGCCATGTGTACCACGTTGCTCTGAGTACCAGATTATTGCAAACCAGAGGGACTGAAGGAAATGCCGGGTCTTGCTTTTTGCAAAAGCTTTGAGGTCACCGACGAAAACAAGACCCCATAAGCACTCTGCTGAAAAGCTTACAGGGACTGGGCATCTTGGCAGTGCTGGTCAAGACCAAACAAGCCTGACAAGATGTCCTTAGATCTGCGCTTATGTGGGGTAGGTTCTTGGCGTACCCGGCATGCTCCCGTTAGCGCACGCCGACTCTCAACAAGCGCTATTCTGAGTGGTTCGCGACCGATGGACTGGTCGCTAGAATTTGCTAAAGCAGTGACATCCGTCAGTGACGCCTGGAGGCTACTCGATGGCGATCTCAATAGCCCGCCACCACTTATCGTGGTAGGGGTGTTCTCGCCGCGTTTACGGAACATAGCGGGTGTTGTAATCGTTTTTTCTAGCGTCGGTATGCGAGTGTTCGAGAACGTTATTATGGGTCGGGAGAGATAGGCTACCTCTTCTCAACTGCCGATTTGTGTTCGTCCTCATGAACAGGCGGCCGAAGATCGGTGCTCGCAGCAGCTACTGTTTCGTGTCATCTCGCCATATTAGCTGGCCACTAATCCAAGTCTGTTTGACATGGCCAGACGGGTCAAACACCACAAAGTCTGCTCTCCTGCCTGCCACCAGTCTCCCTCTGCTTTCATCTTTGATCAGCTCAGCGATGTTCATACTTGCACACATGACTGCCTCTGCCATCGTAACGCCCGCGGCCCTCACCATGTTCCTGATTCCCTCAGGCAGCGTGATGCAGCTGCCAATCAGAGTCTCCTGTTCACCTTGACGGCCATCTACCACATTTGTCGCACGATTTCCGAGCTTTCGCTGCGGGTACGTGATCTGTCCATTCGCAGGGTAAATACCGTCTGGCAGTCCTGCAAGCTCGATGCTATCGGTGATGAGTATACACCTTGACGGGCTCGCCTGGTAACACATCCGGAGCACCGCGGGGTGGAGATGTATCAGATCTGGTATCAAAGTAAAATACGGTGAAGTAACGCTAGGAGGTGTGGAGATCAAGCCTGAAAGACCCGGGTCTCGATGGTGTAAAGGGACCATGGCATTGAAGACGTGCGTGATGCTGCTTGCTCCTAGCTGAACAGCTTGCTCACCAATGTCGTACGTTGCGGTTGAGTGGCCGACGGAGATCACGATGTGAGGGTAGAGTTGTCTGATCTCCTGAATCATGCTCAAGGCACCGTCGAGCTCAGGCGCGATTGTTATGTACTTGATCACCTCTCTGAGGTTGTCGTCACCATAGAGTTCACGAAAATCATGTACTGATGGGGTTTTGAAGTAGGCATCGTTGTGCGCTCCTTTCTTCGTTGGATGGAGATAAGGACCTTCAACATGTGCACCGAGAAGTGATGACCCACCAAACTCCTTAAATGACCTAGCTTTGAGCAGTGGTAGAATCTAGTAGTGAAAGTATTCAGTATCATTATGGCCAGTGCTTTCGCAACACTCTCGGCTGGGGTCTAGACCTGCAACACATACCTCTGTCCACTTTCGCTCTTCGACCGTCGGAAGCGTCGCAAACCATGCGGTCACGCCATGCTTTGCCATTTCCCTGGCGACGCGTCGCAACTGCGCATCGTGATTGTCTCGTGTCAATGTGGTGAAGTGTACACCACAGAGGCCGTTCGTCTGCAATTCGAGAAGACCTGGAGCGAGGATATCATCTTCAGCAAGGTCGAATGTTTCGTAGCCCTCGTCGACTTGCTCCTCAGACCGATCAGCGTTATCTCCTCTAGCACTGTCCCCTGGACTCGAAAACGTGATCAAGCCGCTGTCGGCCGAAAACCCAATGACTTGCCTAGCTAGTAAACCATCATGGCATGTCTGAACAGCCCTGATGATTGTTTCATCGCCACCTCGGCTCATTCTGCGTGGTTGTGGTAAGTGATGTTGCAACATATCAAGCGGTACAAAAGAGGTCATCTCGTGCGACACCCAATGTTTGCTGCTTCCAGAATGGGATTCGCTGAAGATCATTTCTGACCGTCATACAAGGAAAGCGAAGAAACCTCTAGGTACTGCAACATGCATGACGTCTTAGGACAGGGCAGTAAACTGAAGCAAGCAAATCCGTTGGACCTTACAATCGCCAAAAAGATAGATTCACATAAGTTGCACCAATTTTAATGGCCGGCGCGTGAATGAAGGAATTAGACTAAGACCAATGCTACTACGCTCTGCTTGCTCGTGATGTCCTGAAATCCCGATAGCGCTTCTATGATTGCACGTAATATGTACATGCTTTCCTTTAAATCTTGTCATCGAGCCCGTCCGTTCAGTTCACGGTCCGTTGTAGAACCTTGCGCACTCCTGAATCTCTGGATCGTTGTTCGCAAAGTCCCAGACTACGATATTGGTGCCTTGGCTGCAACATACAATACGGCGAGCGTCAAATTGAAGCTTGAAGACGCGTGAGACGCCTTGGTTTTGGTTTTGGTTCTGATTTTGATTTTGGTTCTGGTTGTTGTTGGGCGCAGGAGGTCCGCCAGCTTGACTCTGCGTAGCCGCTTGTTGCGTATGTACTTGTGGCGTGCCTTGCTGCGGCGACGGTGTGCTCCTGTTCATGTTCTGCATATGCGCCTGGAGGCGTTGTTGAAACTGCTGCTGAGCAGCCTGACTCAGCGGAACACCTACGGAAATGTTAGCGTTGACACTTGCATATCCATTGCCGTTGGCCAGTGCGCTTTGAATGGCACTATTCGTGACAGCTTGTGCGTGGGCTGTGATCTGGTTCATGGCACTTTCTATTGCTGGACGATTGAGCGTACCGTTGCTGGAGCCGGCTGCTGCGCCGAGGTTCCGACTAATACCCATGATGTTCTGTACACTTGCTTGTAGACTGGCCATGGAGGTATTCGTTATTGCCTGGGCGATTTGTGATGCCGACATTGCATTGGCACTGCCGAGGGAGGCGGCATTGGTGATTGCTGCTTGGTTTGTTTGGTTGTTTTGACCCTGGACACCGAGGGCCTGCTGGATGGCCGGATCATCGTGCCGTATACGACGGCCTTGTGAGAGGCGTGCGGCTCGCTCTGCGGCTGTAGGAACTTCGTTGTTGTTCTGTGGACTCCTCTCTTGTTTGAGAGTTTGGCCTGCGACCCAATGACCATGGGAGTCCTTTTTCCAGATGATGATCGATTCGTCATATGAGCCTGATACAATGCGTGCCCATTTGCTACCACCCCCACCGGGTGGCAGTTTGGATCCGAGAGTGACTCGCGAAGAACCGAGTTCACCAGCGCGAAGTCGGCGGGTATAAAGACGATCCTCGACGATCCTTCCGCTATCGATGTCCTCTCTGTATTTTTGCTCAGCAGCTCTAGCAGCGGCTAATTCTTCCTTTTCACTTCCCGCGACGTCGCCGAATCCAGCTTGCACGGTGCGCACGAGGTTAGTGTGGCCCAGCAAAACGGCGACTTCGGTGGCGGTATTTGGATCATAAATTCGGACGGTGTTATCGCTACTCCCACTCACAATCCTCCTGCCATCATACTGCACGCAGGCAATGCCCTTCTGGTGACCAGAAATGACTTTGTCAACCATGCCGGTATCGATGTTCCATACTCTGATCAGTCGATCTCCGCTTGCTGAGACGATTTTGTTCTCATGTATCTGAATCGCATTGACGGCAGCACTGTGGCCCTCGAATGTCATCAGGTGGGTAAAAGGCTTGAGAGCTCGGTAGGTACCATTGGCTATCCTTGTTTCAATGGCGGATATCTCTACGCCCGTCAGGTCGACGATGTAGCTTGGGACTTTACAATTTGCGCCATTCCTGGCGCGAGGATAGTCGGGGTCTGTGGGTAGAAGCTGCTTTCGGTTCCAGACCTTGATCTTCTTGTCTTTTGAGCATGTCACAAGATAGCGATGGTCGAAGCGGAGGTTTAGAACCGACTCTTCGTGGGCAGACTGAATGGTCTGCAGGCGTTGACCGGTGGAAAACTTCCATATGATGATGCTGGAGTCGCTACTTCCAGAGATTATGACATCCTCCTGCTCGCTCGGATCAAACTGCAAGCACAAAACCGACTGTAAATGGCCTAACAGAGGTCTGCCTCTGAGTCGGCGTGTTTCCAGATCCCATATGCGAACGCTTTTGTCCCTGCTTCCACTGACCAGCCACTTGCCGTAGAACTGGATGGTGTAGACGCATTCGCTATGTGCTTCTGACTCGAAGTTGGGATGGGGTAGCTGGAAGTTGGTGTATCTCCCTTGGAGCCAGTTCTGTTCCAACTTGTGTCGCTGTTTGTAGAGATATGGCCAGTTGAGCTTTTTCTCTCCAGTCTCAGCATCGACTAATAGCAGGTTCGAGTCGTAGGAATGCGTATTACCAGAGTCTGGGCCCAAGTCCATCTGCTCGTCTCCATCATCGTGGCCTTGTCGTTTGTTCGGCCTCTGAGGAGACTGGACCGATACGTCGACCATAATTTCGTCCCGACCGTCGTTGACGGCATCGTCATCTGCCTCGACGTGACCGTGTTGTGGAGCCCAGTTGATAGCCTCAGTGTTAGAGCTGGCAGTGGTAGTGGCATTGGCACGTCTGGGGTAGGATTGTGGCCAGTCGGACGCTGCTCTGCGCTTGAACAGCGGCTGTCCCTTGTGGGCAACGGAGGACTTTAGCTCTTCTCTTGCCGCTTTGAACTCGCTTCTGACAAGATTCGTGTGTGCTGCCTCGAAGGCTCTGACCTCTCCCAAGTCGATGCCCCAGCCTTCGGACTTGTATAGCTGCTGCCACAGTCTCGGGTCGAGGATTCGGTCACGCCAGGTAGCGGAGGAAAGGGAGGCGGTAAGCAAGGTTGAAGCATCGAGGTAGGAGAAGATCAGAGAGGTGATCTCGGGAGGGAGTTTCTCGATAGGGTCCATGTGCAGTAGAGGGTTCAGGCGGTCCACCACGGCAGCAATATCGGTCGACCGCAACGTCCTCAGTATCTCGAAAGCAATTTCGGCCTTTGCTCTTTCTGACTGCGTGTTGAGCCATGCCACGAAGCTGTTCTGTACTTGGTCTCCGTTCTGCGAGTCTTCTGCAAAACCTTCGTCCAATTTGAATGGACCCTCCATATTCGACTTGGCCGTCATTTATTTGGCACCCTTCTTGGCCGGCCCCTGCGCAATAGATGGCAGCCTGGGCTTCTCTGATCGTCGACGACAGGTTCGGTAGATACGCACTGGTTCGTTGAATTGCCTATTAAATTCGAAGGTATAGATAGATGCACAAACCGACAGAGGACGTAGACGTCGTCATTTCACCAAGTGAGCATCACTATGGGGTAGCGGGCTACAGTCGGAGTGCAACGTATAGCTCAAGGCAAGTGCAAGGCAAATGGCTTCATGGGTAGCCAACTTTTGTCCAACTCTCCGTACAACCTACCTAACGCCTGCCCACTCACGCGCAGGCACGAATAAGAAGTGCATGCAGCGTCATCTGCTGCAGGGGTCTAGGCATGCTGCGGGTGAGTTGGCGGCTCCAGTCGCGCGCGACAAGCCTGGCTTTTAGGCTACGACCGAGCACGACATTTATTCGGCCTTGCCAGGGCAACCGGGACGCCCGATGCGCTCCAGCCACATCTGGCCATGTGTTCTCGAGACCAGCCTTAGGCTTGACGTCAAGGTCAAAGATACCCTTTAGAACATCACCTAACTATCTAACTTA
Organism: Knufia petricola; assembly: GCA_002319055.1. Lineage (NCBI taxonomy): Eukaryota > Fungi > Ascomycota > Eurotiomycetes > Chaetothyriales > Trichomeriaceae > Knufia > Knufia petricola. The sequence continues at coordinate 279,006 of NMUC01000019.1, read as the reverse complement.
GTCGTCGAGCAAGAAACCTAAGAACACGAGGGCAATGAATATAAAGATGCGCAACAAGCGCTCATGCCCAACCATAATTGAGAATCTGCAACGAGACTGTCGTATAAGGTGACGTGGTTCAACCGTCGAAGTGGAAGGCTGTGTTCTTGTTACGCTTGCTGGGTAGGGTTATAGATGTGTGTGAATGATGACTGCAGACCGGAAAGCAGTGGGAGCCCCAAGTGCTTTTTGGGCATAACTAGATAGCTGACATCTAAACACCTGCTTATCTTTGCTTCTTGGTCTCATCCTCGCCATCCGTAATGTCCCAACTGCTCTCCGTCGCCTCTGCTTCGCTTTCTCTCCTCCGTCCGCGCTCCTTCATTGCTCCGCGTATCCTCTTGCTGACCTCGTCATAGCTCTCTTTTGACTCCAGTGTGCTTAGTCCACCCATTGTGTCTCCCCGTCCCCTCAATGCCCCCCCTGCAGAACTACTGCGACTTCGAGACTTAGGAGTATGAGGTCTTGATGCGAAGAAGCCGAAGGCTCCAATATTGCCGAAGGTCTCGTTGCTGGGGAGGAGTCCAAACGACTTGCCTGTTGGTGTCGACGGCTCTTTCTCGAAGACGGGCGATGTTGGTGTCGTTGGTTCCGTCGCTTCGTCAATCCGCACGTTATCTGGCAACTCCTTGTATTTCGATTGGTACGCGCCTTCCTTGTACTGGTCTGCTACAATGCGATTGGCATCGAAGTCTGGATACACCTCGGGTCCAAGCTCATTGATGAGATCCGTCACTTTCTTGGCCAGTGCTTCCCGTCTATGTCGCAGCTCTGTCAAGGCTCCTGACGAACGTGGATCGAGAGCGACAAAGAGTGGAGGAAGCGACTTCAGCACATCCATCCCGATCTCTCCTATCCTCAACGCTGCGAACGTAAGCGCGATGTATAGTGCCAGCGAGTAGATTGCAAACACCCAGAGCGGCACCCAATCTGGTACATAGCTCCTCGTTCTCACCCACCACGGTACTTGGTATGTGTAGTGTCCGCCTCTTCTGTTGTATGCCAACCACAGCGTGATGATAACCATGTAGTAAATGTACAGAGCTGGGGTGAAGGCCATTGCAACGAGCAGCTTCCATGTAGTGACGACATCTCGACCCTGGAGCTTAACCGTAGACGCCGCGAGAGCCTCCCTTTGCTTCCTCATCGAGATCACCTTGGTAGTGACGAAGACTGGCCAGAACATGGCCAAACCTGGAAGGGTGCCTGCAAACAGAACCAGCAGCTCGCCCAGTCGGTAGATGAGCACCGCGAGGACATACCACCAGCGTCTCTCGTGGACGTTTCCCCACTCGACCTGGTGATCAGCAACTCGCAATGATCTCAACCGCCGGTTGTACTCGGTCACGTCTTTCCTCACAGCCACGACTCTCGGGTCGTCTTTGTACTGCGTGTACCCTTTGATCAATCTTCTGTTCAGCTCGACGACCACAGGAAGAGGAAGCTTTTTGCCGTGGGGGTTGTACAATCTCCTTGCAGCTTGCGCAAGCATTAGTGTATCGTAGTCTGGACTTGACTGGGTGACGGCGAGTAGCCCTTGATAGACCGTCTCGAGCAGAGAGCCTACAGCATTTCTGCGGTCGCCCGCCTTATATGCTGCAACCTGATCCGGGTGGACATCGATAGGGTGGCCGAACTCGATGACTGCCCTCGATCGGAACTTGTGAGCATGGAAATAGTTCATCCCGACGGGTATAATCCTGACACCACATTCCGGGTTCTTGGCTAGTGCTCCCAAGGCCATGATGGCCACACCAGCTTTGAGGGGTAAAAGATCTGACCGGTCGTGACTACCGCCCTCTGGGAAAATTCCAATGCAGCCCCCCGCCGACAACTCGTCGAAGACCTCCTCGTAAACCTTAGATTGGTCAACATACGGGGCAACCTTGAAGGTAGTGCCCTTCGAGTCTCCGCTCTCAGGCTCGCCCGGCGGGCTTGAGCCCGTCAGCATTTCCAATGCCTCGGGTGTCTTGAAGGGCTTCTTCAATTTAAGCTCAGTTGGCGAGAGTATCTCAGCAATCTCTGTGCTTGGTGTTTGATTCCCAATTTTAGGTAGCACTATCAGCCCTCCAACCTGAAATTCGCCATTCTTGAAGTCTGTGCCCACGCCCCGGAGCAACGTTGGGTCGTTGTCTTGGTCTGGCAGAAATATCTTGCCTTTTGCCGGCTTGACTTGATCTAGAGCTCTCCCGACTGGTATCGCGCCGATGGCTGTTGACAGAGTGCCTATGAACTTCCTCTTTGTGGATTTGGCCGCGATCAAGTACGAGATTCGACGTCGTATATAGGTTTTGAGCATTCGCATAAGAATCAAGGAGTCGACGAACTAGAAGAGTCTGTTTAGCATGGCCCTAGGAATGCTTCGAGCGGCCGTACCTGGTTGGCATGAGGAGCAGCAACGAGAATGATGGGTCCTTGTCGCGGCACCTTCCACGCTCCTCGGGGATGTACTTCGCGAAAGAACAGGTCGACGAGTACTGACATGGTCCATAGCACGAAGTCGTAGAGCCATGGTACCATCCGCGAGTTGCCTTTCTTCTTATTCTTCATCGTGTCTCGGTAGGGCACGTTTTGTGTGCAAACAGTGCTGCTGTTGATGGCAATCCTTCGTCTCCGGTTTATGTCATCGAGGTGACTTGTCGCTTATTCTCGCAGATGGTCTGGCAAAAGGCTGTGTCAGTCAATTATCTGCTCGCAGCCAACAGTTGAAGATCGAGGTCAACGACGCAAGCCTGGAAGTGATGAGAACAATGCGGGGCCACAGTTTGCAACGTCAGAAACAGTCAATAGGCTTGAATAGGTGTTCACATATTATTGCATGCAGCTAGATATCACAGTCGCGATGTCTGTATGGTCACTTGGAAAGTGTTGAGCTTGTCCAAGCCATGACGAGTGATGCAGCCAGAGGTCACAAAGGAGGGGCTCTTTCCCGCCGAGCCCGCCCCAATCCATCGACATAAACAGCTTGTTTAGGGGCTCGATAGGCTAGTCTTGTTCGGGTACATCATACCTAGATACCCTTCTTGTGTGCAAAAGGCAACACTCGGTGTCTACGGGAACATCAGCCGTCTGACAGCTTGAAAGCCGTGTCGCCATGCTTTCTCTCACGATGATGGAGCGCAACATTGAAGCCCTGCTTTCCACCTTGGTCGATTTCTGCGTTCCTGGAGGACACGTAACACTTCGGTGCAGCTCCAGTCTTACCGTGAGGCACCTCCTTCGCCTACGCCATCAGCAATAATATGCCGGCATATTCATCAAGTGTAAATAACCTAGAAAGAAAGGGCAGCGTCAGCACTGCCAGTACGAGCTCAGCAAATGATTTGGAGCAACTTACCTGAGTCATACTGTTGACCTGCACGCCCCATTTCGCCATCTCCTCCTCACACAGGAAGTCCAATGGCATCCATACTAGATGGCCTCTGATCTTATCCATCTCTTTCTTCACTGCATCCACAGGCATGTAGGGATCGTGAATGTGGCCTTGCTTTACATTGTTCTTGGGCGAAAAGTTGTCATAGTCCTTCCAGGTCCTGATGTTATCGTCTGGGTCGGCTCGGAAGAGGTACCTGTAGACGTCGGTGTTGGTGGTTGCTTGCGTACACCAGAGATCCCACAAGTTGTCGTTCAATGGATCTGCCACGGCTTCCCATTCTTCTCCACTATACTCATCATTCATGGCATGCGTCGGAGGCTGGGCATTTGGATCCTTGCTGCCGTCGAGCTCTTGCGCTTCGATTATACCCAGATGCTCACGCCAGAGGTGACGGCGAAGGGTGGCAGCGTGGTACCCCGCTTCGTATGGCTGACCGTTCATCGTCGATTGCATTGTGCGTGTGTCCTCCATCACAATAGCAAGCTCGCTGTCGTGATAGCCTAGTTGTGATCGATCGTTGAGATTGGCAGATCCACAAATGACCACTCGGTCATCCGCAATAAGCGTTTTAGCATGGATATATAGCTCTTCTTGAACGAAGTTCTCCTTCTCAGCCTCTTTATCGTCACCTTCCCACGTCTCTTCGGTGACAGTGCCTCCCCTTGCCATGGCGTCTTCAGCAATGGAGTCTGCACTAAAGATAGGGTCCTCAGCCGCATGGTCTTTACGAGAAGCCTCAAACCTGGCTTTCTGATCGATTATGGCTTGTCGCTGGTCTTCCTTGACCCTTGGACCCGCCGTGTGTGAACCTTTGTTGTCCTTCTCTTCCCTCTCGCCTTCATAGCCGTGAATGCCTGACCCCATAATCTCTTCAGCCTCTGCGCGCTGGAGTTGCTGATAAGAGACTCCGGACTCTTCCTCCTGCTTTACCAGGCCTGGCGTCTTGTTGATGCGATCGTAACTTCGGAGATTGAAGACGAAGATGTACTTCTTCGGATCATAGCCAGCCTTTGCAATTTGGCCCATGATGCTGTGCTCGCCACGATTGATAGATTTGTATTGGTAGTCCATTATAGCTCTCGTACCCGCTGCAGCATCGTCCCGAAGGTCACCTGCGAACCCTGGGATACCTGGTATCACAATGATGATCCGGAATTTGCGATCCTCCTTAGCGGCTCTGACACATGCATTGACGATGGACCGGCCCAACGTGTTCACCACCGGTGCCTGTTGGTCGCCTGTTGCAGTGATGAAGAATTGGTTTTCGAGATAGACAAAATGCTCGGCTTTCTCAATAATCTGAGCATATGCGTTTTGAATACTGTCCTCATAAAGGATGCCACTTGACCAATCGGCACTGCTGCGCACGATTTGTGCGCGCACGGTGCCCTGGTTTTGAAGGTTCTTCGTTTCTAACGGGCTGAATGGATGTTCGACGTACTTGCCTACAGGATGCTTGGGCCTCTGCAAGCCGATTAGAGCCTCGTCCGGATTAGAACCATCTGCTCGAGCCTTGGTAGTCAGACAAAGCCAGTCCACGCCGGCGTCGCGCTTGTATTTGTCACGCTTGATGAAATTCCAACGAAGAACGAAGTGCTCTGCGATATCGACCACACACTCACCAATCAGGCCCATTGCTACATCGTGCCAAGGCATGCGGCCAAAGTCGGTCTTTTGAAGCTCGTTTTTGTCCCAATCTTCGACGGTCTGGAAGTCCATGATCCTGATACTGTCAGCTTGACCAGCGGTCGGAGGTCTGTGCAACTCACCTGTTATTGTTGTAGTCTTGACCGGGCCATACTTCGTTCTGCACACCTGCAGGATGGACATCGGACAACATATGATGGCGCGTATCCCACCTACCGTAGCACAAATCCAAACCGCCGATGAATGCCAGGTGATAGTCTATGACCATGAATTTTTCGTGATGAGCCCAGTAGAAAGTCATGTCGCCAAGGTTTTCGAACACGTTGTGGTCAGGATGGCGCATAACATGGATGTTGCCATGGCCAGGCGTACCTTCGGGGCACAATGCTCTCAACGCATGCTTCGTGTGAGCTGAGTTACATGTCAAAGCCTGCGAAACCTCCTTGTAGACAATAACATATATCTCGACGCCTCTCTCAGCAGCACGCTTGAGACAGGCGTCGAGTCGCCATTCTTGGTTGAAGAATGCGGGTCGGCGAAGGAACAGTTCCGGAGACAGCCACCAGTCCTCAATGTAGATGACTTCTTTGGCTTCCTCGATGGCAATTGACACTGCCCAAAAGTAATCGCGGCCGTCGACGTACCATTTGATCTTATTCGCCTCACGCTCCGGGAAGTAGGAATTGAAACGATGTTGATCTCGTATGCTTTGGCGCTTTTGGTCGGTCTCTTGCTCATGCTTCTCGTCGTGGCGATGGTTGGCATTGAAAAGGTTTTTTACTTTACCGACTTTGTTTTTGAAATGGACGGCTTCGATCTTCGCCTCATGTAACTTCGAATCTGGCCAGCAGGTTAGGGCCGCCGGCAAACATTCCGTCACATCACGTACCCCGAAGCTTTTCGCGTAGCTTGTTCATGGCGATTGCGCGTCAACGAGCTCGTCACGACGCTGGTCCACTCTGGCTGTTTGTTATGGACAGAGACTTGAAGTGTTTTCAGTAATCTGCCCTGTCCCATAGGCTATATGGGAGCACGAGTTTGCGAATTCGAGTGATCGGATCAGATCATTATACTGCGGATAGATGCTAACAATGACAATAGGGTTAGAACAATACTGCTCATTTCGCTGGAGGCTGGTTGACGTGCATGAGACTTATGGCTTTGGGATTTGCGGCTAGAGCCACGAGGACTGCATGCTCTTTCCTACATCCTTCCACTTCGCAAGGATGACGCGTTACAGTGCATTAACGTCTTGTTTAGCAATGGCACGCCAAAGCTTAAAGCACCAAGATCGCCCGACATGTGAACTAAGTTACTCAATTAGCACAAGAGCCATCTATAGGCAGAATCTACTGGAGTGCATCCTGCGGACTGCAGGTTTTCCGCTTGTAGCCATAAGCATCAATATTCCTGCTTGCCTGCCGTCTCGCCGTTTAGCAAAGCTCGCGACCCGTTTCGCATTCTTGGCAGGCCATAGATACTTGATAGCACCGAGCACTCTTAAAACTGTATCGGCTGTGCGGAAAGTTAGAGTAACATGCATCACTTGCCCGGAATTTGTGCTTAAGGGCGGCATGTTGGTCTCTGGAGGGAAACCTGTCGAATTCTGACCCAGCTTGCGGCGCATCTTACCAGGCGACTGGGATGGTCTTTCATCTACTGAGTGCAACTAGCATTAATGGTAAAGAGTTCGTCAAGTGTCATATAGACTGTGCAGAATCAGTAACTCTGGGGCTCTAGAACAGACCAAGATCAGGTCCACTGCACGGTTTACGACGACTAAAACTCTTGCAAGTAACCTTGAAGGATTGAGTACCGCAACCATGGAGACAATAATGTGTAAGCAAAGGCTCACGTTTCCCGCATTGCGACAGCCGGCGACATCACCGTACGACAAGAAGTCGTTAGGACTAAAGCCGCGGCTGTTTGCTTGCAGCGGTGGTTGGTGTCACGACAACAAATAGGATGAGCGCTAACCGGACGATGCCCAAGTTACCTAACACTCCCTCGCATGTGTGCTTTGGCGCATTACCCCAGTCAGGAAGACACCTCTCTTTTCGTCCGAAATACATAGGTTGACAATCGAGCTACCTTCACACCAGGGTCATCCGTCTCTGGCATCACCAGGTAGCATTTGTATGTGACAGCCATGCAGCCTATCGAACACCAGCAGCATGAAATTCGAGGTTTTCATCTATTGCGCAAACTTCCAAAAATCGTCTACCATGAAACTGGAAGAGTCGAACGTATCCCTCAGATCAACGGCATCTGAACTAGGTGGCGTCGCGGTGAAAGGAGAGTTGGCAGCCGAATCAGAAAGCGATGTTGCGAATAGTCCATCACGTGCGGACTGGTTGTTGGCAAAGCCTGCATGACTGTTCTGTAAGCTTATCCCATCACAATCAGGATCATATGTAGAAACGATGTGACTGAGCTCGATATCGTTCTTGTGAATGTCAGCGCTTGAAGCTCACGAAAACAGTGGAGAATCTGACTTACAGTCGATGAGCTCTGCTGTTGAAGACTAATAGGTCGTATTTGTTCCGCGGTCATGGTGGCGAAAGGTGCTGATGCCATTGCTGCAAATGAGATCCTTGATTGGGGCGATCCTCTGCTGCGGGATGGCTTGAAATCGGCTTGCTTCGTCATTGGGGGCTTTGAGATCAGGCCTTGTCGGAAGCAATAACGAGCGAGGCCTGCGCAAGAAACGTTCGTTGCCTTTGGGCCCTCCTTCGGAAACACTTCTATCCTATGTAGAGTGTCTCCTACGCGAGTCCAGCCCGTTCGCGCAAGGTATTGGTCGGCAGGCACGATAGGCACTACCTGGGTAGCGACGCCGAGGAATTGTTCGAGGCTGACACCATCCTCGCTGTGGTTGTCACGGACATAACTGAAAGCAGCACTCAAAAGCTCCCAAAGCCCATGGTCTGCATCATTCTTCCATAACATAGCCAGCATAGGAGAGCGGACCTTCTGAGGTAGATCCTTGATCAGAGGTGAGTAATATGCTGGTGCCAAATCAGTGTCTGGTCGCTCTGCGGCGGCCATGCGAGTCGACTTACAGCGGAAAGCCATCCACGAATTGACCACTTTGCGTGGCTTCCTCGGAGAACTTTGCATACGTTTGTCCATGGAAGAAGCGACTGATGTGTTTTTGGTGCTGACTGCTTCGTGAGACACTTTGTCGAGTGATGCTTGATACAGAGCGCCGACCATGTCTGGACTTAACAGATCAGGATGCTGAAGTAGGAAGTGCCGTTGGTCTTGGGACAGAGATGCTTCGAATTTGTTGAAGGATGCCAGCTTATCTCCCAAGTGGCTGTTTGCAGACATGATCGCAGTCGAAAGAGGTCCAAGCTTGTTTTCGTGCAAGGAATGCGATAGGCGACGACGAGGTGAGTCGGAGTGAGTTTGTCTTGACGAAGTGGTATGTACTGGCCCCCGAAGGGCAAAGATGATCTTCTTGAGGTATTTCGAGCTGAAGAATCAGAGAAGTGACATACGGCAAGGTGAAGGTTTCTTTACTGGGTTGTCACATTCCAGCCAATAAGCTGAAGTCAAAGCGTCGACAGCCCGATGGAACCTATTGATTACCTCAACAATAGTATTGTTCTGCTGTGACCGACAGATTGAATTCGCTAGTGACAAGCACGAGCTTGGGGTCGACTCAAGCAGATCGAATATATGCCAGGTGTCATAAGGGGCCTCGGCTCCCTCGCCCGAACTAATAGACCTAACGTCGATAGCATTTCAAAAGCCTAGCGAACTCTACAGAACCAAGCAAATCCCAGTCTGTGTGACCTAGACAGTCACTCATACAAAGAAAATGTTCTTCCAACAACAAAGGCTGATTGCCGAGAGGGGAACGGTGAGAAGTATGATGAGACCAGCATGCTTGTGAGCAGTCCAGCTAACGGAGTCGAACAGGATGTGGTCTCGTCAGTGCCAAATGCTCTCTTCAATATCTACATATGTTGTACCTCGAGCTCTCTCGTGCAAGATCGTTTGTGTTGGTCAGCATACTGCAGACACCTGACATACACAGCCAAGAAGAACGACTTGAATTCTTGGTATACGAATTCCAGAGACTGTTTCGGCATCCGGGCTTGTTTCCATCAGTTGCAGTGAAGGCTCGATTCACAAGTCTCTGCTTCCATCTTGACTGCGAATATCAGTTCCTGAAGTCATGCAAAAACCATCTGGTAAACCGGGAGTTCCGGAATGTTGAAGAGTCTTCTCGCAAGCACTTGACGCGACCGACATACCTCAAAGGTAGCCGTGGATGGGAGAACTTCCTGCTTCCTGGCGCGCCAGGATCACGATTAGGTCACAAGGAGACTGAACCGCGTTCAGCCTTCCAAGTGCTACCTGGTGTAGGCATGCGCATATGCTCTGATTTTTCAAGAGAAGAAAACGATGTCGTTCATTATGTCTACGAGGTGAGTCAGCAACCCCACTGAGTACACAAGCAAGATGCTTAACGTTCACAGAATGAGGCAGCGTCTGTCTCGACAGACTTGCGCAGCCTGCCGTTGGATCTTGTGAGTGAACAGCCCACGATAAGCCGCAAGCTCGCCCATGTCAACCAGAAAGGAAACAATGCGGTGGTTCCGAGCAGGAACAGCAAGTCCTGGTGGCCGAACGTCCGACTCAGATACCATACCCAAAGCGTGAGTAGCTAGTCACGAACGGGAACCCTACTGACAGTGGCTTAACAGGTTATCCTTAGCCCTAGTCCATTCAGAGAGGTATGTTGACAGTCGACAGAAGCAGCTCTTGCTGACCTGTGTCCGCAGGATCTCGCACTTCGACTGGACATCCGAAGCACAGCTCCTTCGTTACTGGAAAGCTTCTCCCCTATGTTATGTAAGTTGGTCAATGCTAACAGCGACGAATACATCTAACGTGTGCAGATCGTATCGAACAGCAAGGCCCAGGCCCAAATGCTCCGGCCGCAGCCCTCAATGCTCCGAACGTGTTCCCTGTCCTGGGCATCAGATCTTGGCGCAGGCCACTTCGAAGATGGGATCTACACTATCACGACGACTATATCGACAAAAAGGCTTGACTCCATAGGGTTACAATGACCACACGAAGCGTGACGTCGAGCCGCCCTCCCACTCCAACCCCGACGGCCCACTCAGATCAATCCGACAGCCACCGCCGCACACCACCAACCAAACCCATCGCAGCATCATCAACCCATACCGACCTGCACACGAACAACCCCACACGTCCCCCACCAAAGCCGATCCCCCTCCCACCAATCCGCAAGTACAAAACCACCGACCACACCACAACCCCGCTCCAACCACAAACCATCAAAATCCCTCCACACGCGCGAAGCACCAGACGCAAAGGACCCGAAGAGCCACGGAACAGACCAGAGAAGCACACTCGGCACCACCACACCTTCCACAGAAGACAGCGCGGGGGGAACAAGATCTCCGAGCTCCGCTTGACCTGGGACGTGTAGCACAGCACAGCACAGCACAGCACAGCAAAGAATCGAAACACAGCAGACTAAGAAATGAAGAACGGCAAGCAACACAGGAGTTGAGCTACACCCACGAGGAGAACAGAACAGCACGGATCAGCACTGCAGGTGGACACTGGTGTCTGGACCTCCGCGAGCGCCGGGGGCCTGGTCTCAGACTGGGTTGCACTTTTGATGACGGATGCGCGGGAGACAGTGAGATGAACACGTTACAGCGCTTGCTTACACGCCTGGTCGCGTGCACGGACAAGCAGTACGGAGAAGAAGGCGGTAGGTCGACCGTAGTCAGTCGTCAGGACGACGTCTCTCGAAATGCAAATTTTATTGAGCAATTCATGATCACGCATTGAACGCGTTGGAGAACCCGCGGCGGCGAGAAATATGACACGCCATGTTTCGCCCATGTTCGAGAGCCAGTCGGCTTTGCATGTCGGCATTTCGCGTGTCAGCTTCGAGATGGTCAACAACATTGTGGGAAAGGCCGGAGAAGGAAAGCTGGCTTCCCGTATGCGAGGGAAATACATGACCGTTTGTGACATTAAAGCTATGTACGAGGATCTGTACAGTGAATTGCAGGCAGGTAGCTACAGAAGTCTCTTCACCCGTCACACCAACCTGTGGTTGATGACCTGCCTTGCCTTGGCGACGTCCACATACTTGTTAAGACGTGTTCGCACTCTTTCGTGATCCGTCGGGTTTCCTGCGGGGCAAAAGGCTGGAGCTAAGAGGCACGAGGACCCATGGTTCTCTGGTAACCTCGGGGCAAGCATCATATAGCAGTATCTCACCCTTCGGCTAATGCAGCTGTCAAAAGCCTCCTTCCGTTCCCGCTGCCATCCAACTTTTGAGGTCTGATGGGAAGTCACCCAAGCAAGCCTGCTCCAGCTCCCATACTAGTTGAGATCGGAGCGGGGACATGAGCAGATCGAATGTGTTCGGTGACTGAACATTGCCTGCGAGTGACGTGTTTCAAATGTTGTCACGAGCAAAGTCGAGGTGACTGGTGTGGGTCACGCGGCTGCACAAGGTAGGCATGTGACTGTCAATGCGGCTGTGATATCATGGTTGGCGTTGTATATCCTGAGACAACGAACAGGGCGGAATAGTACACGACGAGTGATGAAGGGGTCTTGGCAGGTATCCGGCGTAACAGTTGTTCAAGCCGTTGATGCAAAAAAAGGCGAGCACTAATGCACCTCAATATCTGGCGACATGACGCAAGATTTCAAAGAATGGTGCCTGAGCCAAAATGCAGTAAAGGTCTGAAGATATCTTCGCTTTGCTGAGACGACACACATAGTATTGTGGTGCCAGTTTATTCCCAGTAATAGGCGACAGCATGGTTGTATGCTGTACCTCTTCGTCATGATAACAGATCTGTCCCTGCCGGTCGGGTTCCCGTTCTTGGTTCTCTTTTAGGTCCATGGGGTCCGCGAAGAAAGTTAAGAAGCTGGTTGCATCTTTTCGACCGCAAAAACCGGCAGCAGTGTGGACCTCAACTCTGCATTGACTTGTAGCAGATGAAGGACGTGCGGGACAATTGTGGTATATAGTCCTTGCCGACCTCATGGCGAGAATGTGACCCCTGGACTTGTCTTGTCCGTTGCAGACAACCTCTTGTATGATGCTCAAGAAACCTTGCGAGAGGAGTATGTTCTGACGAGACGAATATACCTCTTCGCTCTTCAGCCAGGATCTTGCCTCGCGTCCCAGTCACTGGCCCAGATGAAGGTATTGCACCGCCATTGTGTTCCACGCTCTTGCTTTCCACTGGGACCAAGTGGACGGTTGCACATCCAGAAAGACCGGCCACAGTTCACACCGGGCTTCTTGGTGAGCATGGTCTTGCATGGCTCGTCATGCTCACACTTGGGGGCGATAGGTTTGGCGAACGATTTGCCCCAGGTCTTTTTAGCTTCAAAGGAGGCTACCTCGTCCTCGACGGACCTCTCGGTTCTTGCTGGTGACGCTTCGGGAACGGGCAAAGGTGTCGTTTGCTGGACGACAGCTTCTTTCTCGGGAGAAGAAGGCAGAGACTCGGAGTCGTCCTCGGGTTTCAAAGATGGCTTCTTTGCAAAGAAACCTTTAAGGCTTTGCTGACCTTTTAACGTGCCGTTGGAGTCGGATTTGCTCTTCTTTGCGGCGGGCGGTGTACTGACGTTCGATATGCTACGTTTCAGACCATTCGCTTTCGGGGACTGAGTGGACTGCGTTGGCGGATCGGCCTTCTGCTCAGAAGCGGAGGCAATGCTTGGTGAGAGAGTCGGTACAAGGCTTGGAGGGTCTTTGCCTGGTGCATGGGCGACAGAGCTTGGTGCTTTCGGTAGAAATGGTTTCTTTGAGAACATGTCTTTGATATTCCGTCTGCGATCGAATTCCTGGATGAGCTTACCAGACATAGGCAGCAGGTGTTTTGTAGACCAGTCCATCTTGCGCACTCCATCCTCGAACATTCCAGGCGGGTTGACCAGATCCAGAATGTGCTTCTCTTGTCCGTGTATTGTGACCTTCTCTTTGAAGGTGCCATAGACAGGGCAGTGATCGGAGCCCATCAGGCCTTCCTGGATGTTCGAGTCGCCCCACCAGTCTTTCATGTCGTGGCTGCAGAGGACATAATCGATCCTTGAACCGTAGTTGCCAGGTCGAGCATTGACTTTTGTTTCCCAGCAAGTATACATGCCTTTGCGCCCTTCGTGAAAGGAGCGACAGACATCCCACAGGATCTGCTCTTCTCGACCCTCGTCTTTTTCTCCGTGTACCTTGCCACCCACCAGTAGCTGGTTGAACAGTCGTCTGGCAGGGGTAGATATCCAGCCAACATGATCGACGCCTCTCTTGCGCATTGATTCTTCAGACATGGCTGTATCGATTTCCTCGCGGGAGATGTTGATGTCACCGACCCAAACCACGCTCTTGCCCATCTTTACCAGATTTCTGATTCTCGCATCGAGGACTTTGAGGAAGGCAGTGCGGAAGTGAGACCTTTCCTCGTCTCTTTCCGCAGGACAGTATGTACCGAGCAACACAAAGGCAGGAAACTCGAGGATGACGCATCTTCCTTCAGCGTCGAGAGTAGCCGCATCGAACTCGGTCTCGGACATCTGTTCAAGGGTAGGATAGCCACCGATCTGGTCCTCCTCAGGTAGCTCACGGAATGGAGTGATGCTATTTGGCGGACACAGACCTCCAGCGATGCCTTCTTCGGCTCGGATGGGCGCGCATTTCGAGTTGCGAGTGTAGATGACGACGCCGGCGTAACCTTTCTTGTGGCGCGGCAAGCTCCAGTAGCAGTCGAAGCCAGGCACAAGAACCATGTCATCGCGAAGGTCTTTGCGCTGGATCTTGGTCTCTTGAAAGCAAACGATGTCGGCTTCGAGGATGTCGAACATGGCCTCGAAGGTCCTCTTGTCTCGCCATGGTTGGTAGCCGAACGGGTTGCGGATGCCGTTCACGTTCCAGGTTGTAATGCGAAGGGCCATGGCGGCATCAAAGAAGGGCTGAGGCGCATGCCGCGAGCACACTGGAGCTCAACAAGCAGTTGCGACGGCGATGACAGCATCCAAGCTGCTCACATCGCGCCAACACAACAGTGAGCGCGAACTGAGGCCTCGGACCGTGACTTCAGCACTGGTAGGAGCACGCCAGCTTTCGCGCAGTCACGTTCCACTGGCATGACGCACCTGCCTCGACTGGCCAGTTGCAGCTGCCAGTTGCAGATCCCCAAGCAAAACGACGCTGTTCCCAATGCACACTAGCGTGGTCTAAGCTCTCTCCCGCAAGCACTTCGTCAGTCCACCACACTGCAAGTCGCACTGAAGACGCAGCTCTGCAGTCCACCACCCTCTCCGCTCACCACCACCTCGACAATGTCGTTCCAAAGACTCGGCCTGCGCATGGCGCAGCAATCGTTCCGAACACAGCAACCCGCCTTCCGACAGCAACTACAGTTTATCCGCCGAGTGTCGACCAGGGACGTCCCAGGAGGAAAGCTGACCGGCACAGCTGACAACGCCTTCAACCGCGAGCGAGCTGCCGTCAAAGCTCATGCCGCTGCTACTACTGGTGCGTCCACACTGTCACCTGGGGGGGAATAGGGCGACTGAGCAACAAGGCGTTCTGAGCGGAGCTGCAGTGGGCTAACATGAATTGTGCTTGTAGACCTCTGGCGAAAACTCTCCATCTACATCGTCATTCCCTGTCTCGTACTCGCCTCAATCAACGCCTGGAACTTGTGGAATGAGCATTGGGAGCACTGGGAGCACATGCCGCCTCTAGAGGAGCGAGTTGAATATCCATACCAGAACATCAGGACAAAGAACTTCTTCTGGGGAGATGGTGACAAGGTAAGGAGGGTAGCAATACCATTGAGGAAGACGCTGACAGAGCTGGCAGACCCTCTTCTGGAACGACAAAGTCAACTACCACGACAAGGACAAGACGACCTAGATTCCGCGCTTTGAACATTTCATACCCGTTGAGAGAACTGCCATTCCACGTCCCTGCGGTTGTATAGATGGAGAATGGCGAGGCGTACATGAGAAGGAATGAACAAGTGTACCGAGCAGCCAACTGAATACTGATTCTAGATGCCGTACCATGCCATGCTCCTACACACCATCTACTAAGCAATCCGTCACACGACGCCTGCTCCAGCACAAAGCCCCAAACACAAACGCCATGCCTGTCGCAATCCGAAAGAACATGCTCAACAGCCATCTGCCTCTGCATACTCCTTCTTCAAACTCACATATTTCTCCCCCATCTCATTCGCAACCGCCACATCCCCCCGCCACATCCCTATTCTTCCCATTTTAGCCAACACCTCAAGCTGTCCATCCAGGTCCTGAATCCACCGGAACTGCTCGCCCGCCTTCTCAAGCACATCCGCCGCCCCACTCATCAGCTGCTTCTGCTTTTGCGTCTGTTTGTTCCTGCCGTTGTCCGCGCCCTTGCCTCTCTCGTCTTCCGAGCTCGCACTACCCTCCAGTCCCGCGAGTCCGACGTAGCTATCCGCCAGCACGAGGTAGCACCGTCCCACAAGATCGCAGTCAAGACACTCCAGCGCCTGCGGTAAGATGGCAGCGACCAGATCCCGGGCTGCCGCAAATTCGTAGCTCTCGAGCAGGATGTGCGCTAGCGCCAGCGTCGCGCTCCATAGATCGGGCAGGACCCGAGCACTGTGAGCGAGGTCCACGGCGCGCATCGCCAGGCTAAACCCCTGCAGTGCCTTGTCGGATTTCGCGAACAGGCTGGCTTTGAGGGTCAGCAGTCGGCATTTGAGGGAAACGTCGTTGTTCTCGAGCGGCATTCTGTCTGCTAGCTGGTTGAGGCGGTCGAGGGCGGTCATGAGCTCGCGACGGCGGATGAGGAGGTCGATTTCGAGCAGCGAGACTTGGGTTGATGTCTCGGTGTCGGGGTGCGGTTGTTGAGAGACTAGTTGGGTTGTGATCTGGTCTGCGGCGTCGAGCGCGTTTCTGTGTAGCAGGTGGCGTGCACGAAGGATGAGCGTGTGCGTTGTGTGGTAGATCTTGTATTTCAGAACTTTGAGGATCTGCCGTGGTATGTTCGCCATATTGGCTTGGGCGTCAGAGGCTCGACCCATCTGCGCGAGCAGTGCCGCTTGTCGGATTGTGCATTTGAGTACATCCTCCAGTGGTGCGTTCTTGGAATGGCAGAGAAGGAACCGCTCGCCGCAAGAATATGCTTGATGTGTTTGCCCTATACGTGAGAAGAGCGTGCTTTTCATGAGGAGCGCTGGCCCGGTACAGTTCGGCACGTTCTTGACGACGTTGACATGGCTGGCTTTGACTATGTTCTCGAAGCACATCGCTAGGCTCTCGCCGTGCTGCAGGTTGATTTTGGCCTCGGAAAGAAGAGACGTGCTAAGTAGTGTCCACATTTCTGCTTCTTTGGCTCGACTCTTGAGGAAATTCAAGCCTTCTGTCTCGTTGCCCAGAATGCCCGTCTCGCGGATTGACTGCATTTGAGCTGGGAATGCGCGGCCGAAGTGGTAAAGCCAGGACATGCAATAATTCAGGCAGATGGTGTCGCGGTTCTCGCGGGCTGTGGCTATCGCCTCTTGCATGGCTGAAATGGCTTCTGCATGGCATCCAAAGTCGGCCTGTAGAATGGCGAGGTTGAGCAAAGCGTACTGGTAAAAGGTGCGATCGCGAGATTGCATGGTGTAATCGAAATAGCGATGTAGGTTGTCGAAGGCTGATGTGAAATCGCCTGCTCGCCAGGAGTCGAGAAATTTGAGATAGTGAGTCAGCTTCGGTGCAGAAGTGCCCATGCTCGCCAGCTGCTTGAGTCTAGTCTTCATGGTGTCAGGTAATCTGCCACCAAGACCTGCGGCATGTTAGTTCGGCCACGATTCATTCGCACACTGCTTACTTTGCATTTCTGAAACCTGAAATTCCATGAGTTTCTCGCTATCGTACGTGCTGAATGTCTTCTGCTGACCATCGACATCCTCAAGCATGCGCCGAAACATGATACCTGTTAGAGGATGAGAAGCATCTATCTCCAAGTCGGCAATATTGCTGTCGAAGGCATTGCGCAGGACATGAGGATTTTTCCTTGTGAAGGCTCCCTTGCTGGGCATTCTGTATGCTATGAAGTCCATCCAAAGTGCTGCGCTGTCCTGGAACTGAAGACGTAGAAACTCGAGAGAGCACCGACGAATGAACAAACCCAGTGGCGACGTCCTGACGATCTTGCCCGCTGGTTGAGGAGGAAGGTCCTCATCTCGTTCCTTGAGCAATTCATCTCGTGTCTTCCCCAGCAGTAGCGGAGTCTCGGTGATGAACCAGTCCAGAGCGTCGGCACAATCGATTCCCCAGAGTCCCTTCAGCAGTAAGTCCCAAACGGTTCGGCCAGGAATGGCAGACGCTTGACCAGCCAAAGCTTGTTCTAGGCCAAGCACCGTATCACTAGCTTGCTGTTGTAGCAATTCATCTGACTCTTTTGAGTCGAGCAAGATCCGTGAAATGAGAACATTGAGAACTGTCGCAGTACCTGACAATGGTATCGAACCTTTACTGTAGATTTGTGCTAAGACCAGGAGTGCAACCTTGGAGGGTGTGAGGAAGCGGCCCATCTCGACTTTGACTCGTCTTTCATGTCGTTTTCGTCTCTGCGAAAGGCGTTACAGCTGTCACAGCGATTATCAAGCTTTCCCAAGTGAAAGGCATCTGCGTCGTGCAAGTGCAAGGGCACGCCTTCAGACGTTTACCTGGCTATTCGTGGTCACAACAAAGGACCCGCACGTGATTGCAAACGGATTATGAAAATCACCATCTGACGAACATGTTATATATTTACGAGTACTACCCACCCTATTAGACGACATATTTCATGAACAGTCAAGAATAGAGACGGCATTTCCAGAAATCCGAATCCAAGCATGGCATACACTACGGCAGATCTAGGCTCATCACTGCCACTACTCGCCTCTGGCAAAGTTAGAGAGTTATACGAGGTTGATGCGAAGACGCTACTCTTCGTAGCTTCAGATCGGATATCGGCTTACGACGTGATCATGCAAAATGTAAGGTCCCTCTCAATTCTACCGCAGCATGTGCATATGACTAAACATAACAGGGAGTCCCCAACAAAGGCAAGGTCCTCACACTGATGACTGCCTTCTGGTTCGAATATCTGCAGAAGCAGATACCGACCCTCAAAACACACTTTCTTGGTCTGCGAGTCCCTGAGTCCGTGCCAGAGCAGGCGAAGGAGCAGCTCCGAAGTCGCAGCATGCTCGTACGACGTCTCAAGATCTTCCCTGTCGAGGCCATCGTCCGAGGATACATCACAGGTTCGGCTTGGTCCTCGTATAAGAAGACCGGCGAGGTCAACGGCAAGAAAATGCCAGAGGGACTCCAAGAGTCTCAGGAATTTCCAGAGCCGATCTATACGCCAAGCACAAAAGCTGAGCTTGGTCAACACGACGAGAATATCTCGACGGAGGATGCTGCGAAGATTGTGGGTGAGAAATACGCCAAGCGGATCGAGCAGCTCTCACTCCAGATTTACACCACAGCCAGAGACTATGCCAAACAACAAGGCATTATCATTGCAGATACCAAATTTGAATTTGGTCTGGATGAGGAAACTGACGAGGTAGTACTGGTGGATGAGGTTCTCACTCCAGACAGCTCAAGATTCTGGTCAGCCCAGACGTATGCGCTCGGCCAAGCTCAAGACAGCTTCGATAAGCAGTATTTGAGAGACTGGCTGACGAGTAATGGCCTGAAAGGTAAAGAGGGAGTGGAGATGTCTGAGGAGGTCGTCGCTAACACCAGCTCGAAATACGCCGAGGCGTTTCAGATCTTGACTGGCAAGAGCCTGGAGGAGGCTATGCGGTAATGCCAGGCAGATGTGGTTGGTTTGTGTGTTGCTTGAGTGTTAGCCAATGGATAGTTTTGCAAGAAATAATCCGTTCTCAAGTCGTGGTCTCGCCTCGCTTGCGCTTGTCGTACTCGTTCATGCTGTCTCGTTTGATGGCTTCTTGTGTCCCAGCTGTGCTTCTGCGCTCCTGCGCTTTCTGGCGCAGCTTGTCGACCGTGACATTGCCGAGCCTAGGGCTCCCTTGGTCCCCTTCTTCCCATCCGGTACGACCATCGAGTTGCCCGCGCTCATTCAAGTTCGTCACCCACATGGCACTGATCGCCAGGTCGAAGGGGCCAGGCTCTCTGTCGATCAGACCTATTCCAAAGCTCTTTACCTTCTGCCGCAGCATCTCGGATTGTGGTTCAGTGATGAAACCTTGGTTCGTCCTGACAAAGTCATGCAACCTGATAAGCACAGTTTCCCATTGCGGCGGGCTGCTGGGCGAGACCGCACCCTTGTGATTCTTGGTCAGGAGTCGGTGCTGGTGAATATCGGATTCGACGATGGAATCTGTTTGGATGTTGACGAAGTATTTCCTTCCATCACTCTTGACGCGTAATGCCAGATACGAGTACGGCTCGACGCTCCAGAAGAGCTCTCCAAACAATGTCCTTCCTCGATCTTGATTTCTGAAGGCCGCATATCCCGTCTTCATCACATCTGGTCGGTCGTGAGGCAGTTTCGTAGATATGTTTCCGTGGAAGCGGATGTGGGCAGGGGTCGAGGTCTTGTTGTCGGCCTGGTGTTGCGTTATCTTGGCCTCCGAGAAGCCGCCAACGGTCTGGTCGGTCATGATCTTCATCCATGTTGCTGTGTGAGGATCTTCGAAATCCAGTATCGGCTGTGGGATAGTCGTGATGGTCAAACCTTCCAGATTAATTGCTAAGACCGTTAGTGTTCGTATTCAGTGAAGCGTAAGAAGACGACTTACCAAACTTGGCTGCCCGCTGGAACTCTTGGTTCGTCTTTGTCCAAAAGCCTGGGGCGGCGTACCTGCGGACTGTAGCGGAGAACATCTTATTGCTGGTCGCCTACGCCCTCACCCTGGCTACACTACCAGCGCGGCGCAACAGAGGCTGTAGGTTCTAGGTGATGAAGTATTGCGCCGTCCTTTCTCTAAGGTCCTGAGGTGCACCCGAGAACAAGGCGGTTCAGTAAATTGATATAGTTTGGAGCCTATGGATCGTGCTTGAGCTTGCACCTATGCTATGCTTCCGCAGAACAGTGTCCTGAAGCAAGGAGACCTTCGAGGACGTGTAGAAGGACTGCCGGTGCAAGTCTGTTGAAGGCAATAATCGGTCCGTCTCAGCCACAGTTATCGGGTATCTTGCTGAAGTACAGGGACAATTGAAGCTGGGGAATACTGCAGACACAAACACTGAGCCCCAACGGTGCGACTCGCTTTCATGCGCTTGGGAAGGAATTCGTATATCAATTGGGAGGACTGAGAGCGATGGATGTAAACATGAGGTAGTAGACCGTGATGAGGCAGATGGCGGCCCAGGCCTGATTGGCGCGGGATCGACGTGAGGAGCTCGGAAGTATAGGTCCCGCTGGTGTACTTCCCCGAATTGAGAGGTGGTTCCTCCATGCTTATAGGCATATCGTTCATGACTTTTTCTCTCTATGAAGTTGAGTCTGGACAAGATCGCGACAAGCAACGTACGAATAGAAGACGGGCTAGGATACTGGCAAGCACGATTTCTCGTCTCTGCCACAGCCTCTGTGGGCACGCCACGGCGACCGGAGTATTGCATGCTACCCCTGACTTGGCTCCCTTGCTCTTGCTAGTAATTCAAACAATACCGGCGTCTTTCCATGCTGTAGAACAGTGTCTTAAGCAATTCTACCTGGTAGGCCGAAGTAGAGCGTGGTCAGAGACCTGTTCCCCTTGTTACGGTACCCATCAACAATGATGTCTGGCAGATGTCCCTGGCAGACATCCCAACAGGTTTCATTGGGGTAGCAAAGATCCTACGGAGCGCTCTGTACATGGTAACTAGACGGCTCGGCTGTCTATGGCTGACATGAGGAAGCAGCTATATAGCGAACCACCTGCCCAGTTACGGGCCTCTGAGCACAAGCTTTGTCACGGGCTTGAATCCTCTACTGCAGGACGACTTGCATACACGTCGGCAGCGAGTATAAGCTTCGAGTCTTACCCAACATTCCATCGCGTTCAAATGATGTATAAGCATTTGCTGTGTGCCGCTTGCCGATGCCTCCGTGCAGTTCTTGCAACTTGGGCTCAAGCAGTCCTTCCACATCTTGAGTGCCCTTCACGATAAGCACTTGGCCGCATCTGTGGGAGTATTGCAAAGCTGCTTGAACGCCACGAATTGATGGCTGAATGGCGAGCGCTCGGCAACGGAAGGCTTGCCCTCGGAAGTCACTTGTTGTTCTTTCCCACTTTTCGAGGATCGAATTTGCAGCAGATATCAACGGTTCGATGGGAGCCTCACCACATGGGGGGTGTTCCATGTCATGCTGCTACTGTAGCAGGTGGAAGTGCTGAGATACAAAATTGCTGGAGAAAGGCCTCCTTCTATTAAGCTCAAAAGCTGACGATAGTGTGAGCGTGCCTTCAACTAGAGGTAATACAATCAAGAAGAAATCGTGCGATTAACCAGGTGCACCTGCTAGCTGACCAACATCATTTATTTTACCCCTTCACTCCAAAAGGCTACCGTTGAAAGTCATCGGTCTACCTCATCACTACTGCGAAGCACGTGCGACAAGCACCTCCAAGTGAAAGTCTCAAACAAGATTTCCATTGGTATCACCAGCGCATCGCATCGGCAACAGCAGGAGTGGCAAAAGCTATGTCAACACCGTCAGCAGGAGCTATTTAATAACCCACCGCACCTTCCCATTCATCCTAACAACCGACCCCAACACTTTCTCCCCCCAAGTCATCACCTACAACCTTGAGCCCACCTCATCGTTGTGCTTGATAGAACATCACCTCTGCTGCCTTCACAATCTAGGCCTATTTGCTGCAAGACACGCCTCAAGGTTATTCTTTGACACAGTATCAAAGACTTCGTCTCCCTACAAAGCTGAAACAAGTCACCGCAGCTTGACGCAACCAGTGAGTGACATGTCGGCAGCCTGACGCTGAGGCCTTTGCCCGTTTGTAGAGCTAATGTCATATATAGTGAGCCGCACACCCACCGACAACATGAATCTCCTTGGTTATCCAGCTTCTACCAACTCTCAACGAGCCATCTGGAATTCGATCTACTCACAATCAGAACAACTTCGCGTGCCTCGATCATCCAACATGCAACCTTCACGAAGTCACGCCAATCTACAAGACCTACCAGCAGGCTTCGAGAACTTGAATCTCGACTCTCGGACTGCCACGTCAACACCTGCAGCAAGAGCCAAGACTGGTAGGTCTATAGAGCCTCTCGAAAGAAGAATGAGAACTAACATCACTTTCCAGACCCCTCTTTGTCCCGAAATTCGTTGTTAACACCTCCAGCTGACGCCTCACTCGCTGATCCCTTCCTGTCATCTCAAGCTCCCAAACGACCAGCGAACATAGACCGCAACATGCATGTGGAATCTCAGGCTGATGATGATGTCTTTATTGGAGCCGGTAAAATAAAGGCCGACAGCAACGCTCAGTCATCTGCCACTGGCCGTGAACTCATTGAATACAGCTCCCCAAACACCAAGATAACTCCGCGTTCCGATCGACTCACAGATCCCATCACTCCACAGAACGCTCAAGGTGTCCTTCCACCAGAAGCCTGCGTCTTCGTGGCTAAGTATGTTGAAAAGAGTGTCGACAAGAATCCTCACTGATGTCATCTAGCCTGTCAGTAAGCCGAACCGACGAGCAACTAGAAGAATCTGTGCATGGTGCTTTTGATCAGTTTGGGGAGTGCATTGTCAAGGTCCGACGCGACAGACACAGACACCCATTCGCGCTTGTGCAATACCACGTACGTTGAGCGCCCAATCAATCACGAAACATGCTGACGTATTACAGACCATTGAGGCCGCTACACAAGCTATCGAGGGCGGTCGTGACCTGATTGTGGATGATAGAAAGATTCGAACAGAACACGCCGAGGCGCGACGTGAGTACATCCTGCAAAACGCTGACACCGGCTTATCTATTGGATCAGGCTCGGTCGTTCTCAGTCGCGTTGGAGGTGGTCCGGTCTCGAAAGATGAGGCCCACGAGCTGCTTTCGAGATACGGCCCGATCCAAGAGACCCAGCCAACCACACACGCAGATGCCAACACTCATGGCATTCCAGAAGGCATCTGGGTCAAATTTGCCTACTATCTAGACTTCAAGGATGCGCTCAAGGTAAGCTGCCACCCCCGTATTTGCTGCCCTTACTCACAGAATGTCAGGCATTCAATAGCACCACCACTATGTACAAGATCATGGAGCCACCAAACCTTGAACCCCGGACTCGAATGGGACCTGTTGTCGCTAGCAGCCCAATGGGTCAGGGTCTTCGGACTTCACGATCTACTACAGATCAGAAATCCATCTTTGTTGGCAACCTTCCCCACGATGTGACCGAGTCGGAACTCCTTGAGATTTTCTCCGCGTTTGGCCACATCAAGGGCTGCAATGTTATTCGAAAACCGATCACGGGTGTGTAAAGTCGCGTCTATCTTGATAGCGAGTTTGTGCTAACTTATGGCAAGGCGGTCAGGGCTACAATATCTTTGGCTTCATTGAATACGCCTGCGCCACCGAAGCGGAGCGTGCTTCTGAGGCAGAGATTGACATCCGACAGCAGAGGATCCGAGTCGAACCAAAAGAGTACTCCGCTCGTCGGCACACTCGCCTTCAACCCTTTGGCCAGCCTGGGTCCATCGAACGACCACAACGTGGCATCGCCTGGGGACCGTCCTCGAATGCTTACCATTCAGCAGCAGCAGCGATGCCATACGGGTTCCAACCAATCTATGTCCAGCAGCCAGCGTTCCATCCGGGCTACGGTTATGCCACTACTCCTCCGAGCTCTGGTCAGCGACGGCGTGCTCAGACTGGAGATGAGTTCATGTATGGTGGTTCTCCTCATGCCGCCCAGAACTACCTCCCTATGGGCCATCCAGCTTACGCTGCCATGCCTCAATACCGAGATACTGAACCTGAAGAGTACCCGCCTCCTTCAAGAAGATATCGATAGGGTCCGGTCGTCACGCTAACGGATGAATCTGCGATGCAATAGTGTACTATGACGCCTAGTGGCAGCAGTCATGCCAACGCATCGAATGGGTCTACAAGCACACGGCGCAGCGGTTTCCTGCAAAGAGCCCGGTATTAACCGGCACAATTAAATGATGAACAGATATGATTGCTAAGTGTCATGAGGAGTGAAGTCATCTCTGTTAGATGGCACAATATAGAGGCCAAAGAAAATAACAAAAAAATCGTCGATTTCAGAACATTTCAGAAGGTAGCTAGTTACGATAGACTGGATAGCACCTTCGATGGACAAAGCCATGTTTCGCCCAAGTCCAGCTTTTCCATCGTGATGTGCAGTCTCGTAGTAGTTTGAACTCTTCTGAGGCTCGTTGGATGACTGTTCCGGGAATCATCGGCGAGACATGGCCCGTGGACATTCAGTCTCGCTCCTGACACGCGAAACATGCTTACGCATCTCTGTGGGACAACGCGAACGACCGCGCGGGATAGGCAATTCCGTGACTCGATCTTCTCCATACCCTTACCAATGGAGGCGATCAGTGGTACAGATCTGCGATCGTGAAGAGGGAAATGCTGCTCCTCATGAAGGTAAGATGAAGGCTCAAGGAAACACATATAAAGCCCCATGCATGAATGCCAACTTGGTGGGAAGGGTAAAATCGAATGCCACTGACACTATATATACCCAGCACGACTATCCACAGCGATACAAACATTGTTGACCGTGGCACGATCTCTATCAACGATAATCACCACTATGTCCCCATTACCCAGCGACACGCAGAACCCCTGCGTCCTCCTCCACGGGCCAGAGCACACGTCTATCTCGACCACGTACCTCCCTGTCCCGGATCTAGCTGACTACCCCTCCGACTACGTCCTTTTGCGCATCGCGTTCGTCGGCGTGTGTGGGAGTGATGTCCACTTCTACATGCATGGGGGCGTAGGGGGTGACAGGAGGAAGTACGCGCAGTGGTTCGTGGCACAGGGACAGCACGGTGTTGGCGATTGCGATGGCGACGGTGGCGCGAAGCGGCGCAACGAGTTCGAGGGGCTAGTCATGGGCCACGAGGCGAGTGCTACTGTGCTCGAGGTGGGTGGTGGAGTGAAACGGCTGAAGGTCGACGACCGCGTGGCGATCGAGCCGGGCGTGCCGTGTCGCTCGTGCGCGAGGTGTGTGGAGGGGCTGTATAATCTGTGCTTTGGCATGCGGTTTGCGGCGTCGTTTTATGAGAGTGTTGGGGAGGAGGTGATGAGGGCCACGCCGGGGACGCTTTGTCGGTATTTCGTGCTGCCGGAGAGTTTGTGCTATCAGTTGCCTCGACGTGTTGGGCTTGAGGAGGGCGTGTTGGTTGAGCCGTTGGCGGTGGGGGTGCATGCTGTTAGGCTTGCGGGGGTGAGTGCGGTTAGTGGACATGGGGTGGTGGTGGTGTGTGGGGCGGGGACTATTGGGCTTGTGAGTGCGGCGCTGAGTTGCGCGTTTGGGGCTGGAAAGGTGGTGCTTGTTGATGTGAATGGGGAGAGGCTTGATTTTGCGAGGAGGTGGTTGTGTGGAGAGGGTGGTGCGGCGAGAACGGCGGGAGCGCAGGTGTTGACGTTTGAAAGTGATGTAGGTGTTGATGCTGTTGAGAATGCGAGAAGGCTCCGGGTGCAGTGTGGACTCGGCGTTGGTGCTGATATTGTGCTCGAGGCGTCGGGTGTCTCGAGCGCGACGGCGTTGGGGGTGTACGTGCTGCGGACTGGCGGGCACATGGTTCAGACTGGCCTGTCGAAGAAGCCTTTGATGAACGACTTTCCGATCGTTGAGTTGAGTGAAAAGGAAATCCATCTGCATGGAGCATTCAGGTACAAAGAGGGCGACTTCGAGGTTGCGAGAAATCTGTTGGGGAGGGGTGTGGTTGGGTCTATGAAGGAGTTGATTAATGAAGTTTTTGACTTTGAGAGATATGAGGACGCTTGGAAGGCCACGAGGGCTGGAAAGGGCATTAAAAACATGATCAGAGTGCAGGATTGAATAGATGATGTGCTCTCTGGGAGGAAGGCAAGCATTGGCTGTTCCCCAGCGTTATTGCTGACTGGGAAGGGCTTCACGTTCTGTGGGACTCATCAAATCATCCACTTAGGCGACACAACAAGCAGCTCCGAGATGTGTCGGCTCCAGCAAAGAATCCCAGTGTCAATACCACCTAACTGTTTTGAGTACGAATGCCTTGTCTGCGGCCGCAAATCACGCTGGTGAGATGCGATGTCCTGCAGGAATTACTCGTAGTAACTGTTCCAGATATAAGACTGAGAATCCGACTGATATTCGTACTGGTGTCCTAGTCATACGATGCCGAATACAATCCTCTCACGCCCAGAGCAAAATGCTCCTACAACGGCTTTTCCCCTTAGCCAGCGCATTGCCAGCGTGGATTACTACTTTGCTGACATCGACAACCACACCGAGAGACCTAAGCACCGCGCGTCTGGTCAACGCCACCTCATATACTTGCCGCGTGTCCTACAAGAAATGCCTCCACACCTCGGTCTTCCACTACCAGCCCTTGATTGCTTGTCTGGCGAAGCAATCCAAGACGTGTGTGAGGGTGTGTGCCATTACCATCCACTATCCCCTTCCGGCATCACCTGTTGGGTTCCGCCGGAAGATCCGGGTTGTTGCCGCATCGCAGATGCTTGTGCTCAGGCCAACGAGTGTGAGCATGGTCGTCTGGCGCAGCGCAATGTGTTCGCGACATATCATTGAGAGGCGAGTAATGCTTTTGCCCCAATCAAGGTAACAGCATGTATGTGGAATTGCTTGAAACCGTTCTGAACGTCTCAAGGCTCTGCCGAGGCATTGCAGAGGAAAGAGTGCTGCGGAACAGGCTACAGCAAACATCCACGTTAGTAGTGCAACGTACCTCTGCCCAAGAACGTGCGTTGCATGTCTAGTACGAGACCATTACTCGGACGTCTGTACGTTCTGTCTTCTCTGTGTCGACGTAGTATGTGTCATTCAACCGCTCACCAATGTCTGACGTGCCATTTTATCCGTTACTCTTCCCAGTCCATGGTTGCCGTAGAAGTCCATCGGATAAGTATTGTCGCCGTCCAGGTTCCGCTTCTCGTCCCACTTCTCCATGTCCCCCAATACAACCAGTGCCTCGTACGGAGTCAACAGTGGTCGAGCAAATGCATGTCCCCAGTCAATGCTCAATCTTGGACAGGCGATCTGGACCCAGCATTCAACATCTTCGAACATGGCCAATTTGCCAGGAAAGATCTCACTAAGGAGGAGATTGACGAAAGGTATACCTTGCTTGTTTAAATGGTTCTCGATTAAAGTCAAAGTGTGAGGATTTCCTTGTCGACCCAATGCCCCGAGAATGAGACCCCATTTCTTCGCTGTCTTGGCTTGCGAGATGGCAGAAGATCTGGAGTCGAGCATTTCGTCGTGCGAGTATTCTTCTCGCGTAAGGCGTCGCGAGTAGGGGTCGTAGCGGTATGCAGGTATGCTTGGGTTCGCAATCATAGCAGCCTCGAGGTGGAAGCGGCCATCACCAAGGTAGAGAATTATGTCCACCACATGGTCGCTGCCGCTCAGCTTCGGTGCTGTACAGCCTAGAATCTCACCCTTTGAAAGAGGAGCCACTTGTGGTATGATGACTTTCAGGCCCTCTGCTTCGAGGGCCGGTTTGACGACATGGAGAGTATTGCTGAATTGGATTGTGCTGACCATTGCAATCGTCTTTCCGGGCGAGATGTTTCGTGACAGTGTCGCGATCAAGTGCTTGGTGTCGATTGTGATATCCACAAAGACGTATAGAGTTGGTATCTTGGTTGTGCTGACAGGAATGAGGCATGAATGGGCATAGTGTACCAACAGATCGCAACCTAGTGCTCGTGCCGTAAAGTCGTCGATGCAGCAGGCGCCGTAAGTCACGTCACCCATGATGAGGGTTTCAGAGCCAGGACAGAATTGAGTGAGAATGTCGGAGATGGTGGTTGCGAACATCAAGAGGCCTTCTGGCATCTGCAGGGCGATCCGCTTCGCGTCGAGCGACCTAATGCGGTGGATTGTCTTGGGGATTTCGAAGGAGTAGTTAGATGGCAACAAATCGATGGCGGCTTGG
The DNA here is from genome assembly GCA_002319055.1 of Knufia petricola. Taxonomy (NCBI): domain Eukaryota; kingdom Fungi; phylum Ascomycota; class Eurotiomycetes; order Chaetothyriales; family Trichomeriaceae; genus Knufia; species Knufia petricola. The sequence continues at coordinate 250,753 of NMUC01000019.1, read as the reverse complement.
ATATCTGGGTTATTGAGTATCTCATCTGGGACCTGATTCAGGGTACGCGGGGTCTTGCGAGCCGCCTTCTGCACCATGGCTGTCGTCTCTTCGAGAGATACATCACCGTTCTGCTTCTGCTTTGCCAAAGCCTCAGCAGTCCGCCTACCTACGAATTTTCTTTTTGGCTGTTTCGCCGCTGGAGGCGGCGAGGGTGCACTTGGTGCTACCGACGGCTCGAACGCGCCTGGCATCGACGGCAGGGCGCCATCTTCCTCCATCACTTCAGGGGCTCAACTTGCGTTGTGAAGGGTTGCGCTCGATTGGGAACCCCTTCTGCAGGACTTTGATGGACGATCTGTTGTGGCGCCTTGATCGCTGAAAATGCAACGGCATCGGGCCAGAGTTTGACCGAGGCGCACGATTGGTGCGATCTCATCGTCATTTCCACGTGGTCTTCTCTTCCTGTTCAGATCAACGACACGAACATACTTTCTTCAGCATCGAGCTTGCGACGGGACGGACCCGTGGTGGGCAAGCGCTATCCCGATACAATGCAGGTACGATATAGTAGGTAAGCTGACCGTCTCCTGGTCAGATGTCTTGCGCGTGTATGCATTCGTTGTTGATAGTATGGCTGTTTTGAATACGCTGCTGCAGCTCTCTAACTTCCAAAATCCTTTCCTTCGAACATTTGTGCCATCTGTCGGTCTTGCATATACCATCCAAGCAGCCTTTGCTGTGCCATCAATCACTGCCCAGAGCGAGCGGTTCTATGACCTTTCGGGGTGTCTAACCTACATATCCTGTACTGCGCTTAGCCTGTTCATACCCGTGATCCGAGCCACATGGGGGGCGGCTGGAGCTTCAGGTGGTGCTGTCCCGCCCTTGAAGCATCTTCTCAGCGTCTTCGGTAACAACACGGGGTCGTTTGGGTTTGACTGGCGACAGGTGGTGCTCAGCACAGCCGTGACACTATGGGCTACACGACGTGAGATTGCCAATCCTGTGGTTGAGGACGGTGACTGACCGGGGCAGTTGCTACTCATATTTTCCCTCGGCGGCAACGAATCATGTCCTACGATGAGGATTCACGCTTCACGGCCTATCGCGACAGCCCGTTCGAGTTTCTTGGTGCATTTATGGCTCAAGCGACATGGATCTCCCTACGCCTAATGCCCGTCTTCGCAGTCAATTCCATCCCCGCTTCAACTTTCGCTTCTTTTGGTAGTGTGGCGTCGGTCACCGACATTGTTGGACCGTTACTCTACGTGGGCGGGTTCAGCCTTGAGATCATAGCAGACAGACAGAAGAACGAATGGGAACAGGAGAAGAAAGAAGGAAGGGAAGAAGAGAAGCACGAGCAAGACCTCTTGACAGACGGACTCTGGAGGAAGAGCAGGCATCCAAACTACTTTGGGGAGAGCCTCTTATGGACTGGGATTGCAACGACTGCCGCAGGCGTACTGGCGTCGGGTCCAGGAACTGCTGGCATGGCTCTGGCTGGCGGGATGACTGCTAAGGTCATTTCTCTGCTTATGGCTGGCGTCAGCCCTGCATTCGTCACATATTGGTTGTTCAAGACCGACATTGCGCTACGTGAGAAAAAGTGCGACGAGAGATATGGCGATCGAGAGGACTACAAGCAGTGGAAGAGAGAGACGCCCAAGTTCTTTCCCAAGTTCTAGTGGATAAAGGCCGCTGCTGTTGCTTTGCGGGTGATGTGGTATGAATTGAAAGTCAATGTTCGACTCACCAACGCCAGGAAGGCAGGCTCACGGTGGACATCATAGTCAACGTGACTGTTCGTGACTGCTAGAATAATATCAGAGCTACGTCATTGCATGTGCGGTCTGCTCGTTTCTCACTGAAGTGTTTCCCTTCTCAATCGGTCTTGCGCTGTACTAGTAGCATACCATCTCCTTTGTTGTTTGTCAGCTCAGCTCAGTTTAGGCATTGACTTGTCTGGAATCGGGCTGGCCTTGATCTATCTATTGCTTTTGGCGCAACCCTTTCGAACCGCAACTAGCCTACCTTGTCCGATATACACACCGATGATCTGAACACCCACGCGCAGCTTCCAGAGCACGAGCAGCGACGCACTCATCCCCGAGATCGATTATCTTCTAGGGAAGAACTCACGTCTTACGACACAGCATCGTCCAAAATGGTCACCGCCTCCGGCTTCACCCACGCACCCTTCACCCGCACCCTCCTCACCCTGCTCATCTCCGCCTCCCTCGGTGCCTCGATCCTCTCCCTAAAACCGTACCTTCCGCTCAAACCCATTCCCCACCTCTGGCCCTACCTCCAACTCTGGCGCATCACAACGTTCCAACTCGCATATACATCGTCGACCGAGCTACTGTTCGGCGCAGCAATCTTGTACCAGATGCGCGTGCTGGAGCGTATCTGGGGCACACGGAAGTTCGCGAGTCTTGTTCTCGCATGTTACGGGCTTTGTATGGTCGGGATTGTGGGGTTGGGGCTTGTGCTCAAGGTGTTGAGCGGAGGGTGGTGGGGGTATGTGCCCGCGGGCCCGTCAGCGGTGGTCATTGCCGTTGTGGCGGTCTGGAGGAGGGAGGTGCCGAGGCTGGGCGGGGTTAAGATACTGCTTGGTGGCCATGCTGATGGGGACAGAGAGGTGGCGAGGGGCATAGAACTTACTGATAAGTGGACCGTGTACATGCTTGCGGCGCAGCTGGCGCTCAGTCAGTTTCCATTTGGACTGTTGCATGCTGCCGTTGGGTGGCTGGTTGGGAGTGCGTGGACTGAAGAGTTGGTGCCTGCAGGGCTGGTGAGGTCAAGGGTCCCTGCTTGGGTGGTAGGGGAGGATGGAAAACGCAAGAATGGACGGGGCCAATATGAAGGGCTGCGGAGAAGATTGCAGGAGGAGGACCGCGATGGGATGAGGGAGGTCACCACAGCAGGCATGGCTGCTGCGAACCCTCGTCAAGATGAGAGAAGGGGCTTCTTAGGTGGTGTGGGGAGATATTTCACGAGTGGTAGCTGAGTATCTGAGACAAGTAGATATTCATTGTTACATGACACGACGATGATGTTGCGTATTGCGATGCCTCTACGAATATACGCTCGCTCGACTAGTAAACATGGACGGCTGCAACGTCATGGACTGACTTGCGGCTTGATACGTGAAAAGCCATGTGCTATGAGCAGTCACACGCACATACAAATCATCGTTCCATAACCGATGATGGTGAATGTACGAAAGCGCAGAGTGGAAGACGGCACGGCCAGGTCATCGCGCAAGGCAGGCAAGTTTTGGAGCTAGGGGTAGGGCTTCGGCACCGTCCAAGCTGTTGGCATTTCGTGATATGGAGATGCTTCAGAGCTGTGTATGATCATGAAGTAGTGCATACCATGCTCATGGCCTCACCCTCAGTGTTTTCGTTTCTAGGTATGATGCGTCTCACAGCTTTGAGCGTGTAGAACACGGGATCGTACGAGCATTGGTGTACTAGGAGGTTCTGTGTCCTACAGAATTCCATCAAAGAGGACGCACAGCACAAGCGAGACGACGAGCAGTCAGAACGTGTGTGCGCTTAGTGCGAGAACATTGCCATGATGTTCGACAATTTCACATTCCTAGCGACCTGATGGACAGCTCCTGGTTTTGACAATAGGTGTCGATCAGCGCTCATTAGTGATGCTCCACAGCTCAGCATGCTGCATGAAGGCCAGTGGCGAATAGACTCACCTCGTGCGTGACGGTTCATCAGCAGGTGAGAGAATGAGAAAGTGCCGTAAGAGGGTGAGTTCAAAGTGACAGGGTCTTCTGCAGGATGAAGTCATATCGATAAAAGCCGCAAATCCCAAATCAGATGCAGCCTGCTGAGTAACCACGTTGTTGTACGTACGCGAGTCGATTACTCCTCCGTGCTAAACTCACAGACAGTTTTCAATCTTAGTCTCAACGGCACACAAACTCTTACCACGTCGGTTAAGCGAACATCATGAGCAACCAGTACTACGGCTCCTACCCGGCCAGAGCGGACGACCGGTACTATGCCGCTCCTGCTCCTCGGCAGACAACCTACACCACCTACGAGCCACCACGAGATGACACATATCGTCATGACACGGCAGTAGCTCGATATGACGAAGAACGTCTCCGATACGACGACGACAGACGCCGTCCCTCAAGCAGACGCGATCGCGACGACTACTACGACGACCGAAGCCGACGGTCACACCGAGACGAGTATCGAGACGAGTACAGTCCCGAGCGCAGAAGATCTACATCTCGACCAAAGTCCCGATCTCGAGCATTCAAGGATAAGGTGCAGGACATTAAAGACGACCGAGGAAAGGACATTGGCGCTACCTTGGTCGGCGGCGCCGTCGGTGCGTTCGCAGGTAAAGAGTTGGGACACAGCGGCGTGGCCTCGGCGCTTGGCGCAGTAGCCGGTGCATGGGGAGCCCATGAGCTGGAGAAGCAACGCGAGAAGAGGAAGGAGAAGAAAGAGTATGGTGATGACGGCTACTCGCGACGCAGCGCCTCCAGGTCTCGGAGTCGGAGAAGAGTCGAGTACGACAGCGACGAAGAGGATGAGCCCAGACGTCGACGTGAACGTCGTCGCGATTACGACAGATATGATTGAAGCAGCAGTAGTGGGCTATGGATATGGGTGTAGTTTGACGACTGGCGTTTGGGACAAATGATTGAGGTCTCAGATCCGTGGCAGGGATGGGCCGGATGGAAATTTTGCTTGTATCGAATCCGTACTCTTCACAGTAATGGAAGTGTAGCGTTGTGCATCATGCGCGCAGGCTGTGTTGCATGCTGTTCTTCTGATCATGTAATCCGGTGGTGTCGACGTCTTCACGATGACTCTACGCCTCCTTCAGTGTGAGATCACGTGATCGATGTCTTATCGATAGTCGTTGGGTAAAACCACGGGGTGCCCCGCGCCAGGGACCTCTGTACTGGCAAGTAGGAATCTGGTTCTGGTCAAGTAGTAGCAAGTCGTATCGTACACAGGATCATAACAGGCACTTGATATGCAAGCAGGAGGTAGCAGGATTCGTGCAGTGATTACACGTTTCAATGGAGGCTTTCTTCTGCCTCAATGCGGGACAAGAACCTCAGTAACGGGGTGAAGCGGTGTGTCATCTACGATCCCTGCAAACAGGTGCTTCAGATTACTTAGGATAGTCGCATCCTGTAAAAGGTCATCATGTCTCGCAGCCCATGCGTGCATGCGAAGTATCCTTTACTCGATGAGAGATGAGAGATGAGAGATGAGATCTGGGACTCCTAGATGCCCAACTCTCGAAGTAGCCCATCCAGGGAAGCAGATAGATACACCGAAAGAGTGCCACCAAAGTTTTTCGAGGTACCGTAGGAAGGTGAGGCTGATGGCGAAAACGAGCAAATGCAGACTCACCATAGGCTGTCTCGCCGAGCAAGACCCACTGATGTTGGGAATTTGGCTCTTCTTACTCGTTCGTGCTTAGGGTCCGGAATCAGGGCTCTCACTAGCGCCAAGCTTTTCAGATTTTTGCCTGGATGAGCGTATCGACATGGCCGCCAAATTTTTTGCCAGTGATATTAAAACTGTTCAGACGCCTCTGCCCCCCTTCCTCATTTTTTCTCTCCATCATAGACATCCTCTCTCTTAATACCCAATTATACCCCTTTGCACTCTCTTGTCATCAAAGAGAGCGCACTACCCGTCTATCACTCTTATCCGTTCCTACAGATAAGAGCCAGAAAAAAGTTGTGTCGAGAAGTTTCTCACCGACACATTCCTGAAGAATTTGGTCGCCCCCCTTCGACCATAAATACCCAACCTTCACACTAGTCTCTACGTCCTCACAAAGCATGCCAGCTGCTGACACGATGGATTCGGTACCCGCTGTTTCCAGCAAGGAGACCAAGCAAACTCTCAGCACACTCGAAGAACTCCTCAAGGCCCTCTCGATATCGAAGACCGCCGATGAGGCCAACGCCGCAGCCGGCAATGTTGCCTCGTTACTGAACGGCCCCATAGAAGAGCAGGCCGTCCCACAAAAGGCTGTCGAGACTTTCAAGAAGCAACTCGGCAACAAGAAAGATGCCATCGCTCGTGAGCGTGCCGTTGACGGCATCCGAGCCATTGCTCAGCACTCTACAATCTCTCCAGCCATCGAGCCATACCTCGTTGACATGCTGCCTCTGACTCTCTCTGCCATTGGCGACAAGATGGTTCCCGTCAAGAACGCTGCGCAGGCCGCATCGCTCGCCATCGTCAAGGCCATCAACCCCAACGCTGTCAAGTGCGTCGTCCCAGCTCTGTGCAAGTCCATCGAGACTGCTCAGAAGTGGCCCGAGAAGATGACCGCCCTGGAATGCATCGAATCCATGGTCGAGGGCGTTCCAGCTCAGCTCACATACCAGGTGCCCGCCCTTATTCCCACTATCTCTGCCGCTATGTGGGACACCAAGCCAGAGGTCAAGAAGAAGGCCTATGGCACAATGGAGCAGCTTTGCAAGCTCATTGAGAACAAGGATATCGAGCGCTTCATTCCAGAATTGATCAAGTGCATTGCCAAGCCAGAGAACGTCCCAGAGACTGTTCACCTGTTGGGTGCCACTACTTTCGTCACTGATGTCCATGAGCCAACTCTGGCTATCATGGTTCCCCTCCTGGAGCGTGGTCTTCCTGAGCGAGAGACTGCTATCAAGCGAAAGTCAGCTGTCATTGTTGACAACATGTGCAAGCTGGTCGAGGACCCAAACATCGTTGCTGCCTTCTTGCCAAAGCTGATGCCAGCCCTGAAGAAGAACGAAGAGACTATCGCCGATCCTGAGGCTCGTGAGAAGACCAAGCAGGCTCTCGAGACCATCCGCAGAGTCGGTAATGTCGGACCAGGCGACAAGATCCCAGAGAAGTCCACTGCCAGCGAAATCCCAACTGTCGCGGGCCACCTGAAGTCTATCATGGAAGAGAAGCACAAGTCCAAGATTGCTTCATCTGAGGTTGTCATCACATACGTCTCAGCTATTGCTGGTCAGCTCATCCAGGAGAAGTCCATGGAGGCTGCTGACTGGTCCTCCAACGTCATCGAGTTCCTCAAGCCGCTCGTCGGTGAGGCTGATGCTCCTGATGTCTGCGACCAGCTCCGCAGGAAGGCTACCCCAGGCTTCGTCGAGGCTGACGCTCCAGAGCCAGATGAGGAGGAGGGTGTTGATCTTTGCAACTGCACCTTCAACCTTGCCTATGGTGCTAAGATTCTGCTCAACCAGACCCACCTGCGTCTGAAGAAAGGCCAGCGATATGGTCTCCTTGGTCCCAACGGTTCCGGCAAGACTACCCTCATGCGTGCCATTAACAACGAGCAAGTCGAGGGCTTCCCCAAGCAGAGCGAAGTCAAGACCGTCTTCGTCGAGCACGATCTGGACGCAGCTGATACTGAGTTGACCGTCGTTGGCTGGACCAAGATGAAGCTGGAGCAGGTCAACCTTGACCACATCAGCATTGACGAGATCAAGAGACAGCTGCTCGAGTTCGGCTTCCAAGAGGACCAGCTCATGGGTCCTATCACTTCGCTCTCCGGTGGCTGGAAGATGAAGTTGGCGCTTGCCCGCGCTGTCTTCGAGGCTCCAGATATCCTCTTGCTCGATGAGCCTACCAACCACTTGGACGTCAAGAACGTTGCATGGCTCGAGGATTACCTCAAGAACTCTCCATGCACATCCATCATCATCTCTCACGATTCGAAGTTCTTGAACAATGTTATCCAGCACGTCATCCACTACGAGAAGTTCAAGCTCAAGCGATACAGAGGTAACCTCCAGGAGTTCGCCAAGCGAGTTCCATCTGCTCGATCCTACTTCGAGCTTGGTGCATCTGAGCTCGAGTTCAAGTTCCCTGAGCCAGGTTTCCTTGAGGGTGTCAAGACCAAGGCTAAGGCCATTGTCCGTGTCAACAAGATGTGGTTCCAATACCCAGGCTCGTCCAAGCCGCAGATCACAGACATCACTTTCCAGGTCTCACTTGGTTCCCGTATTGCCGTCATCGGTCCCAACGGTGCTGGCAAGTCTACGCTGGTCAACGTCTTGACTGGTGAGCTCATCCCCACTGGTGGTGAGGTCTACCAGCACGAGAACATCCGAATTGCCTACATCAAGCAGCACGCATTCGCTCACATCGATAACCATCTCGACAAGACCCCATCTGAGTACATTCAGTGGCGATTCCAGACTGGTGAAGACAGAGAGACCATGGACCGAGCCAACAAGATTGTGACAGATGAGGATGAGCAGGCCATGAACAAGATCTACAAGATCGAGGGCACGCAACGACGAGTCATCGGTATCCACTCACGTAGAAAGTTCAAGAACTCGTACGAGTACGAGTGCTCCTTCGTCCTTGGTGAGAACGTTGGCATGAAGAACGAGAAGTGGATCCCCATGATGACTGCTGACAACGCCTGGATCCCTCGATCAGAGATCATCGCCTCTCACTCCAAGATGGTTGCTGAAGTGGACCAGAAGGAGGCCCTGGCCTCTGGTCAATTCCGACCTCTAGTCCGACGAGAGATTGAGCAGCACGGTGCCAACTTCGGTCTCGATGCCGAGCTGATCTCTCACTCTCGTATGCGCGGTCTCTCAGGTGGACAGCGTGTCAAGGTCGTCCTTGCTGCCTGCACGTGGCAACGACCTCACTTGATCGTCCTCGACGAGCCAACCAACTACCTTGACCGAGACTCTCTTGGTGCACTGTCCAATGCTCTCAAGGAGTTCGGAGGTGGTGTCATCGTCATCTCCCACAACGCCGAGTTCACTGAGTCTCTCACCAGCGAGGTGTGGGCTGTCATGGACGGCAAGATGACTCCTTCTGGCCACAACTGGGTACAGGGACAAGGTGCTGGTCCAAGACTCGGCCCCAAGGATGGTGATGAGGAGGAGGAGAAATTCGATGCTATGGGCAACAAGATCGAAAGCGCCAAGAAGGCAAAGAAACTGACATCTTCCGAGCTCCGAAAGAAGAAGAAGGAGCGTATGGCTCGACGAAAGAGGGGTGAGGAAGTCTTCTCGGACGAGGACGACTAGATCATGACTTCTGCTCTCACGATGTCACGATGAAGCATACTGGAGTTGTCACTTTCTTATGTCTTTCGATACCTTATGCATTAGATGGCGGAGCGGATTTCTGGAGTTGGATCGGTCTTATGTGTTACTGAAGTTCCTATGTTTCACGAAAAGTTCATGATTGAAAGGTTGTCATGGGTCGTTTTCATGATGGGATACCCTAGATAGAAGATTTACCTATGATAGACTACTCGGACAATGAGTACGTGTATGCCGCGAAGCATGCGCGATGCAATGTTAACAAAGATACACGTTGACCAAAAAAGTTGTTTTGATGTGTTGTCAAAGACTACCCTGTTGCTTGACCTGCCTCGCGTCATCCGCACAGAATGAGAATCATTCGACATATGGGCGTAATCGGATGCTTCCGACGCCTCGCTCCATGTTCCCCCCAATTCAAGTCGTACTTTGCCATCGCGCTTTCTCTTCGCGGGAACTAGGCCAGATGCGTCTTGTCTGAAGCACGGGAGCACCTCTGGCTCTTCGCAGCATTGACTTTGCTCCGACTCCTCTGCTGCTCGGCCATTGCTATGGTTGATGTGGACTCAGGACCATGCTGTATCGTGTACGTGATGGCTCCGCCGAAAGCAAGAAATGCGAGACACCGACCTCGAATCCATGAGGATGTGGCCTGCCATCTATGCTGGGCTATAAAGCCTTGATCCGGTCCTAATGTCCTGCAACATGGCTCATTCGAACGCCAGTGAGATCAGCATAAGTCTCATCCGTGCTCCTATAAACACGCCGAACGCCGGACGATACTCGTAGCCGAGGACCATGAATCAGAGTAGCTTTGAAGCTTCCTTGAGGCACTCCCAGCAACTCTCTTCCAGAGCCCAAGAGTCAACAACATGGCGCCAGCCCAAGTCCATCAATGACCGGACAGCACGTTTCCCCGGCTTCCACCAGCGCAAGATTCACTACAAGGCTGGCCAAATCATTAAGAAGGGTTATATGCCCCTGTCCTGCGGCATAGTTATGCATGAGAGTGTGCCAATGACACTTTCCGACAGCACCACGCTATATAGTGATGTGTTCTTACCGGCTAGCTTTGAGGATCTTGGTGAGGAGTACAGCAGCGATCAGAAAGTCCCAGCGATCATTGCTTGGTAAGTCCCATCTTGTCCTGTCGCTGTTCGTTGTGAGGCAGCGATAAAACTGCCCTTCTTTAGCGGTCGCTTACACGATGCATCCTCACACCGTGCCTTTGATTCTAGCTTGCGAGGTCAAGATCGAGTGGCCAGCAGCTAACGTCCTATCACCAAAACCTAGGTCTCCTTATGGCAAACAAATGGGAACACAGATCCTCTCCGACTATCCTTTCCACTGCGGCGTCCCACCATTATCAGTGTCAAGTCTGCAAAAATGGGAAGGTCCCGATCCCGCCTTTTGGTGCGCGAACAACTACGCAATCATTAATGTCGACATACGCGGGGCATACACCTCTGCTGGTGATCTCCATCTTCTGGGCTACCAGGAAGCCAAAGACGGCGCGGAGTTTGTTGAATGGGTCGCAGCACAGCCTTGGTGCACTGGTCGCGTTGGTATGTCAGGCAACAGTTATCTAGCAGCTTCCCAATGGAAGATTGCAAGCCTTCGCCCCAAAGGATTAGCCGGAATCGCACCATGGGAGGGCATGATGGATGTATACAAGGACGTCATCTGTGCCGGCGGGATTCCAGACACCGGTCCTTTCAGTCTCATCGCCTCTGCCTTCGCCGGCCAAGCCAAGGTCGAAGATCTCGCCACTGCTCTCAATCGACATGGCAAAGAAGGCCTGTACGACGAGTACTGGGAGGATAAACGCAGCGCCGTGGAACGCATCAGCTGTCCTGTCTACTGTGTCGCAAGCTGGACAAGTATCTTCCACACAAGCGGCACGCTCCGCGCTTTCAGACTCCTCCCTAGCGGCACCCCACGATGGCTTCGCGTTCACAACACACAAGAATGGCCCGATTACTACTCGTACCGTAATGTTCTAGACCTCAAACGCTTCTTCGACTGGTGCCTCAAAGACCTCCAAACAAACTGGTCCGCAACCCCAACAATCCGCCTCAGCATCCTCAATTTCGGCATAGGCGGAGAAGAAGACACCATCGAGCGTGCAGAAAGCGAGTTCCCACTCGCACGAACACGGTACACGAAGTACTTCCTCACAGCAAACAAAACACTAAGTCTAGACCCACCCGCCGAGCCCTCGATACTCACCTACAACGCCAAAACCGCCTCCTTATCTTTCGAATACACCATTCCCCACGCCCTCGAAATAACAGGCTATCCGCGCGCCCACCTCTTCGTCTCATGCACCTCTCCTCAGCGCCACCCGAAAGAAGAGCCTGTGGAACTCGAGATCGACATCTTCACCCAAATCGAGCTCCTGACGCCCACGCGCTGGCGCACCGGCACCCTCGTGATCCGACCTAAATCCGGGCCCGCACATACCCTGCTCAAACTCATGCACGACTGGCAGATCGGCATGTCGCAGTTCGGCCTCCTCTACCATTTCGGGCCCGAGGGCCGTCTGCGCGCTAGTTTCGCCCATGAACGGTCGGAGGAGAGCACGGCGTTCGAGCCGGTGTATGCGTTCAAGACACGGCGCATGATGAGGGCAGGCGAATTCAGGCAGTTGGTCGTGCCGATGCGGGCGTATGCGATGTATTGGGGGCGCGGGGATGTGTTGAGGTTCACGGTGAGTGGGAGGCCGGTTGTGCCGTGTGCGTTGCCGGGGTGTGAGGGGCCGCGGATGGAGAATGTGGGCGTGCATGTGCTTCATGTTGGGGGGAATGGAGAGGAAAGTAGTTGCTTGGTGTTGCCGGTCGTGTAGAGAAAGAGGCCCGCTTGGGAGGCATTGATCTGAAACATCCGTTAGGGGCGACGCGTTACAGCGTAGGCTTATTGTAGACACGGTCTGATGAAGACAATATGTTCTCGTATTCTCGCCTCGAGAAGGTCTTTTGGTGATCTATGGTACAATCCCAATTTCCGCTGCGAAGGTGTGTGTTGTGCCATCCACGCGTCCGTTTCTGGCACTGCACAACCATCCGCGCTGATGAATGCCAACGAACGCCATGCCCAACGCTTGATGTTACAGCTCAGCTCAAATCCAGTCTCAACAACCAGTCAACCAGCTCCGTCGCATGATCAAACATTCTCCAACGCAGACAAAAATCTCAACAATCAAAACCAGCATCGCCGACGCTACCCAGCGCCAAATATCAATCCTCCTAGCTCGAACCATTCACTTTCTCGCTTCACCCATGCGGTGGGCAAGCTAAGGTGTGGTGAGGACACATGAGGAGATAACGGCACCGACATCTCACTTCAGCAGCTCAATCATACATTGCTCCATGGACAAGCTCAAGCCAGCTGCAGGCTGGCGAGCACTCAGAGGGATGTATGGTGAGAACACACTGTAGTAGGAAGGTAGTGGCTTGCGATGCGGTCGCGATGCGATGTGCATCGCTAGAATCGAATCCGAAAGGTTGTTGTCGTAATTCCAGCTCCGAGCAGCACATGCTCAATAGTTCTTCAGTAGCCTTTTGTGCAGGTATCGTATCCCACCTCGCCGCGGACATAACACCAACGCTCGTTCTTACATGGTATAGCTTATGACATACACAGCCTGTCCGCATTCATCTAGATTCGGCGATCTAGTTCGCGGATGGCTCAGGGAACTCAGAGTATGGGTATAAGAAGGCGTCCCCGTTGCCCTCATTGTCGGCGCCGAGATAGCTGGTATATGATTCGAATGATTCATCGAAACCTAGGCTGCCTGCATCATCATAATTCGACATAGCTCCGATGTTATTGCAGTTATTTGCATCGATGTATGCATAAGCTGTACTGAATTCGTGGCCAGATTCGCTGGTGAGGCCGCCAGGTATATTCGGTAGAGCCATGTCGTGGTTATCAGAAGCGCTGCTGGAAGCAGGGATGACGCCATATGACGTTTGACTATCTGGCTGATAGTATGCCGTGTCTGGACCAGGAGCCGGCTGAGTTACCATGATATCAGGCATGTTCTCAGTCTCAAGGACGGCAGCAGTGTAGCCCATGCCGGTCAACGTGTTCTGTAATTCAGCCTCAAATGTAGCGAGATCAGTGACCTCGGTAACTCTTGGGCTGTTGGCGCCGTTGAAGCCAGTGCTGACTTCAGCTAGCACACCATATGCATCGCCATGGCTGTTTCCAGTATTGTTCATGCTCTGAAGCACACCAAGGTTGTAGATCGCTCCACCATGGTCGTCAAAAGTACCAGGTGGGCCGGTTGCTGACGGACCATCCTCGAGGATGTCAGTCTGAGGTAGAATCCGGGCATTGTCACCGTCAGTCTGCATCGTGGTGGTGTCCACAAATTCTGGAGAAGACCTATTGCCATCGTAGGTGGGTCGTGGGACAGATAAGTTCGGTGGCGCTAGCATGTCTGGTGGTGTGGTATGTGGCACCCAGTCCTCACTTTGACCAGAGTTGCGGGTATCGCCCATGTTCGGATGTGAAATAGCCTCGTCATAGCCGCTGTCTACAGTGACGGTGCTATTCTTCCTATCATCACCGTTGACTAATGTGGGGCCAGCAGCAGAAGGAACTTGATAGCCACCACAGCCTCTAGCAGCAGCAGAAGCAATACTTTCTTGAATGCGTTGGTGATAGCTCTCTCCAGAACAGCCGGCTATCCATTCCTTTGCAGCAGCGACCATGTTCGGGAAATTGTATTCCTTCTCCATATGCTCCACAAAGTCTGCATACCGAATACACAAGGCAGTGAGGTATCGCTCAATACGCGCCAATTCAATCACGACATCACAGATCGATCTTTGATCCTCTTTGAGCTTGAGGATTTCTTTGCGGCTCGCTTGAATTTCTGCCTGGAGGTATTCTAGTTGTACTTCTGGAAGCTGATCACGGACACTTGTGGCTTTCTTCTTTTTGAGCGCCGAGTTGGTAGAGACAGGCGGAGGTAGTGCTGGTGCTGGAAGTGGTCCAGCGTCATCTTGAGTGAGGTCGAGAAAAGCAGAAGTCGAAACGCTTGTAACATTGTGCGGGTTCAAAGACGTGGGGCAAGAGGTAGCTGTAAGGGCGGGATCGATGGGATCGACGTCGGTCTTGGCTGGGCGAGGAGGCAGTTGGATGTGAGGAGCATGCTGTTTCAACAACTTCTTCAATTCGGCGTTCTCCCGGAGCAGTATGACTTTTTCCTGGTACATGTTGCCATTATACTTCATGGAGGCTTGGCTAGCGGTGGTCAACAGTCGGTTTTTGTCCTCGAGTTGGTTGATCTCGTCTGTCAGGCTCAACATCAGCTCGGCGTGTGGGTGGATATCTCTCGCGTCCAGTGGAGCAACCGAGACATTTCTGTGACTGGCGTTCCCTGGCGAGGAAGTGTCGGGATAAGAGAGAGGCTGAGTGGCCGAGAGACCGTGGTGCGTTTCATGCCTAATGCTCTGTGCTGGTCCACCGTGGATGGCGCCATCTCTAGCAGCCGAAGCCGGGGGACTAATTGTGCCATGAGGCGAAGTTGTCACGCTCTTATCTATTGCTGTCAGTCCGTACCCTGACTAAATAGAACTTTGTACTTACGATTGATGTTTGGCGAAGAAAGCTGGCCCTGTGGGCGACCTTTGGCAGAATGATCGACTGCAGGTGTAGAAGATTTTCGACTCGATGTCTTGCCTGTTGGCCGACCGCGCTTCTTCGAAGACGGAGTTGCAGCAGTTATGGATGGAGTGGATGCAGCTGGAGTGGTGGAAGTCGTAACTTTTCTGCGCTTCACGGCAGGAGCGACGGTGGTGGTGATTGGTCCAGTTCTACTGAGCTCACGAGCACCTTCTGTCGATAGGACATTGTCAGGCCCGTCTGGCAGCAAGTCTGTTCGTTGTCAGTGGTTGCCACCAGTGACACTTTCTCGTTCTGCCTACCTGCCTCGATGGCGTCTGAGTTACGCTTCAGAGCCATTGTGGATGATCACTGTCACTCATGCGCGAGTGTTCATAAGCAACAAAGCCAACCAGCGTGAAGAAGGAAGAGACGAACAATGGGATGGTGAACACAGGGTGATAGCAATCATTGGAAAGGTTGTGCGACTGAAGTACTTGATCGAGGATATGGTAAGCAGATCGACAAGCAGATCGAAAAGGTCACGTGAAACGACGCTGAAGTGCATGTTGACCGCATGTTGACGTCAATTCACTCAAACAATCGGTGACCGAGTTAGCAGTGACGTGACCAAGCGTGTGCAACCGTGGGAGAAAAAGGGCGTGGTCGAGAGGAGGGGTGCAATGGAGGTGGAAAATACTTGCCCGCCCCAAGAGGGGGTGGTTTGGGACCAATGAGAACCAGGTGGCACCTGCTGTTATTCGTGGTACGACCAATCATTGCTCGCTAACATTCACCGACGTCGCATGAGACGTACTTGTTATCATCCGTCCCAATCAGGCTTCTAAAACGCCGAGGCTATGCTTTTTCTACCCACAACGCTTTGAAAGACGACATATCATCCCTTGGCGTTGTACTTGTCGTTGAAAGCATTGACAGCTAGAAAGTGTTAGCGGGTTTCGAAACAAGCAGACAGCGCGAACTCACCAATGGCAATCTGCCTGTACAACCAATTCCTGCTTCCCTCGTCTTTGATAGGTATGAATGGCCCATTGGCACCGCCTTTCAGACCAACGCTCATGCCCGTTCTCTCCTTAGAGATGGTCTGTACGTCTGTCAACTTGACCTCCCACACAGTTCTTAGCTTCTGCGCTCGTATCATCAACACCCGTTCATACGTAATCATAATCAGCATCTCCTTGCCCTCAAGCTCCAAATGAGCAATGTAATCCTCGTTGAAATACTTGCCGTCGTCACAAGTCTTCAGCCAGAACTGCCCGAGTGCTTCTCTTTGAGAGTATGGTCGAACAATCCCATCCATGCCGATGAAACGCGAAAGTCGAACCCGGTCTAGCCCCTCGGCATCGAAAACAGTGGTAGTATTCCGAACACCCTCAGCTAGATTGCTAGCAAGGTCGAAGGCACCAATTGCAGGTTTAGTGGCAAGACCGATGAATCCCTTGCCGACACCCTTTACAAATCCTAGCGCACCTTCCTTCTCCGCGCCCTCGAGCGGGTGTCGAGCAAGACCTCCAATACCTGAAGCCATACTCGAAGCAAAGGCATTCCCGCCAGAAGTAACACCATAAAGAGCATGCTTTGGTCGATTCCTGCTTCTGGCCATCCGTCTCGAGTCTTGGAACTCCTTGTCCATTGTTGCAGCAGCCAGTCCCTTTGACATCGACCCTGTGAACTTGGCCATACTGTCACTGAAGCCGAATACAGATTTCTTGACGAAGCTGCTGGCGCCCTTGGCAATTCCTAGTCCTAGCTCCTGAGGTCGGTCGGACATTATAAGTCCCTGGTATGGCTCGTAGAAGATGTCGGCGAAGCCTGATGACACATTTTGGAAGAGGCCTACTGGATTACCGAGGAAATCCGCTGATCCCAAGATAACGTGTATCTGTCGAAGAACTTCCTGCGTATAGAAGGATTGAATGTTGGCAATGAGCGCCGCAATTGGCAGTCGAGCATTCTCCAACATAAGCGCATTGAGTTTGATGGGCGCATCGTTGACGTTGCCAATCGACATGGTCATGACGTTGACGAAGAACATCAATGGATTGTTGCTTACAGTGTCCTCTGCATTGATGCGTTCTGTCCGCACAAAGGAAAGATCAAGTTGGATAGGCTGCAGGTGGAGCAACTCAAAGTAAATATCTTGACCTTGCTCTTCCCTGGTAGGTTCTGGCACACCGAGGTTTTCGTCGCACAGCTTGCCTTCCTTCTCTTCTGACCATGAAGCGCCCGGTACCTTGGTGAAGTCCAGCAAAGCGAAGATAAAGTCTTCGTCCAACTCAACGGTGATTTGCTGCAGTAGTAGCGTTGCATACTTGATGTAGAGCACTCCGTAAGAGTCGTCCTTGACACGTGTGACCATGGCATGGAAGATAGGATGTGCTTCCATTTCTTTTCCGGTCTTTGGCACCACACTTGGATACAGCAGGATGGGGAAGATACCACCATAGAGTTGGTTGTCCATCTGGATCCACTTGACGGTCATGTTCAGCGTCTGGTACAGCTTTGAGTCGCCATACTTGAAATCAATGTCTCTGAAGGTCAAGTAGAGCAACTCCTTGAGCCTGCTGTTCACCAAAGATATGCCGACGCCAGCCAGTCGCAACTCGGCTTTGAAGTTGATCTCAGACTCAATTTGCTTCACTTCGAACCCGGAGTTGACGCTCGTCGTAGACTGTGTCGAGCCGTGTGCCTTGGATCGGTACAATGATGTCGACGCTTTGTAGTTGGACAATGCAAGTGTGTTGGTAGGTCCATCAGCCACGATGTTTACATCCACTATCTTCGGTGGAAGGCCGGCTTCTGGCGGTGGCAGCCTGATAGGGATGAGGTTACCAATCTCTTGTAGCTTGACATATCGTTCTTTGCCGCGGCACGTAAGGACAAGCTCCTTATTTTTCGAGGCTGGATAATCCCAAGCATATGGCATGATGCTGCGAGGTGGTAGCTTGTATCGAATGGGTTTCCAACCACTACCTCGATCTTCTTCTCCATCTTCACTAATGTTTGGATTGGCCTGGAAGAACAAGAACTCCACGTCGCTCTCATTTCGCATCGAAAATGGCCAGTGCTTCGTCTCGAGGCTGAAATGCAGGAACAATGTGGCATTCTCGAGTATAACCTCGACTCTTATGAGGCGTTGCCGCTGCCCGTGCTTGGCTAACTTGACATGCGTCATGCCCACATTGGACATCTGGAAGGGCGATGACCACTGATTGTTCACTGCTGGGAAGCACAAACAAAGCTGTTTGTCGCGGCCTTGGGTCATAAAGTACACCGGCAACAGGTCATTATTCTTGAGTCGCAGAATATCGGATGAGCCTGGTTCTCGAAGCTCAAGTTCCTCGCCGATTTTGTTCTTTAGAACGAAGCGCGGTGCGACAGTAACGACCTTGCACAGATTGTACTTGCCTTCGCCTTCGGCCACAGAGACGCCGGCATGGAATTCCGTCTTATTGTTCGCAGCAGGTAAGACAACCTCGTATGTGCTGCCAATCGCGTCAAAAGACTGAGGTTTGCTCCAGGTAGACTCTCCTATCTTTAACATCGACCGATTCTTCTGGTCATCATGTGGATAAGAGTAGAGGTATGGAAGCGCCTTGTGTCGCTGTTCATCGGTCTGAGTTCGGACCCCTTGTTGCGATGCTGTCTTGGACGAGGCGCCGCCCCAGCCTGCCTTGCTTTGAACTTGCATCTCCAGTCCTGTCTTGTTCAGAATAACATAAGGACTGTATATAGATATCTTGAAAGCACCGCCACTGTCCTTGATGTTGGTGTAGTGCAGCTTCAGGCGTAGCTGTCCGTTCTGGTCGTCCTTGAGGTGGATCTGTTTCTCCCTCCTGAAATTTTCTTGAGTGTGGCTGTTGATGATAGCAAAGTCGCTCTGTTTGTATACCGTGTCCTCGAGCTCGACGCTCAAAAGCAGTAGATGAGATAACTCGACTACATGCACGGGGCTCACGCCGCCACGTCGAAGGAAGTTGGTCCAGTCTTTCTTCGTGTTCTTGTCGTAGATGCGGTACTTGAAATCGTACGGCAACAGATTCTGAACTTCGACTGGAGCGGAGACCTGCAATCTCATGTAAGGATAGATTTTGGTCATCGGGTCCTTCTTGTTGTATAGTGCATTCATCTGAAAGAAGAAAGGCGGTGACTGGTCTCGGCTTTCGGAACGGCAAGTTATCGTTCTTGTTGGCTTCTCAATTAGTGATTTCCAGAACAGCTTCTCATCTGACCAGCTGTAGCCGAAGCCTTGGTCTGGTCGTATAAGCAGTGAGTGTATGAAACATGCCCCAATAGGGGCCGGTCTAGCTTCTCCAGGCGCAACCTTCTCGATTTTAAGGAGATGACCATCTTCAGGGCTGAAAACACCAACCTCAATCGGAATCTGAGTTTTGTTTTCGACCAGGAGAGGTGATCTGAACGTGATATATTTGACATTGTCTGAACCAAGCCTGACTTCAACAAGCATTCGATGCTGCACTTTATCCTTTCTGGGCTTGAGGTTGTACAGGGCTTCGCCTTCTCGGCTGACTGGTATGCGGCTTATGCTGTCGAACCCACTTGCTTCGAGCTTGACGCCAACGAGTCCGGCGTTGCCTTCTGGTGTGAGATTCTCCCGCATGGACGTGGCATCTTCGAATCTCCAAGCCTTCTCCTCGCCATCAGAAAGCTTGTCGGCTGAAGCGTTCTCGTTTCTCTCATCTGCCCAAATGCTCAAATCAAACCCTGTATAGTTCCGGACTCGATATGGCGCATCTTGTATCCTTGGCTTTGACAAGATATCTTCATCACTTGTCAAGAAGTCAAACGATTTAGATGCGAGCGCTATCGTGGCGGAGGTTACGGTAAGCTCCAAGTTCTTGTGAGAGTAGAGCTCCATCGACATTAGCTCTGGATCCTGCTGTTTCGCCATATGGAAACCCAGTTGCCAAGGTTCGATCAGTGGCTCCCAGGCAGACTTGGAGAAATTGTAGACATTGATGAACGTGTTCAACTGAGTATCGACATTCATGGCGTCGGACCAATCTCGGACGTTTACGTCGAACTTCTTAACGCTGAAGTCGAGCAAGGGCAGTTCGTGAAGATCACCGATCAAAATGACACGAATGCCTTCGATTTGTGCTGTAAGCTCCTCCCGCTTCATCACTATCGATTGTCTTGGTGGTCCTGTAGCTTTGCTAGGTGCTTTCGATACCGATTTTCTACGGCTCTTGGCCGTGCTGGCTGCCACAGACTTGCGCCTCGCGGAGGGTGCTTTGGTGCCTGATTTGACTTCTTTAAGTTTCTTCGGCTCAGCATCTTCCTCAAATTTCTCTTGCTGAGCATGTTGGCTGCAGCTTTGTTGACGATCTGCATAGCCAACAGTATGTCACGAAGTGACAGACGCAAGACTAGAGGCTCAATGTCAATGTTGATAGAAGTGAGAGACGAGCTTTTGTCCTGGGATCGGTTGTCCATAGACATCTGGACTGTGAAATCGTCCAGGATACGCAAGCGACTCGAGTCGAACTTATCCATTCGACATAGGAACATGCCGACTTTCGTGACCTGTAGAGTAGTGGCATTCTGCTGCGACACCGATATCTCTTTTGTACCTAGCACAATGGCCTCTGTGTTCGAGATTGCTGGGTTCGCGATGACAATGACCTGCGCTTCTACGATGTTGATGCGGAAGGAGGTCGCCATTGAAGAGGATGCTTCATCGCCCTCGTTAACGCCATTGGTCTGCTTATCTTCATTGTCACCAAGGTCGGCGTCGGCATCGGCATCAGTAACGTCTCCCAAATTCTGTTGCTCGGCGATTGGTTTAGGGTCATTCGAGCCTAGTGCTGTGTTGGCAAACGCCTGTAATGCGAACAAGTAGTCTAGAGCGACAATGATGCGAGGACTATCGATGGTGAGCATCACAATGATGTGCTTCTCCTCGCCTCCGGATATCGACACACTAGCCATAAATTGCTGTTGCACATCGCTGTTGATCAGTGACATGATTTTCCGGAACTTGTTCGTTTCTTTCTGACGGCTATCTCGGATTGTGAACGATTGGACTAACAGCTCGGCTTCCATGGCACCATCACTGATCATGCGGAGCTTGACATTAGTCTCGTTCAGTGCGAACTTAGTCAGGCTTGCCGCCGCCATGTCCTCCGTGGGGCTGTCTTCTGCTGCAAGGAAGAGTTCCAAGCCAAACATCTGAGCTTTGAACACCAAATTAAGCTTAGTCCATGTCTCATTGCTTGAGCCAAGTTCTGGTCCCTGGTATGAGGGTCGTGACTGATCTCCCCCATTTGTGCTTTTGGTCTGCGCTGTTTGGATAGGAGAGGTCACTGAGTCGGGCAGTCCTTCGGCCACCTCTTCGTCGGATTCGGTTTCTGTGGCAAAAGCGGCGGGAATGGTTCTGGACAGCTCCATCAAGAATTTGAACTGTGTTTGGGAAATCTTGAGATTGACAGGTGACATTGTTCCATCGATCTCGAGGTCGGGTCGCTCTAAGCCTGGTAAGTGCTCTAGATACCTAACCTTGAAATCTAGGTCAACATTTTCGATCATTTCCAGGGTCTCTTGCTGGTCATTATCGTAGTGGAATTCAGAGGTGAGACGGATTTGTCGAATACCTGCAGAGAGCTTATTGACCATTGGTCCATCACTCTGTCCCTGTATGCCAACAAACTTGTTACTGGCATAGATCTCACCTAGATATGCTGTGAGAAGATCTCGTGGACGTTCTCCGACCATTGCACGGGGGAAGACCACGATCGGTGTCTTCACGATAATGTCAAAGTGCATCTTCGAAGCGTTCTCTTGTACTTGGGTAGCTTGATTGGCGGCAGCCTGACGAGCGGCATTGAAGATAGCTTGCATTTTACCGAATTTGACACCAAATTCCATGATCTTACGGAATGGCTCTTCCATAAAGTTGATCTTGATTGAACCCGATCGGAGGAAAATTGCAGTGTCGTAGCCAGGATAGCCTTTCTGCTCGACATTGAACGTCTGATACTTGAAGTCTGCCAGCTCATCTCCCTCGATGGCTATCAAGCGGCGAAGTGGAGAGTCCTCAGGAGCTCCTTGGTTGACATCGTCGACCAGCGTTAAGCTGCCCAAGCGTGCCTTGACATCCATCGTGCCACCTGCAAGGAATAAGCCGACATCGCCAGAGTTCAAGGACAAAGTTGCCAGTCGGACCCCATCGTTGTTGAGGATGAGTGCGATACCCTTCAACTGTGCTCTGATACGGATTTTGTCATTCTGAGCCGGCTGCTGCTGAGTATTCAAATTGGTGGGCGTCTGCGACGGTCGTTCTTCCAGCGCTTTCTGCTCCTGCAGCTCGGTGGACGTCGCGTCGGCAGGACTAGTAAAAGTGGTCAAGACGAAGTCAAGTAGTGTAAGCAGTGTCTTTCGTGTGACGACCACATTGATCGTGGAAACGTCGACATCCAGATTTGTTGCTATGCCTTCGTATGTAGATTGAAATTCTGGCGACTCAGGGTTGACTTTGATGAACTTGACAGTAAACAGATTCTTGTCTTCCTCGGCTTTCGAGCCCTTCGAAGATATGATCTGTTTGAACTCTGGCAGTGGCTCTTCTTCGACGTGGTCGTCAATGTAGAGGTGTTGCAACACAACCTCTGCCACCATGTCAAATGGTCGGAGATAGAAGTCGAATTGGAACTGTTCTGCCGTCAACTCTGCTAGAAGCTGGTCAGGCTTAGATGGATCGTCCGAAGGATCAGCTTTGAAGAGCGACGCCTGGAGTTTCTCGACAACGAACTTGAGCTCGAATGTACGCTGATGAATGTTCTCGGGTTTCTCTGGCTGCTTTTCCTCTCGTTGGGCCTTGGTCTTGCCATCAGCCTCCGCGTGCTCGTCTTCGGTGTCAGATTCATGGTCTATGGCTGCTTCCGTTGGTCGTTCAAGTAATGCTACCGACTTTCTCTTGCCTCGCGCGTCTGATGCAGGCGCAAGTGGTTTAGCCTCCCTAGCGTCTGGTGTCTTCTTGTCATCTCCGTCAAATTTGGGGATTGCAACCTCGATCAATTTCATCAGGCTCTTGTACTTACGGTCCGACACGGAGGCATGTAGCACGGGCAGTGTGCCTGAAATTCGGGTCTTGGTAATGTTGGGGTCCTTAGGTATGATAGAGTTCTCCAGTAAAAAGTCCATGTTGATGCGTTCCACGATGTGCATGTTCTTCGAGTGGTCGGCCGAATCCAGCTCAGCTCTGGTGGCGTCAATGCCAGGACCAATTAGTACTTGAGTTGACTCTAGCTTGAGGTTGAATTTGTCGTACATGAGATCTTCTAATTGCTTGAAGTCGGCATCGGAGTATTGGCTCTTTCGTTTAGACTGTATATCATGCAGAGTGTCCTTGTCGATCAAATCGCTGCGCAAGCTTAAATGACCAGCATCTACTATCATGCACAGGGTGCTCTCTTCTGTGATACGCTCTGGAATAATGATAATTGGAGCTTGCAGGTCAATGTTCGCGTTGATGGTCTTGTGCTCTTCCAATGCAAATTCCAGGCCTGCTCGAGTCTGTTGCCTTATCTCCTCGATGGATGCTCCAGCTGTCTCAAGAAGGGCACCAATAGAGTCCATTTGCCTCTCTGGTGGCTTGAAGAATCGTGCTATTTCCACCACAAATTTTGGATTGTGGATGAACTCCAAACTTTTCAGCTTTAACATTATTGCTGTGTCAGCACTTTCGTCGAGAGGGTTGTTCTCGAACACAAGATGGAAAAGCTTTCCACCAGCGTCGTCATCATCCTTCTTGTTGTCTGATTTGTCGAGTTCACGATAGTCTTCGGGCTCAGGTTCGTCTTTGGCTCGCTCTTCGGTACCCTTGACCTTGACGATTTGAGGGAAGAGACTGCCTTCTGTAGTACCATCGTAGACACGAAGCCCGCCCAGCTGAAGATCCGCGAAAAAGGAATCTGGTCGCTGGAGAGCCTTTGCCTGGAAGTTATCAAATACAAGCTTGAGGACCTCGTTGGCCTTGCCATGTGGATCACGTTTCAGAGTAAAGCTGCCCGTCCTCAGACTTGACTCAATCTGCAGCTTCACGGTCTCGCGAGGGATATCGACACTTTCAGCAATAGCTTTTTTCTCGTCCCAGTCGATGGCAGCATAGAGTTCTTTACGCTGCTCATCTGTCATACCAGCTTCCTCATCGTGGTGCTGTTCCTCTGCTGCAGGCTTCTTCGAGCCCCATACCCACTGGCCCCAGGACTGCTTCTGAGCTGGCTTCTTGACTCCGACATTTTCCTTGCGTAACTGGTTCCGGGCAAGAGACCGCCAGAATCTCAGGTCTTCGTAAGAGAGATCGAACTCGAGGCCATCATACTCCTTCTTTTCTTCTTCTGTAAACTGTTGTTCCTTCTTTTTCTTCTTGAACAGGTCGATGTAGCGTAGCCTCATGTCGCGTCGTTCTTTGAAGTATGCCCATGACCACTTCTTGTTCCGATCATGTATCTTGCTTAGAACGGCGTTTCCTGCAAACCTGACCCACTCTCTTGGAGCTTCCTTGGGCGATTTTGCCGGCGCACCCTTCTTGTACTCCTGATGTCGGATGAAGTAATGCATCAGATCCACGAGCATGAGCGCGTCGCGGTATTGATCTTCATCGATGGTGAAGCCGAGATCCTGAAAGAGTAATCTAGCTTTAACCTTAGGTCGATCTGCTTTGCCACTTTTGTCCATCTCAAGGCCTGCGCGGCCACTCACAGGCTTCAGCAAGTATTGTGAATTGTTGGTATCCTCGATGCCGTCCTTGAACTGTTTAGCCAGCTTAGTCAGATCAAGGTGCTGGGAGGGGTCATCGCCTCGACCCGAGCCGTAAAGTTCAGCATCGCTGTTCCAGTACATGGCCAGTGAATCAAGCACGGCAAGCTTGTGAGTTTTGTCGGCTGTTGATTGAATGAAGGTGGGCTGCCAATTCTCGTCGGTGCTGACTGCGCTCATCTCTTTCAAGGTCAGGCCAACGGCAAAGGCATGTCCAGGAGTGGCGACAGCATCTTCGTATCGAATGTGGACGTTCTTAATACTGACCTGCAAGTTGTCGACGATGGCGGTGGTCAGGCTGGCGGTAAAGCTTTGCTGCTTTTTCTGTTCCTCCGGACTCATGCCTTCAGTGTTGCGCTCCTTCAGTAGCTCAGCGCTCTCGAGCTTCTCCAACTTGACGGCCGCTGCCCGCTTCTCTTCCTCCTGGACATCGTAGTTGTCTTCCAGTTTCGGAGCAGCTAGCAGAAAGATATCTTCAATGTCCACGCGAACAGGTTTGCCACGCAGATTGGACCAGGGTATGGACAAAGTCAGGTTACCAAGCCGACCTTCAACAACGTTGATAGGCAGATGCAGTTGATCGAGAGCCTCGCGGCGAAGTTCCAGGTTGCGTAGTTTGACATCTCCAGACCAGATCCCGACATTGAGCTGTTTGGGGTCGAAGTTCTTGACGTACATGCCCAGGAACCTGTTGAGCAGGTTGGCTACCAGGCCTTCCAACATCTTGGCTGGTGCTGACCGTAACCCAGGTCAGGGACAATCGGGTGATTCAACAGGCAGACAGTGACATGAGTTGTGGTACGCAACAATATACGGTCCACCAAGAACACTGTTATCACGGTGTCGAAGGCTGGTTTCGGCGAAGGAGAGCAGACAAGCCACTCTCAAGATGTGGCGTAAACTGAAACGATGATTGGCTTCTGCCTGAAAGTGAAGCAAGATGCTTTGAGTTAGCGGTGCAATGCGGGACGTGTATCACAGGTTCAAGGCAACGGAGGGGCCAAGGATGACCGACATGCAACAGAGAGGTAACAACAATCAACTTTGCAGGCGCTCGATGCAACAGAACAGGATGTGCTTCGTGAACAACGCGTCAAATCTAGAGATGAGATGTTCCAAGTCAGGTAGCGGTAGCGGCTCCTCACTGTACAATTGCGGGTATTGTTCAAGCTGAGCGATGACGTCTTTTCCTGTTAAAACTGAAGTGGCCCAAGTCGCACCTTCCCACGGCGACAATATTCACGAGGCTACGGCGCTAGTCTCGATCTGGAGCTCGAGCTTAACGACGGATCTCAGACTTCAGCAAAGATCAGTCCACTGGCAAGACAGCAGCTTGTACTCACCTCTCGACTCTCCACTCCTTTCTGTCGTGCTGCGACGAAGCCTCTGCAGCTGGCGACACCTTGAACACTCGCCCTACAACTCACACATTGTCACTGTCAGGTCGTCGACCGTCAAGATGTTCCGCACAACAGCTGCTCGAGCAGTTCCCAAATCCCTCACAACCTTCCGAACGACGTCGACGAGGACACCCTTGACCAAGTTCACCCAGCAAGCCGCTTTCCGAACCTCGACACGAGCCGTCAAGACCTCTCCGTTACTGGCCTTGGCAGTGCAGCAGCCCCTGCGAAAGTCGCTTGTCCGATATGCGTCAGGTGGAGGGAGCCAGGTAATCTATGGGCAGGACCCGGAGGCTGAGAAGTCATTGCAGACTCAGAAGATCGTTGCTGTGCCGGAGGAGGTCAGCACAACCTCAACAGTGCACAAGGCATTCCAGGAGAAGGGCGTAGAGGAGCAAGAACAGGATGTGGATATGATGGCCGGTATCCGGAGTGACTTCGTATGTGTTTGAACTGCGACCTGGTGCAGGACAGGAGACAGAAGACAGAAGACAGAAGCTGACTGAGACAGAACACCATTGTCGAAACCTTCTCTCTCAAGGACGTCCCGCAGAGAGCCATGTACATGGGCCTCGCCGGTGTCGTTCCATATCTCGCAACTTCCCTTTCCACTGTTATCCTCTCCTTCGACATTCAGTACGCTGCCACCCACGGCACCGGCCTTCTCATGAGTGGAGAAGTCTCGGAACAGCTTCTGCACATTATCGAGCCTCTTCAGCTCGGCTACGGCGCCACGGTATGTCTCCACCCCTCAATCTATGTTCGCTTGGAGGAACTTCCCTGCTTGAGATACCTTTACCACCTTCTGCTTTGTCCTCTTCTCGATCTCCACTAACCTCGTTGTAGATTATTTCGTTCCTCGGTGCTATTCACTGGGGCCTCGAATGGGCTGAGTACGGCGGCGAACAGGGCTACCCCCGCTACTTCATCGGTGTGGCCGCAGCTGCCGTCGCATGGCCGACCCTCCTCCTCTCCGCAGAAGTCGGTCTCATCTCACAATTCCTCGCCTTCACCTTCCTCTACTACGCTGACTCCCGCGCGTCTCGAGCCGGCTGGGCACCTAGATGGTACGGCATTTACCGATTTGTGCTGACGGCCATCGTTGGTGTGGCTATTGTTGCATCCTTGATCGGACGTGGACAGGTTGCCGACCTTGTGAGTAAGCCAGTTGGCCCAGCTGATAGACTCAGGGCTCTTAGAGAGAGCCAGCTGCAACAGCTGGAGGAGTCTGATGCGGAGAACCAGGCACGATCGGCAGCTGAGGAGGGCGGTGATGAAGATGAGGAGGAAGAGGACGACGAATAGATTTGCCGCTGCGCGACTGTCATCCTGGCGCTTACAGAGCGTGCGAAAGAGCATATGTTCCTACGGCACGCCGGCTGCGGTACCTTTGAGAGACGAGTCGCGTGCGTGGTGGACTCGCTGGTAAACCAAGGCATTTGTATATACTTGTCATAGGGGCTAGTCTTGTTTGTTTCGAGCAAGGAAATCAAAACTACAAAAACAATTCAAAGATAGAGTAAGAAATCTCCTGCGTAACGCACTTCAACTGCTTCGGCAACTTGTCTTTTCGGTGTGCAAGATATCATATTATATTGTAGGACATTGCTCGACCACAATGTTATGTGCCCTGACATGACTCAGCATCGTGGGTATTGTGTGGTTGGCGAATTTTATTCCATCGTGGGAAAATATAAAGTCCACGCGCGAATGATTGACTTTGGAGACGACTCAAATACCACACCTGGTTGTCGATACGTTTCACGGGCTGGGAACTGCTCGAATCTGGATTTGTCCAAGGGAAGCCAGCTCACGAAGATGCCCGGGAAGGTACATCGCTTGTGCGTCTTTGCAACTAGCTAATGGTGATTACATGCTGGGAAGGCCACAGAGTGTGCATCACGTTTGAGTGCTTCATTGCCGATCGCTGTCCGCGATTCTCCTTTCCCAGTCCTTCCTCAGCTCCTCCATCTGCTCCCACGTCTGTGCTCCTAGCGCCACAAAGTCCTTGACATCTTCTGGCTTTGCCTCGACAGCGCCGGGCTTTCTCCCCAGTCCAGACTTGCCTCCCCACCAGTCGCTCGCAAAGGGCGCACCGCTCCCGGATATGCCCCACTGGTCGACCTCGGTCGGGCGCACGGTCGTTTTGCCGGCTCTGTTGACCGCAGTGCCCCATTTGATTCTGCCGTCTTTGGCTGCCGCTGTAGCATTCGCAGACTCGCGACCTTGAGCCGCAACTTCCGCTTTCCGAATCTCATCCTCAGATGCAAAAGCGAGCCATACAGCACCATGAGCAGCAGTGTAGGGCTCCACATTCGACCAAGGGGTACCGGCCCAGCGAGCCAGGTAAATACCGAGAAGGTAGGCCTGGTGGATGATCCAGTAGAGAGACATGACGGATGTGACTACTATTCCTGGCTGGTACACGTGTTGTACCGGTGTACTCCTTGCGTGTCGCTGGGACTTTGTGTCTTTGGTAGAAGTGAAGGATATAAGCGCGCTCTCTGCAGCAGGCTGGTTTGAAGTCAGTGCCAAGAGATCAGTCAGCCGCTTCCCATGCTCGTATGGTGCATCGGTCTGGAGACCCTGTAGATCGTGGCTCTTGAAGTGGTAGCTCTGCGGCTCGATAGAGGATACCCAGATGATCTTCCCTGGTGTTTCCGAATCACACGCTCGGAGCAGCGGCATAAGCCAGTGAACCAGCATGTAATGCCCAAACACGTTGGCGCAAAAGACCTCTCCCAATGGCGGCTCAGGCTGTGTAGACGATCCTTCAGGCAGCTGCGGCTTTGTGATTGCGCCAATCTTCCCTAGCTTGTAGGAGGGCCAGACTGTCGCGTTGCGTATGTCGGCAACGATGGCTGGGATGGCTACGAGCCAGTCCACGCCAATCCATCCTCCTATGCCAGCGTTGCAAATGACAGCATCGAGCTTTGTGAGGTCCGAGAGGTTCAATTTCCGGGCGAGCTCGCGGATAGAGAGAAGGTTGGTAAGTTCCACGTTCTCTGGCTGGAAGGTGACTCGATGGTGCTGGGAGGGTGGGTGATGCTTCCGCAGATGGGCTTGGAGGGTCTCGAGGGTGTCTGAGCCTTTACGCGCACTTCTAGTGGTGTAGATTACGTTCAGAGACTGTGTTGCTGTGCGAGACTCAAGAAACGAATCAATAAGACGGAGGCATATTCCCAGTCCAAGGCCACTGAAGCATCGTCAGCACGTCGATATGAACAATGGCGCGCGGTCGATCTTACCCGTTGGCTCCAGTAACGAGGATGTTGGTTGTAATGGCTGACATCTTGAGCTTCTTGAGCTACTCAAGCTCGCAGGATGCTGGACTACATGATTGTGCTCGTGTTTAGAAGATTTCTTGTGCATGCGACTCAATTGTGACTTTCGACTCAGGTCATGCTCATGCAGCCAATCACAGCCCGCGGCCCGATCGCTCCTGCCTTGCCCGCCTTCCTTCTCCGATGTAATTTAGAGCTATCACCATTACCATCCTCCGTCTCTGCTCTATTACTTGTCCCCTCGTCACGATGCAGTCATCTTGCTGCTTGCTACGGGTGGAAGACTCTACCTTGCCACAAACAATGAATGCCAGTCGCGCAGCTCTAACAATGGCATCGATGCGTTCTTGCCGTCATCCACTGATCATCCCGTACTGAATCAGTCCTATCTAATAACCCCCTGACCCATTTTGGAGGTCTTTTGGTCCTTACACATCCTTTGGCGTACTCGGCTTCTTACCATGACGAACAAGCCCTTCCTCAGCCACCTCATCAGCCTTGTGGCCGCTTGCCGGCCCACGCCTATGCTCGATTGCTTGACTTTCCTGTCAACCAGCTTGCTAGTCTCCTAAGCTGTCTGCTGCCTGACAATGTCCAAGCCGCCATGTCCACGGGAGTTGTACTTTCTGTAAAACCTTTTGAGGAAAAAGACCAAGTCGCCTGGTTTTACTCCGACTATGACCAGGAGGCGGTGTGGCGGCGCGTAGCCGCAGTTGTCGCAGTCACTGGTTCGGAACGGCTGCTTGCTACCTCGCAGGCTGGGAGAAAAGCGATCCTTTCCACAATCCAAGGATACTTGGGAATCTGAGGTAGCTATGGCGTATGGTGCTGTACGGGAACTTCCAAGGTTCGTGATTCAGGGGTTCGATTGCGCTGAGCGGTCTGTCCGGAATGTGAGCTGCCTTGACGGAAGCATAATCTGTATGCGAGGCATACATCATATCGTTTGACACTGTTTGTCGGCTTGATCACCGAGGCTTTATGTTTTTGGGCTGAACGCCAGTTTGGGATAGTAACAAATCAGGCTATGACAGACTTCTAACCAACACAACGGAAAGAAGACTTCCCGAACCTCGTTCACTTTTCAACTTGCTCCAGTCTTTGCCATAGTCTGCCGATCCTCTGCTTGGAGCACACCATATTCTTCACATGCTAGAAGAAGGCCTGCCATTGTCCAGCATCTCTCAATAACAGCCTGAGAACGACCAACGCTGTAACCATCATGTCACGGCGCGGCGCTTGTAGGCAGTTTCAGGCTACAGGTAGCTGTACATCTGGTGCGAGATGCAAGTACTCACATGGTGACAATGACATTCGGCCTCCTGAACCCCCAAACCCTCTCAGAGGCTGGCGGCTCAACTTGCCTCGCATGGAGGCTTGATCAGAGTAACAGAAGTCCTAAAAGAACACGAAAAGACCAAAGTATCAAGCCGTGGAAAGTACCTCCAGGAAGAGTTGATCCCTTTCTTTGGCATAATAACCCACCCTAGTGTCAAAAACTCTCCTCTCCTTGAAAAATCTCTTGTCGATATCTACAATGTCACCTATGGACCCCATGGCCTTCGAGCTACCGATGTGTTCTTGTTCGTTACCACGACTCTCCGCTCAGACACCACATCGATGGCAAACCACCAGACATGTTTCGAAACGCTCTTCGGTGCTTTGGCTCAAGTCATTCTTCGCAACGGTTCGGCGAATATCAATACCCACCTGATGCCTGTTGCGGGCTACTTTGTCGACAAGGCTATAGAAATGAGTCTGGACCTGCAAGACGTTAGCATGGACAATATTCGCAAGCTGGCAAACAAACTCAATCGTGTGCTAAATATGGGCAAGCAGATCGCACTAGCTGATCAGCAGCCAGACAAGCGCAAGACCAGCAAGGCCAAATTCGTACAGAACCAGAACCCACCAAGCGGTCGATACGATAACGACCATACGAACATCGAGCACATCAAGGTCTTGCCGACATTCGGTGGAATCAGCTCTGAGCAGCCAGAGTACTTGCCCCTTCACGGTGAAGAGCGAGATGATCTGACTAGCTTCGAGCGCCTGTTCGATCGCCTGTTCGATCGCCTGTTCGATCGCCTGTTCGATCGCCTGTTCGATCGCCATTTTCGCTTGATCCGGGAAGACACCGTAGGTCAGCTTCGAGACACCATACGCACAAGCTTGCAACCACAACGTAGCGTTCAAGGAAAAGCTGGCAAGAGCAGTCCTCGAGTCAACAGTTACGACGGTCTCAAACTTGTCGACGTTGTGTTCCTGCGTGAGTCTGGCATCGAGCTCTTTGTGCGCATCAACCAACCATTTCCTACAAAGGACACAGGTACACACAAGGACAGATGGGAGCGTTCCAAGAGATTGCAGAAGGAAGCTCTGGTCTGTCTCACCAGCGTGGGAAACGCGCACATCTTTTGTGTCGTGTCTGCCCAAGGTCGTCCAACTCGGGCGCAGTTGGGCAACCGTGTACCGTCTGAGCATCCCGCACAAAATGAAAGATTACAGAAGTGTAGTTCTTGGAACCTTTACACCAGAGAGGATGGTGCATATCTTTCGCTCAAGCCTGTCTCCACCGACGCTAACGAACTTCTTGTTCTGCTGACCTCCTCAAACTGGTCAGCTGAGAGTAAACTCGTTGAATTTCCTGGCATGCTCTTGCCATCATTCGAGCCAACTCTGCTTGGTCTACAAAGCGTGCTGAGGACGCACGACACCCCTTTCATGGACGTCATTACTGCGAAGCGCGAAGATCAAGTACAACTCTCGGTCCCAGCCTACGCTCGAGCTCCTAGATTTTCCTTCGACCTCAGCTGCGTAACTAGACCAGGCAAGCAGCTAATGGTCTCTCCACGGGAGGACTTCGATCTGACCTCACTCACAGACCAGTCCACACTGGATGTGACACAAGCAGACGCCTTGATACATTGTCTTCCAAGCTCCTTAGCACTGATTCAAGGTCCACCAGGCACTGGTAAGCGCTTTACGGGTATCGCTCTCATCAAAGTCTTGCTTGCGGCGAAGAAGAAAGCAAACCTCGACCCTATCATGTGCGTCTGCTACACCAATCACGCACTGGATCAGCTACTGGAGCACCTGCATGATCATGGTGTCACGCAGATTGTTTGCGTTGGTTCCCAGTCGCAACCAGAGGTCTTGGAGAACGTGAATCTCCGAAAGATCGCACGCGAGGCCGAGCAAAGTCCAGCAGAAAAGCGTACGAAGTGGCAGTTGCATCAAGAATTCGATGATGATGTCAAGCAAGCTTCTACACTATCGGACAAGCTGCACAAGGCGCATTGCACCAGGTTCATTGAAGAGCATCTACGCAACAACAATGTAGCGCACTATCGTGAGCTGTTCGAAGACGAGGCTCCTGAAGAAGGTTGGCACCGAGCCCACGACAAGAAGTTCGACCCACTTAATGGGTGAATAGAGGTCCGGCGGCTCAGCAAGGCATCAAAATAAGATCTATCGAAGAACTGGAGACAGTGAGGCTTAACACCATGACCCAGGCGGAACGACGTGCGTTGCGCGAAAGCTGGGTTTTTGAGATCCGCCAAACTGTTCTTGAGCATGCGATTATCATCTCCGAGTCTTTTCACAAGAATAGAACAGAATACTAAAAGGTCCGCGGCGGCATTGACTTACGCTGCCTTCAAGATGCTGACGTCGTTGGACTCATTACTTCAGGTCTAGCTCGAAACATACCCATCCTGAGAAGTCTTCGTGCCAAGGTACTTCTGTGCGAAGAGGCAGGTGAAGTCCTCGAAGCTCATGTGCTAACAGCATTGCTACCTTCTTTGGAGCACGCCATCCTCATTGGGGATCATCAGCAGCTGAGACCTCAAGTACAGAATTACGATCTCAGTCGGGAGAGTGCTCGAGGTGCAAAGTACTCCTTGGATGTATCATTATCCGAGCGTATTGTTCATGATCCAAGTCAAACGCAGCCGGAAGTCGCTTATCGCACTTTAAAAACGCAATGCCGTATGCATCCTTCCATCTCCCGGCTCATCCGCTCGACCTTATACCCAGCTCTCAGAGATTCGCCCAGCGTCTCAGCGTATCCTGAGGTTGTGGGGATGAAGCATCGTCTTTTCTGGCTCGACCACAAGAACCTTGAGAATGGGACGGATAAGGACCATGCGGGTGACACCTCCCACTTCAATAGTTTCGAGGTCGGAATAGTCACTTCGCTCGTCAGCCATCTGGTACGACAAGGTGCCTGTCGACCTGGTGAGATAGCCGTCCTGACCCCATATCTGGCGCAGTTTTTCAGACTCCGAAGCGCGCTGAGCCGTATCATGCAGGTGGCCGTTGGCGAACGTGATGTTAATGATGCTGTCCGCCAGGAATATGACCTTGAAGAAGAGCAAGCCAATATTACAACAAGCATGACGAAGAAAGACACCCTCGACCAAGCTCTACGTGTTGCTACAGTGGACAATTTCCAAGGCGAGGAAGCTAAGGTAGTGGTGATATCGCTAGTGCGCAGTAACATTGACAATTGCGTGGGCTTTTTGAAGACTCCGAATCGTATCAATGTTCTTCTTTCCAGAGCACAACATGATATGTACATCATTGGAAATGTGGAGTTTGCAAGCTCGGTCGGTATGTGGTCAGATGTTGTCGAGATGTTACGACAAGACGGTTGTGTTGGCGAAAGCCTTACGCTACGGTGTCCACGCCATCCAGACACTTCGAGAGATGTGTCTGCTCCTGAAGACTTTGTGACCTTCTCTCCAGAGGGTGGCTGCGGTCTTATGTGCGATAGACGACTTTCATGTGGCCACGCTTGTCGTACCAAATGTCACTCCAGCATGCTTCATGACCTGGTTCGTTGCCTTGAACCCTGTCCTCGATCTCTGAAAGGATGTGACCACTCCTGCCCTAGAGCGTGTGGCGATCCATGTGTTCAGAAATGCAGCGTAGTGCTTGCTGGACGACGGTTGCCCCTGCCCTGCACCCATGATCTCCTGGATCCAACCTGCTGGCAAGCTCAGCATCCGGCCAAGATGGTATGTGTCGAATCTGTGCGGAAACAGGTATCGGTCTGTGGGCATGTCATTCAGACAGCCTGTCACACCGACGTCACTGCCGAGAGCTATCAGTGTTGGGCAAGATGCAACGCGGTCTTAGACTGCGGTCACCACTGCCAGCGACCTTGTTGCACGTGTAGACCGATGAGGCACCGTGACGTGCCAGACCATGGACACTGCCGTGAGATTTGTGGCCGCTCCTTCAACATTTGCAGTCACGCATGCTCTCGACCTTGTCATCCAGGAGTGTCTTGTCCACCTTGTAGCGGTGCTTGCGACGTTGCCTGCGTCCACTCGCATTGCGATCGAAAATGCAGTCAACCATGCGCTCCTTGCGCTCAACAATCGTGTGCCTCGGCCTGCGAACACAGCCAATGCAGTATGCCTTGCGCTGCACCATGCGATTGGCTTCCTTGTGGGGAGCAATGTCCCAAGATCCTAGATTGCGGTCATCAGTGCCCATCGCTCTGCGGGGAGCTCTGCCCTGCTGCCAAGTTCTGTCAAATCTGCGCAAGCGACGAGGCGAAGAAGCAATGTGTCGACTTGCTGGAGTTTAGCAGCTACGGCGAGACTGATCTTGACAAGAATCCTTGCATCTTTCCTCAATGCGGTCATATTGCAACAGTCGGTACAATGGATGGCATGATGAGCATGCCTGACTATTACGGGTTGACTGAATGTAACAAGGCTGTTGAGTTGAGAAAGCAGGACTTCGACTTGATGCAGAAAATCCCCGTGTGTCCAACGTGCCGTGGCTCCCACCGAAACATCCATCGCTACGGAAGGATGGTTCGACAAGGCCTTCTCGCCGAGGCGACCAAGAATTTCATCAGCTGGTCAAACATGCAGTATGTACCTCTTGCACAAACGGTCCAAGATCTGCTAGAACAACTCTCGGAATCGACTGCTGAAGTAAGCAAACATTTCACACACCTTACGGCAGTGACCCTTCACTTGGATGGAGCAGGTGACAAGCAGATCAAGGAAATGCAGGTAGCTTTGCGATTCCCTCGATATCGGAAGCTCGCTGAAGTTCACCGTGAAATCACGAAGTACCTTGAGACCGTCGCTGAGGAAGAGCAACCGTTCAGAAGAGTCTAGGAACTCGTTCAACACAAGCGACGCCTGTATGGCACTGGCGGCAATAGCTTTGAGCTCGATGGTGGCGTAATGCAAACAGGTCAATACTTGAAAGCGCTGTCGTTACTCCTCCGCTACCACTTAGCCGTTCTCTGCGACTTCGTCAGACAAGCAAAATTGTTCCCCGAGTCTACGATAGATCTCGCAGCCAACAAAGCAGAAGCCAAACATCTTTCACAACTAGCTAAGCGAAGCCATCAACCAAACATCGAGGTCGAAGCTTACCTTTATTATGGGCGCTACTGTGCAGCTGAACAGTTATTCCTCAAGCGGATTGTCGAGACCATGTCCCTTGGAGGTGGCTCTGCAGTGACTATAGAAGCTTTCCGCAAGCGACTCGGCGAACTCAGAGACAATGGGATCGGAGCTACCCAGCAAGCCAATGCCACATGCCGGAAGCACCCAGGCTCTACTGGTCGGTATGCCAAAGAGGTCGAGGAGGTCGAGAAGATGATCAAAGAATAGATATTACATGACGTTCTGCTGCCACAGGAGATGCAAGCTGTCTTCGACGTCATGAGTCAAGAGTTCCGAGGGACAGGGAATTGGTATCGTTGCACCAACGGCCATCTCTTCACGATTGGAGAATGTGGTATGCCAATGGAGCTTGCGCGATGTCCACAGTGTGGTGCACGAATTGGAGGCCAGAGTCATCGAGCAGTTGAAGGTATGACACATGCTCGAGACCTGGAGGATCAGATGCAGCAAATGCGAATCTGAAATCATGGAAACGTCGTCTTGTCTTGAGGGACAGGAGACATCGTACGAACAGAAACCAGAGCCATGGTGATCTGCGCGATGATGAGCTGGCCGTGATCAATGTATTTGTGGCCTAACCAAAAAGCATGGGCCGCTTCCGCTTCGCTGCTACTGTGTTAACAGCACAATCTACTTGCCAGGCCAATGTCCAGCTCTACGCTGCGTGAATATTCATGCTTAGCAAAGCCGCCTCACGAATGGAGCCAGTCAACAACCGAAACAGCGGCTTACATGATGTGAGCGGACCTGCGTATGATGGTGCTCGGAGTCCAGATCGAGGACACTGCATGCATGATAGGTAGGTGTACCGGTAGATTCGAATGACGAAGATTCAGATTGCTAGAAGGGGGGCCCAGTAATCGGTGGCTCGGCTCAACTCGGCATAGCCATGCAGGCTCGGACTTCAACGACTACAAAGTTCAGTGAACTACGTAGGACTTCTGACACATGTCATACTATTGTCTTTAACACAGCTGAACGAAGAAAGTGGAATCGCGTGCCATACATGTATGGTCGATAGCCTGACAATGGAAACTACAGCGCTGCTGCTATCTGTTACTTCGAATCTATTGCGACTTTGAATATGGGTCACGGCGCAAGAAGGTTTCACGCTCCGCTCCTCTACGTAAAGCTGACAACGGATCTATTAATGCCAAGACAAAAGTGAGGACCTTGGGTGAGCCAAGAGGGAAAACCTCTCTTGGTTCTCCCGCCGACTTTTGGCGCTGCTTTTGCTTGAATCATGATTCGCTGAACATGCAGTCTGTCTTTGGTACATGTCATCTTGGCATCCCGGTAATGCTGCCATAACCAAGTGGTGAGAAATTTGGGGTGTAGAGTTTTGAGGACATCAGGTCAAGTCATGTACATATACAAGGCCGGAGGTTATCGAAACCTTCAGGCTCGTGAGCATCATAGCATTTGGCGAAAATGATTACCCCAAAACTGGTTATTGCGAGCGTCCTCCTGGTAGGAGTGGTTGCCCAAACTTCTCTCTCAGGATGTCATGCACACGGTTCTGTATCATACTGCTACGGACCAGATGGCGAAGAAACAGCAGTGACCACCGTGGCCGCTGTTGTCTTGACATCTTCCACCCCAGTGTCGGTCTCAGCATCAGCAACCTCTGAAGCAGCGGCTACAGCTGTGACAGCGTGCCATCTACATGCGGCGGATGTGTATTGTATTGACGGTCACGGCGAAGAGGTCTCCGTGTCTCTGACAGAAACTCCATCACCACTACCTGCACAATACACTGCCTGCCACGCTCACGGCTCAGACTCATACTGTGTCGATCCTGAAGGCAACGACGTTTTGGTCCTCGCCGCAACTGAGGCTGATGATGCCCACGCAGAAGACGAAGGGCATACCGATGAGGCGCCAACAGAAGAACTGGACTGCCACTTCCATGCAGGCGTTGAGCACTGCGTTGCCGCAGGGGGGTCAGAGTCAGCCGCGGAGTCATCCTCAGCAGCGGCTGGAATTTGTGATGCACCAGCGGGCCGCGACTACAACATCGGACTTCGAGTCGGTAGCCTCTTCATAATCCTCGCCACCTCTGGTCTAGCAGTGTTCTCTCCCCTATTCCTGCATAAACTACCGTTTGGTAGAATTAACGGCACGCTTTTCACAATGATCAAACAATTCGGCACAGGTATCATCATTTCGACAGCGTTTGTGCATCTCTACACACACGCCTACCTGATGTTCACAAGCAACTGCCTGACAGGCATCGAGTACGAGGCAACCACCTCCGCCGTAGTTATGGCTGGTCTATTCGTCGCTTTCTTGGTCGAATACCTTGGTTACCGGTTTGTCAAATCGCGAGCCACACGCGGCAGCAGCGAAGAGGGCTCAACCATTGTCGCAGCAGAAGATAAGCACACTCACGGGAATGGAGCCCCTGGCTCCGCCCTTCAGGACATCTCACACTCTCATGCCCCCACCGACTTCGATCCAAACACACCACTCGCAGTCAGCGTCATGGAAGCGGGTATTCTTTTCCACAGCGTCCTCATTGGAATAACACTAGTGGTGGCACCCGACAACTCAGCCAATACGTCAGGCTACTACAAAACTCTTCTTGCAGTCGTTGTCTTCCATCAGTTCTTTGAGGGGCTTGCCCTTGGCGCTCGAATCGCCCTTCTACCGAATTCTTCATTGCATTTTGGGATCTGGAGTAAGATGATGATGTCTGGTGCGTTCGCGCTGATCACCCCTCTGGGCATGGCGATTGGTATTGGCGTTCTGAATCAGTTCAACGGAAACGATCAGAGCACCATACTGACTGTTGGCGTCTTGGATGCCCTGAGTGCTGGTGTGCTTCTGTGGGTCGGTGTGGTCGACATGTGGGCGCGTGACTGGGCTGTCTCGGGAGGGGAGATGGTTCAAGCCGGGTTTGGAAAGACGACCGTTGGAATGTGTAGCTTGCTGATTGGGATGATAGCCATGAGCGTGCTTGGCAAATGGGCCTGAGGCGGGCGGCAGGAGCTGTGGTTGGAGGTGAGGGAAACGAGATGGGACAGCACAGAGCTGAGTGCGAGTGCTTAGGTGCCCGTGCCTATGCGCTTGCTGCTGTGGAGGAGGAGGGACAAGGTCAGGTAGGGATAATCTGTCTCGACGCTGGCTATAGATACACACGGTGATGTCACGGTCTTACGAGGTCTACGGAATACCACGAGTTATGAATTGCGCATAGCCTGAAGTACCTGTCTAGCAAGAAACTAGATCTAAAGAGGCCTTTCAAGACTTCGAACTGCACAATATGCTTGTTTGATGGACCATAGGAAGCGCTTCCTCATACTATGTGCCGAGAGTCCTCGTCAACTTCCATCTTTGAAAGCGACTTCACTGCGACTACCCTACCATCTTGAGCGCTTTCATCTCGAGTATTTCTTTGATGAATCTCCATGGCGTGCATTTCCTGCTCGACGTGCGCATGCCGAGAGCTGAGAGCTGAGATCCGCACTGTGTGCACTGTGTTTGTAATGGATGCGACGACGTGGTCCTAGTAGATAGGCGGTGTTCTCGCGAGAACGCACGGAGAGAGCCTGTAATCAACAAGAGAGATTGACGATGGTAACAGCCCTTGTTTCAGTTGACTTAGTGTCTTTGTTCGTAAGTTGAGCTGAAAATCATCGACAGCTGATTTCGTTCAAGCTCAAAGCCTTCTTCGATCAGTCTCTGTCATACTCATCCTGGTACCAGATGGTGTCGTCGTCTCCCCTCGAATAGGCGGCCTTCAGGTCGTTGGTGTGTTGTCTCCCTATCTTGCTCTTATTATCCCACTTCTCAGAGGGACCAGTGGCTCGATAGTGTCTGATGCAGTCGGCAACATTTCGGCTATTGCCGACTTCATACGCGATGTCGCCCCACTTCGACGTATGGCCCCATGGCGCTTTCGAATGCTTTTTCCATGCCTTTGTGAAAGAACCGTGCTCTTCTGGTGTGAAGTCGGTGTGAAGTGGTCCGTAGCCCATGATTCGCTCTGCCTCCTCTGTAGGAATAGGTTGTGCAAGGTCCTTGAAGCGTCTGCCCCCGTTCTTCCAGGGCGTGTTGGAAACATTCGGGGTAAGTGTGGGTGGGCGCATCTGCGAGGCTGTCGGGATAGAAGCTTCTATATTGAATCGGGCTCGTAGTTTTTCGATCTCATGTGTTTCTCGCGTAGTCCATTTTCCTCAAGGAAGACCTTCTGAATGGCGTCAGTATCTAGAACGATACTGTCGTATTTGCCTGCTTCTTCGACACGGGCTTCAACTGCCTCACGTCCTTTCCTGCTGGGCTCGACGCGTCAGAGTCAAGCACTTCGCCATTCTATCGTGTATTGAGTCTGCGTCGATACTTGTAGGGTCCTTCAGGATTTCTCGAATGATCTTGTAGTACTCGCCTGTCTCACGACTCAGGGCGATGACCTCCTGCTGTGCCGTTGAACTTTCGCGTCGTGCAATGTCGACAGCTTCGAACATTCGGCTGAATTGATCTTGGGTTTTGTGGAACACGTCCGAATCCAACTCATAGTCGAGCTTGTATTTCAGGGCTCGTTCCATCCACCACCGCATATTCCTTGCTCGGTCCAATTCGCGTGATTCGCTATCCTTCAGCTTCTCCTGCAATGATAAAATCTGTGCTTCTTTTTCAGCCAGCTGTTGTCGTACCGAGGCAAGCTCCGTGTCGTGGTCTAATGAATCGTTCATTGCCTGCTGCATCAATGACAGGTGCTCACATAGTTTTGATTCGTTGCTACATGACTGGTTGCGTTGCCCAGCGGCGTGTCTGGTGTTACGAAAACCCGCACTGTCGTCGAATTCGTGTTTCTCTGGTGCATCGTAACCCGGGAATAGAGTGGGAACATCACGTTGGCGAACGTTGTCATCGTCGTGCGAATAGCTACCAGCAAAATCGGTGTCCGATATTCGTGTGAAAGGTCGGTAAGAATCAAGAAGACCAGCTTGTGATGCACCCTTCTCAGCGTTGTTGTGAAAACCTAGTTCCAACGATGAATCTAAAGTCCTTGCGAGTTGCTGTTGGGCTCTGTGTTGCATCTTGCGGTTTTGTTTGGATCCAGCGATTTCGCGTGATGGCTTGTGGATGTGGCCATGGTTGGACGAGGAAGACATGTTGCTCAACCCAACGCCTGGCGCAGACGACTAGTCGTTTTGACCGCTGCTTTGCGTAAAATAGCTGTACTAATAGATGTGTGAAGGAATGATCGTGCTAGTTATCGTAGACCAGCGGAATGGGGTCGTCAGCAGTATCGGGTACACAATGTATGCCAAGGTTGGGATGATAGAAAGAAAGATATCGAGGGTGCAGATATACTGAGTACCGGTGCTCAATAGTGTGCAAGCTGGAGCCTATGACAAACGACTGTAGCAGGCAGTGGAGTGAAGGGCAGTGAAGATAGTGAAGGCGACGGGCCCCCAGGCATCACGGCTGAGCCATCTCAACCTATGACTATTGATAACTGTTGAAGTGGCATCTTGTACCTCAATCAGAGCATAAGTCGGTCAATTAGGCGCCTTGCCTTGTAACAAATCGACTGATGTTCAAACCCGGCAGGTGTCAGGGGATCTTCGGATTAGCTGTTTCTAGCCCGTATTCACCTGCCGAGGGGACGGGTGTCAGAGGATCTTCGGATTAGCTGTTTCTTGCCCGTATTCACGTGTCCCTTCCAAACAAACAACAAAAAATACAAAATACTAACTTACTAACTTTTTGCCATTTTGCCATTTTGCTGGTAACCACATTTTGGCGTCAATCTAGCAAAGATTTCAATCAAGCTTGCCACATAGCATTGCGCAGCAACGAGAGTCAGTCATTGTTAGACGCAGCCAAAATATTTGAATTCAGATACGTCTGCTACTGACCTGGGTTATTAGCAGCGACCATCGCCTCATCTTGAATCGATCGGTAGAACATGCTGGACATCTCTATTGAACCTGCATCACGGGGCAGGAGCACCTAGTTCCTCAAGTCTTGCCTTTACTCAAGTGAAACTAGCATGGAGACGTTGCTATGTCTTCTGCGAATATGGTAGCTGCGCGCCTGCTGGCTAAAGGGGGCATGGCCCTTAGGAGCTCGTGTCTCAAGTCTGACTACAGCTGGGGAATTGTCTTGATCGCATAGGACTCAACAGCATAGCAGTCTCGTATCTCGTAGAGGACCTCCCGCCAGCATAGCGGTCTCTAATCGGTGTTTGTAGCTGTAGATAGTTCTGCACAAGTCGTCCTGATAGAAAAGTTCGTCACTGTTTACTGTTACAGAAGCTCGTCAATGCATTCTGGACCCCCGCTTCGGGGGGAAGGGTGACAGGTATTGTGAAAGAGACAAGTAAGACAAAGAATGTTCACAGAAATATGACAAAGCTGAGGACAAAGGATGAAGTTCAACGATGGAGTCGAAGCCGGAATGCGCCAAGCCTTTTCCAGCATTGTCCTTGGCATCAATTACATCTTGGCTCCGATTCGTCAGCGTAGTACTGTTATGACCTCGAAGGCACGCTCGACAAGTGTTTGCACTGATGCTGCAGTGCTTGGTGCATTGGGTGAGTGGTACACCAGAATGGACACATGCACAAGAGTTGGTTCAGAGGTTCTCGCATCAACAAGTAACCCAGAAACGCGATTACGCAGTGTGCAGGATCTATTGTCAAAGTCTCGTCAAATACTAATTACTTGATGCTTCGTTGTCTGGCACTATCGGCTAACATGGTCAGGTATGTTGGCCTCGGTCACACCAAACAGTCTGCTCAAGCTCATTTGCTTCTCGGCAGTCCCTTTGAGCGGTCAAACAAATCTTGCAATGTCTTATTCGTCCGTTGCTCCACTTTCTGCAAGTCTGCTTCCGCTTTCTTTCGTGTTTCGTCCTCCTTCTTGAGACAAGTCTGGAGGTTTCGCACTTTTTGCAACTCCTCCTTGTTCCATGCCTCCATTCGCTGGTTGTGGTCTTTGATCGACGCAATCTCGATGTCTTTGTACTCGATCATTTCTTCAAGCTTGCGGAGTCGCTTCGATTTGGGCGAGTCCGATCGGGTTGTGTTCTTCTGAGGTTGGGTTTGATTGGCAGCATCAGACTTATGGCGAGTCGCTCCGACGGCAGCGCGAGCGTCTTCAGATCTCTTGTCACCCACTTCGCCCGTGATTGCACTCATACCGTGACTTCGTATCATTGCTTCCTTGTCCTTTCGGATAACCCGCGTCTCCTCTCTAAGAGCCTCGATCTCCGACTTGAGGGCTGTCGTTTTTCCCTCGAGGGCGCGTAACTCAGACTCAAGTGCTTCTTTGTTCGTACGCTCATTCTCCGATGAGATGATCAATTTTTGCTTGAGAGCGTGTAATTCGGACTCAAGCGCTTCTTTGTGCGTACGCTCATTCTCCAAATTGAGTTCGAGGTCAGAGTACGTCGCGCCAGTGACACGTCTTGCTGGCGGAGCTAGGACACCTTTCCCAGAAGCGTGTGGGCTTAATGAGAGGCGTACTGGATCTGCTATGGGCGAGAGTGACTGACTGGAAACACGGTCAACGTTGGTTTTGAGACTCCTTCCAGAAAGAGCGGCATCGAAAGTTGCGTTCCAATGGCTTCGTGCTCGTTCCTGGTCGCTTTCGTGACTCTTCTCTGTCCGAACAGATTTCGAGCTCCTGCCGAAATCTGGCACCACCGCTGACTGTGGTGGCAGAGGAACTCGAGATCGTACTGATGGTGGGTCGTCCTCGCGCTTATGCGCAGTGGAGAACGAGCGTTTAGGCCCTCTAGGAGGCGACCTTGGAGAAGACATTGCAGCGAAAATGAGTCGTACCAGCGATTGTTACGCTGAATGTATGCGGTATGTAGCAAGATGAACAGGAAGAGCTTTATGGCCTCTGTGGAGAAGTAGATAAACAACTTTCGACCTGGATGGCGCGAGCGGTATCGTTTGGAGTTTGCCATTTTCACTATGTAGTAGACGGTACACATAGTGAAGCAGAGCCGCACGGCTGTGCGCTGATTCTGCGCTGCGAGATCGGGCCGCATTGCGAGTCGGGACCTGAGAGTGCAAGATCGGGCCGCGCATTGCCCTGATTGCATTTTCGGGCCAGCGAGTGATGTGCCATCCGAAGCAGAGTTATGTTGTTTGATGCGCAATTTCTGTTTACACACAAAACAACAAAAGTTTGGATGTAAGGTCATCTGTTCGAACCTGCAGGCGGTAACGGGTCCGAAAGGATATTAGCTGTTCCAGTCCAAAAGCCTCCTGCAGAGCATGGACAGGTAGCGAGCGGGCCCTAAGGGGTATTAGCTGTTCCAGCCCAGATAGCTGCCTGTCCTTGAATATGGTTCAACTCCATGAGACATCGATCCTGGCCAAACAACAAACATCCAATTCTTTTTGCAATTTTGAAGGTAAGTAAGATCGCTGCTCTCTTTAGCACAGCCTCACCACATACTGGCCCTGCATCACTACCTAAAGCTTACTTACATATCTTTTGGGCGTCAATATAGCA
This sequence comes from Knufia petricola, assembly GCA_002319055.1. Classification (NCBI taxonomy): domain Eukaryota; kingdom Fungi; phylum Ascomycota; class Eurotiomycetes; order Chaetothyriales; family Trichomeriaceae; genus Knufia; species Knufia petricola. The sequence continues at coordinate 206,680 of NMUC01000019.1, read as the reverse complement.
CGTGCAGCATCTTGCGTCTTCCCCTAGACGGCTATCTGCTGTTCTGTCGAGGCAGACGAAGTATGACAACGAACAGTCAATGTTAATGAGTGAAGACACCTGTTAACCTTCATCCTGACCGATGTGCAGCGCAAAGGGCCACTTTTCCTGTACGAAATCTGTTCGTGAATTTGCACCGTTATGGCAGCAGTTCGGTCATGCGATGTTCTAAAGTCTGCGAGATTGTGCGCAGTCGTGGTCGATGCTAGCACACATGGTTGTAAAGACAAGGCGGAAGACACCACAAGGCGTTCAACTTGAAGTCCAAAATCCGCCAAACCTATTCCGGCTTTGACCTTGGCGTCAATGTTGCCTCGGCCCAAGGGGAACATCGGGTCGGAACTGACGACGGACTACCACCTCTGCACTTGCTGATGAATATCTTCTGGTTTTCCTTCGAAGTCTCTCCATTTCCTAGATTGTTTAGTACACATAGACTTGCTTTACTAGACTGTACATAAATCTTGCCAATACAGTGACTAGTCCTTGGAGAACGACCTCGCCAGATAGCCGACCATCATGTCAAGCTCGGGCAAGCCCAAAGTCCTCCTGTTCGATATTGGTGGCGTCTGTGTAAGTAGTACCTGTGGCGTGCGTTGCACCTGCTGAACAAGCATACAGGTAGTATCTCCGTTTCAAGCAATCTTAGACTACGAAAAAAGGAACAACATTCCAGTAGGATACATCAACTTCAGCATATCTTTCAGCAAGCCGGACGGAGCATGGCAGAAGCTAGAACGGGGAAAGGTCAATCTTGATTCATCATGGTTCGCAGCGTGGAAGAAGGATATCGAGAATCCCAAGTCGTGGGAAGCCTACCACAAGAGGAACGTCGACCAGTCAGGATACAATGCTCTCCCGCCGATTCCAGACGTTGACGCGGAGGACTTGTATTGGACCATGATGGGCATCTCGCGACAGCCGGATCCGCATATGGCACCAGCGTTGAGGAAGTTGAAAGCTTCGGGTCGATGGCGACTAGCGGCTTTGAGCAACACTTCTGTCTTTCCGCCTGGCCATCCTTTTAACGAGCCACGGCCGGACGACATTAAGGAGGTATTTGATGTGTTTGTTTCGTCGGCACATGTCGGCATGCGTAAGCCAGATAAGATCATATACGACTATACGATGGAGAAGCTGAGGGAGAAGTGGCCGGAGGCTGACATTCAGCCTGGTGATGTGGTATTCTTCGACGACATTGGTGAAAATCTGAAGATGGGGAAGAGGGTCGGCTGGAGGACGGTGAAGGTCTGGCTTGGGAAGACAGAAGCCACAGTCCAAGAACTTGAGCAACTCACGGGCGAGCAGTTGAGTAGCGAGACCCGCGCGAAATTATGAGCATGTGATCCAGCATGTATGGCAACGCAGCAGATGCTGTTCTCTCGGCATTGTTCTCGAGCTACGCCGACTGAGGACGCGTTGTTCGCAATCGCGTCCGAAGGGGAGTGATTCAGTGTCCCGCGTGTCCAGATGATTCAACAAGCAACTTTACGCTGCAGTTGGTTCTTTGTTTTGCAACTTGCACTGAAGCCTTTGTTGGTAACCTGAGGAGCGCGGCTCGATTGCTAGGAAACGAGACACAGCACTGCGCAAGCAAGATAATCAACATGTTCCATGGCAACTTCCTACTTACCAAAGATTCGCAAGATGAGATCCCTGGTACTACTGACCAGGCACTCGAAGGAAGAAGTATCACACAAGATCGTCCATCAGGCGAGGTCAATGGCCACAATTTGCATCGTCGACCATTACTACCCGAGTCGACCAGAACTCCACGTCCGGTCCTCAACAGTGCAGAAGCCGACAGAGCTGGAACGAGCCAGGCAGTCGATCACAGAAATGCAAACATCAAGCGGGACAGCACGAAGCGCAGATCATCTGCTGACGCCGCTTTCTACCGGGAATCCACTGGGCAGAACATGTCTCAGAGTCCTTTACTCGAGAGCACTGGTCCGGGTTCAGGCACAAAGCGTCGAAGAGTGTCGGACGCCCCAGGACGGGCAGTAGGTCCCAGCGGCCCGGCCAGGGCAGGACCATCGGGTTGGTCAGCTTCTACATCTGGAGGTGCCGGTGTCGATACTGTCTTTTCTGCCACACTTCTAGCTGAGCGATCCCGTTACAGTAACAACCTTGATGGCGCGCATCCATCTTGCGATGTGTCAGCTTCGTCTACCTATGGCGATGAAGCAGAGGTCCTTGACCTCATCAGCTCAAATGACTCTTCGCCAGGACGTCTATGGGACATAACCCGTCTGACGAACCATGATTGTGCACCACCAGAGCCCAAGCTCAAGCTTCGACTCAAGCAACCACAACTGGTCCAGCTGCATCAACCCCACTACATGTCTTCTTGCCTCGATGCCCAGGGATCTCCTTATCCTTCCCCTTATACCGCCAGCGAGCCTCCAAACAGCATCCTCGCCTACGATGCCGCTAGGGCCAAGAAAGGCACCCCACTGCAGCCAACGGCACAGGCGGGAAAGGAGGATAAATACACCAGCGTGCTTGAGCATGACCTGGCCATTACAAAGACGAGGCTGGCCAAGGCCAATGATCGGTTGAAGAGATTGGAGAGGGTAGAGAAGGAGAAGGAAGCGTTCAAGGAAGAGAACGAGAAGCTAAGGAGCAGAGTGGATAGGCTATTGGCGAGAATTGGAGACGAAGGGGAAGGCCGAAATCACTGCGAAATCGCTGACCAGGCTGCCGCCGATGCTACATCTTATTTCAGTGGGTCTTGACCAAGTTCAGAATCTGGCAGGCAAGACCAAGCAACGGCGCAGCTGTGGCAACAGTATGATGAGAAGGATAAGATGACGTTGGCATTTGATACCTGTGGTCGTCGCTGCATCTCATGTGTAGCAGCAGTGTCTGCAGAAAATTAATTGTTAGACAGAAGCCTGCCTCTAAAATAAGGCATCAGCCCAACGCGTCCGACGCGTCTTCTAGGGCCTGGGACCCTCATTTCAGAGCGAACTGGCAGCAACACAACAATGCAATACCAAAGCGCCCTGCCCATGCAATAGCTTCCAGACTTTGTGACCAGCAATTTCAGTGTTCACCGCACTTGATACAACCTGCTCTGCTGTATTAGCCTCTACACCACTGCCATGCCCGTCCCCGTCTCCGACCCCTCCTCCACCCTGACCTCCTCCAAAGCATCTTTCGTGACCTCCCAAATCCGCCTCTTGTCCCAGCCCCTACACAATCCCGCAGTGAATATCTTACCCGATGCTGCAACAGAGAAACTCATCAGCGCCATCAACAAGAAGATCACGTCGCACAACAGGTTACATTTTGGCCTTGAGTCGCAACGCCATGTTGTCGAGCAGATTGATGGTGTTTACTGGCGCGACGTTCTTGCTGGGGGTCTCCCAGTACGTAAGGCCGAGACTGTTGTGAAGAGGGGTGTGGACTTTACTGAGAGCGAGAAGGCGTTGCCTGAGCGGTGGGAGGACGTCACACTGGATGAGCGACCGAGGAAGAGGAGGAGGAGGGAAGATCGCACGTGGCAGCAGCAAGAGCAAAATGATGCAACTGAGACTGAGTCCGGTGTCACACGGCAACCTGACGAGGAAATGAGCCAAACAAATCAGGAAGAGGGAGCGCAAGCAGACGTGCAGGCGCATGAATACATCGAGCTCAGGGAAAAGCTACGTTTACAGACCGAGCGACGCGACCAACTGAAGAGAAAACTCGGCCATTATGAAAGATTACGAGCTTTGCTTGAGCCCTTCGACAAGGCCCAAGAGAACATCCAGCCGAACCTGGTCACCAAAGACAACAAAGAGCTGGAAGCCGAGCTAGCTAAGATGAGAGTGTTGCTGGCCAGAGTCGGTAGAGGCATACAAGCGCAGCAGCACCCAAGTCGCGAGAAAAGTCACGATGCGACACGAGAGAACATCATGACTGATGCGAAGAAATTAGAGGCTGTCCTTGGACTGGGTTGAGTACCGCCGGATATGGGAGAGGATCTCATTTCTTTGTTCATTCGATGCACGAGCTCTGGCACGAATACGTGAATAGAACATCGACGAACCAGGCTGGCATTGTAAAGAGCGCATTGTTCGCGCAGGAACGGCCACTGCCACTCCGACGTGCTTGTCATGAAATATCAAGTGCTTGCAATATGACAAGTGCGATGTCGCTGCTGCGACTGACTTGTGTTCAAAGACATACACGCTGACATGCAGCTTCCGCGGTTCGCACTCATCGCGGCAACGCTTGTGCTGTCCACGAGTGCCTCTCCCTACTCGACAGGTGGATACACTGGGTCGTCAGCTGGCACCTTGGACATCAGAGCAACAAGCCTCTGCCCCGACGCATCTCCCGGCAGCAAGTCCGACGGCTACGGAATATATTGCTCTTCCGTCGTCGATCCATACAACGCCGGCAACACCATCCTCCCAGCTGACACCAACGTCGCGACATTCGAAGCATGTCTAAAGCTTTGTGACAACACCGACGACTGCACAGGCCTATCGTACATCGAAGCATCCACAACATGCTACATGCACAAAGGCGGTCACAAAGCGGCATACAAGCGAGAAGGGTGGGACGGAGCCATGAAGGTGGGCACCAATGTTGTCAGCGCAGATAGCAGCAGCAGCAGCACCACATCAGCCAAAACGCAAAGCAGCAGCACGACCTCTACCACAACCGATTCAAGTGACACCACATCAAGCGCCGACAGCGCCACTACTCCCAAAGACGGCACTCCGCCCCCCGGCCTCAAAGCCGGAATTCTGATAGGCTCCGCCTCATTCGGCGTCAGCCTAGTCCTCCTGATCGTCTTCTTCATCCGGAAGCGCCGCAACAAAAAGACATGGACGATCAGATACCCCATCGACCCCAGCCTCCGCGCACCCACGAACCAGCAAAGCCGATGGTCGAGGTTCCGCGCCCAACTCCTCGCGCAGCAGCGACGCGACAACCCGACATCTGACGACGGAGCCGCACGAAAGAAAGACATCTCTTCCCCCATGGGTACAGTCGCACGCGAACCCACCTTGGCCCCCAAAGCAAGTCCAGCACCTGTGCCCCCTCCACGCCCGGCGCGACCAGCCGCCACCCTCTCGCCAGCGGTAGAGATCGGCGCCCGCCACTCGCGCCACGAGATGTACGGCAACTCGATGTACCCGGCAGAGCTCGAGTCGTCGGCTGCCTCGCTGCAGTCGTATCCAAGCTATTCGTCGGCAGGAGGTCGGGGGGTGGTGCTGCAGGGGTCGGGTCGTGGTCATGGTGAGGGTGAGGGCGAGGGTGAGGGTGCTGTAGGGAACGGGCGGTACAGTTTTGAGCCTGAGCAGGATCCGCTGAGGGCTAGAACCATGCGTGAGATTTGAGGGTGACTGACTGGGTACGCTCTAGCAGTCAGCATGTAAAAAAGAGGGATTACCACGTCGTGCAATAATTTTAGTCTCTGATTGTGAACAAGATGGCAATCATGCATTTCGGTCACCCATTCCGACCTCGTTGCTCTTGCTAGTAGTTCACTCATTCATCCTCCGCCTCCTCCACGGTCGGCGCCGCATGTCTCTTGGTCGCCAGCGCGGCTGCCCCATCCTCGTTCGTAGGCGCATTGGCCGGCTCAGCCCCAGAAGTCACCGCGCCGCCATCGACGTTCGCAGTCGGCACAGCCCCGCCCACTTTCTCCGCCTCGGCTTGTCCCGCCGCGACCGCGCCTTTAGTCTTCTTGCCCTTCTTCTTCTTCTGGCTCTCCTGCCATCCCCACACCGGCTTGAAACTGTCGAAGAAGCCCACGTCCTCGAACAGATTGGGGAACAGCCATAGACCGGGGGGCAGCGTGAAGACGGTGGCACAGAAGAGGATGAGTCGGACAATGGCCATGGCGAAGAATGCGACGAGCAGGCCCATGGCACCGACACTGAGATACCAGACTCCCTGCCTCATCTTCATCGGCCACAAGGGGAAGAGCACGACTGTGAAGACGGCGATCAGCGCTAGGATACTGTAGACCCTGGTCTTGATGGACGGCGTCTCGTAGATCCACATGTAATGCATCATTGGGTCGAAGTCCTGCTGGCCCTCGATCTTGACGTCCCAGAGGCCCTTGACTCGCTTCGCTTTTTTGTGGTTGTGGCCTGCGTGGTTATCGTCTTTCTTGCCCACGCGCAGGGCGAGCATGTTGAGAGGGAGGAGCTGGAGGGCGTTGCGCGCCTGTGCTTCGTTGGTCACTTCCGGGAGGAGGGGGTCTTTGGCGCGGGCTTTTGCGTAGGCGGGCGACTGAAAGGCTCGAAAGGCGCGCTTGACTAGAGGGTGTGTTAGTGGTTGTAGACAGAAGGCTGAAATGGCTCAGTGCTCGCTCACCTTTGAACATGTCTTTCCTCTGCCCGTCGAAGATACATGAGCGCAGCTTGAGGTCTTGCGATCGCAGGTATTTGGCAACGGCTAGCGCATCGGGTTTTGGCTCGACAGGCTTGTTCAGATCGATCCTTTGCATTTGTGGCTGTCCTGGCTTTGGTGGCCCCCCTGGCTGTCCATTCGCGGCTGGCTGCCCTCCCTGTTGTGCCTGTTGCTGTGCCTGTCTCTGCGCCTGGATGGCTTCCTGCTGCTTCATGGCGAGAAACTGCTGGGGGCTCATGCCGGCTTTGGCTGCTTCCTCGTGCAATTTCTTCTGCTGCATCATGATGAACTGCTGGGGGGTCATGCCTGCCTTTGCGGCTTCTGCTTCGAGGCGTTTTTGCTGCATCATTTGGATCTGTTTGAATTGCTCGAGCGTCAAGTTGTGTTTCTTGGCTTCAGCAGCCATGCGCTGCTCGATTTCCTCGGGTGAGAGTGGTCGACCACCCACTATAGGTGCGCCGACTGACGGTGCCTGTTCGGCCGGCCGCGGAGGACCCTGAGATGTGGCCATAGCAGTGTTTACTTCGTGAGTAAAGGGCTTGAGGAAGAGTTGAGCGTGTTGCTGGTTGTATCGTGTTAAAAAGAACAACACGTGGTCGCTAACATGAGTACATCGGTAATCGTGGAATAGGAAGTCGCAATCGATAATCGTTCCACATTCCGCCCGTTTGGGTGCTGACGCCACGCTGTCAATGCACGTGATCAGCAACACCACCCCTTTCACGCTTCATCCGGTATTCTTCACCCTCTCGCCGTACCAGTCAAGAATCGAATTCCAAACCATCGTTGGATTGTGTAATGCATGGCTATACATGGTTCGACGACTATAGTCCTGTTGATGTGTGGTCCGAGGAGCAAGGTGGGTCAGCCGGGGCGGCATGGTTCACGACTTCTGGCAAGCTCGATTTGCGACGACAGCCTGTCCGCAAGCTGAGCTGAGATGGAGTGCATCACAGCCTCGTGTGCCAGTGGCAAGCGTCGTTGTGGAAGCACTGTCTGTATAGAGATTATGTATAATATGGTCTCTACACTAGTCAGCCAGCAAGGGAGGTCAGACATAACTACTGGTCGGGCAATTTGCCATCATGTGGAGGGCATCAAGCAATCAGATTCAAGCGTCATCTTCACCCAAAGCCCGCTTCTCCAAGCTCCAGGTTGCCAACGTTCTACCTGAGCTATCAGAGTCCTATCTCCCCTCCAACCCCTCATTATCGCTACTCATCCTCTCCCTCGCACGAACCCCCCTTCGCAATCGAGAACCACTCCGTCAAATTCGCATATCCGCCCCCATGGTATGGTCTATCATCGCCGCTCAAGTACAAACCATACCCACTCCCATGCTTGTATTTCTTCCCAACGGTCCAGTTGTATGCACCTCCCGGCGGGCTCGACTTCTTATTGTCCCAGAGCTTGTCGACTGGGCTCCAGCCTTGACCGTTGTCGTCGCGGATGAGGAGAAGCTCTAGGGTCTGGAGGTTATGTCAGTGTTTGTTTGCTTGTGTCTGGCCGGTACTGCACATGTTTGGGCTATGTACGCCCGGCGATCACAAAGCCAGGGAAGTGAGAAGAGGGTATTCGTTGTAGTGCAGAGCTCGGTCAGAGAGAGGAGAACCTACGTAGTTCGCATCTTGCATCCAGCCTAGCTCGTAGGTTTCGCCGGCCGTCACGCTGGAGAAGGGAAAGGTGAGGTCTAGTTTTGCTGATGCAAGCGACGTGAGGCTGGTGAGGGCCAGCACGGCGCCGCACGAGAATGGGACTTTCATGGTCGCTGGTGTAGGTTGCTTGACCTGTCGTAAATGTACAAATGGTTGCAGGTTGCTGTGATCAAGCTCACAACCTCGCGAGCCTCCCTCAATATATAATCTCCTTCTGGATCTGGGGCATTAATGCTGGTGCCTACATTGCTTGGCATGGGGTAGCGTGGTGCAGGCTGCCGGCAAAAGAGCTCTTGACGTCGTGCTTGTTATTCAAATCCCAGCCAAGTGACGAACGTGTCATGGGCAGGGATTGACCATGAGCTACAGGGTATCTAGTGATCCATCGTCTCCCAAGTCTCTTCGCTTTACGATTAGCGACCCGAGCTACTGTGCAGATCGTTCTCGACCCGTCCTGGAAGCCGGCTCATGGTCAGAGATTAATTCTATTTTGAGCGTGAGCTACCGTTGCCATAGCTACCGTCAGTGCCGTTCATCACACAAGAGAGCGCTCATTGGATCTAAAAGTACGGGCTCTTCGACTCCAACCTGATACAGGGATAAATCCAGTCTTGCTGAGGCCGCTTCCTGTCTGCATCGCAAGCTGTGTAACAACAAAGCTTCCCGATGTATCCGAGTCCCTACCGAGGGCCGTGTAGTCTGTCGGCATTTATGAGGGAACACCCTCATAGTCCCAACCTCCGTCACCACGTCGTCGACTTCCGCCATTTCTGGCGTTCGAGGTACATTTGGCAAGAATCGTCAACCCTGTTAGCAACAGTACAATTAGAGCAGCAAGAGCCGGAATAAGGATATGCGTCGACCTGGTTGCACTAGCATCCTCATAATAGGGGCAAGACCCGTTGACCCCTGTCGTCACCCAGCAGTTCTCATGATCCAAGGAGTTGAAGTTGATCCAGACACCGTCAAGCAGCGACTCGTCGTTTCGAGCTTCTTCCAAAACCCTGTTGTAGAGGTATGTATTCTCCAGACCGGTGCGGGGTACATCAAACGAAGTGTTTCCGTTGCATACTTCATCGCCATATTCATATGCTACAGAATAGCTCGAGAATCGCCATCGATACGGAGATTCGCCTTCTCGACATGCCACCCGGTGTAGCTCAGAGCAGTACTCGACACGCCAATGGCCTCGGTATGCATCCGTAGCTACCATCAAAGCGCAACGAAATTCCTGGTCGTTGTCCATATCCCGTGAGGTGTCGTTCTCGGGTTGGCCCTTCGCCCAGCTGAAAATTGCATTATCGCCGAATTTCTGATATGGATGGGGTTCCGAGTCAGCAGTCATGCCACTGATGGTGACGTTCAGCAACTGACTGAAGCCACAGCTTGTCAAATTATCTGCAAGAGCGCCCAGATCCGGCGGGTCAATTGAATTGATTGTTGCCACTGCCCACGAATTATTCACCTGGCTAACACTGTATTCGTCCTCATCGTAGTAGCAGCCACTTGTAATTTGTGCGTTCGAAGACCACGAAGGATGCTGCCTGTCACTGATGTAGTTGGAAGGGTAAATTATGCCGCTGTCCATAGAAGTGTTATAGCCTGACATGCCAGAGTCGATCTCCCCAAATCCGACAAGCATCCGTTTGCCCTTGCGGACTTGAATGTATTCTTCGCTGGGCCAGCCGCTATCTGTTGCGAGCAGTCCACTTGGTAGAGTGAAGGTATCGAAGTACGTCGTTAGCGGTAGCTCGCGCTCCTTGGTTCTCAGGAACCATGAAGAGTTCAGGTTCTGTCGGTCGTCGAGCAGTGCGTCGGGACCGTACAAGAAATCTTCGAGGTTGTCTAGCTGTGTCGCAATGTTCTCGGTCGAATTGGGCAGCAATTCGGACGAAAGGTGTGTCCGAGGGGCATTAGGTTGGTCGAAAGAGGACGCGACATGTAGGTTGAGAATCCAAAAGTAAAGTTTGGCATCGATAGTATTTGACGTTCTGTCCAGATACTGGTTAAAGATCGACGTGATGGATTCCAGAGTCAACTTGTCGCTGCACTGATATGGGCCGAGCTGAAGAACACGATCGCCATCGTCGCTTGAGACCAACGTGTAGGCAGCTGTAGTGGAAGCCGCCGTCGTAGTTGCCTGTATTGTATCGAGCTCAGAACTTGATGTGGCCAGGATCTGTCGCGCTCCGATCGAGCTAGATATGGCAGTAGTGGCGGTCACTATCGATCCCTCAGAGGTAGTGACCTCTGAATCGTTACTTAAGGCGGCTGGAATCTCGACAGGGCACAGGCTGAATCTGCGGTTGACAGTGTCCCAGTACACATCGATGACATATCGACGGATCTCCGACAACAAAAGGTTTGACAAGCAATCTTGAGCCCCGTCATGTACATAAACATTGTTCCCGAAACATGCTGCCGTTACATATACACCGGGATGAGGGACAAAATTGATCGGTACTTGCCCTGATACATCTCGATCAGACTACTCGGTGTTAGCAACCGACGCTAGGTGTGAAGTGCTGCAGCGTACGAGGAATGCGGTGCCCCAAGTTCCGTTGGCTTGTACACTAGCGTTAGCATTGAAATCAAGCGACATCAGGTCTCGAGAAGTTGTGGAATCATCTGATAGAACTCATCGTCCTTTCATCATCACTAGGTCGATAGAAGCGGCCGTGCCAGGCGCATTGGACATATATGTTATCTAGGTAGATGGGACAAGCTTTAATGTTGCCGGCCTGCAAGACGCGTTCCCGGCGTGGCAAGTATCACGTGATTAGCAGCAAATCTTAACGCCTATGAGGCGGATGCCCGACAGTACAGAAATTCATCGCTACCCTCATCTCCGTATCTCCTACGTATCTCACTACGGAACACTTCCATAAGACATCATTCTTTCCTTGCTACCGATAATACCAGTTGACAAGCGCAATTCTATCCTCATTTCGAGAAGGTGTGGACCTCGCGCCAGGCAAGATGACTGGCCATGAAACGTGGAAATCTGTGGCTAGTGACTACTCAAGACCTAATAACGAGAGATCGCATCCTCTGGATGTGGACAAGCGACGAGCGTACTGCTCACAACAAGATCATACTCATTCCAATCTCGGTACACAGACGAGCTATCGTCTTCCCAAGAACTTACTGAAAGCACTTTCCTACCACATTTGTTTCTTCAGCGCCTCCCCACGTATAGAGATTCCAAGGGTTTTCGAGGGATATCATGTCCCTGGTAATTCTCATCTTCCAGCTCGTCTTTGCTTTTGACTCCGAGCAGTCCTCCTACTAGCCGGACGAACGCCTCTTGCCTGCTGTCCCAAGTCTTCTCTGTCTTGTCACCATGCAAGATTCTGCGCGCTAGCTCCTTGAAGGTCGAGACTTCTCCATGAAGTATTGCGTTCTTCGCCTTTTCGAAGCTGATCTGTTTTTTCAGGAGCTTATTCTCAATCTTGAGCCTCTCGATTTGCCCAGCATGATCTGGAAATTCACAAACCTCCTGAGCGAAGTCTGGGTCTTCGAGTTTGTCTTCCAGAAGCGATTGGACTTTCTGTCTGTCCAGGAGTATTTCGTCAGGGAGCGTTGGAACGAAAGCTATAGCTCATTAACTTATTGTAACACAAATCTCGAAGAACAAACTCACAATCATCTGGTCTCGGCTGTACTTTGGTCTTTAGCGCTGCTATGTGTTCGATTTGCTCTCTGGTCTCACCCTCGCTGAAGAACTCTGGTAGTGAAGGAAATTCAAGAGGCGGCTCGGGTGGTGGAGGTGGCTTTGCGGACGCTTTCGAAGCACTTTGGTTTTGTTCTTTCCTCCCCTTGGACCTTGTGTTCCGGTACATTATCTTATTGCTAGCAGATACAAGAGTGGTCGTATCATGGGAATCATTAGCCAAAGATGACTGGCAACGAGTAGCTGAATGAAGGTCACAATAAACCAAAGTGAAGTCGCTCAGGCAACAGTGTTGCTTCAATTTCGAGCGTGTGCAGTCTCGAACAGCTCGACAGTGAAACGCTACAATCAGCCCCTAGAATTCAAAGTCAAGCTTACGACACCAAATGGTAGAGAAGGTTGTCAAGAGATCAGGAATGTATGTCAGGGTATATTGTGCTTCTGGACATAAGATGCAGTTATAGAGATATCATTGTAGCGTTCGCTCTGGAGCGTTGTTTGGCATTTGTCGTGAGTTAGTTTTACACAATCAGTACCTGAGAGCCACGGTTGTCCATGTTCTTGAACAGCAGTTGTTCCAGGCCCGCAACCAATGCTGTCGGCTAATATCATCACCACTTTCATCTTGACTTGTAGCTTTGTTCTCTGCTGCCGTGCCCATGAAGGGGTAGATCTGCGCCGTTGTCCAAACAACCATTTCATCTTGAGGTCATGTCTGCTCGTCCAGTCAGGTATCTTAGGGCCAGCATACTAAGCAGACTGTCGTGGCATCACCGTGCATGTGCATACTCGTATGTTTCCTTTTTTCTATGCTAAGACTCCATGATTTGGGCAGTACTTGGACGCTCCTCGTTGTTTTGCATCTGTCGTCCTTGAGGAAGTAACGTACATTCTGCCATCACGCTCTCAAGGAAGTTCTCGTCGTACCACACCCTTCTGTCAGCAGTGCTCTTGGGATATGGACACTAGGGGCCTCTAGGTACTGGGGCACCAACCTTCGTGCTTGGGAGGGAGAAAAGGTGGCTATGAACACAACCACTGATCGAAGCTCAAGATGACTTAAAGCATAACACCAGCCGCAGGGTATCAAAGTAGGGTTCAGTCGTGTGCCAGAACACTCAAGAGACATACAGCTTTCTCAACTTCCGCAACTCAGTCTTTGGCAATCGGTAAATTCATTGGGATAGACTTGAGAAATTAGAAGCGCCAATATCAATGCAGCATGAGGAAGGGAATATTGGAGAGTCCTGCCAAGGGAGACAGCGCGATGTCACCAGCATCCCATCACCTATCGACAGCGATCGAAACCAGTAGTCGCCGATTGGCGAGCAGATTGCTTGCGTTGTATCCCCATAGAGACGGTGCGGTGAGCTTGGAGCGTTTAGGTGAATGAGCATCATATATATACATTTAGATCACGGAAAAGCACTCAGCGAAAAGGGGCCATGGTACTCACTTCGGACCTGGGTCTCACATCCCAAGTGCAGCCACCAGGATGGTTCTAAAACACGCAAAAAGCGCGCCTTCGATCTCCTTAAAAACGGAAATTGTGCCAGCCATAACGCACCCGCAAAATGCTTGGCACTCCAGGCGTCCTGCTATCCCTAAGAACAGAGCAGAAGTTGGCCCAGGACCAAAAGTATCCGACAAACTTCCTTTCGCCGCTCGGGATCACGAGCTGTAATAAGTGCCGAACGACGTGCTCCATCTTCATTCTAGACCCCAGGTGAATGTAGTACGGTCCATCTTCTGAAAGATTTGTTTTACAGACAAACGGCCAATTGCGAGGTCACAGCCCTACCATGACAGTCTCCACGCACACGAACTAAGAAGCACTCTCCTCAACACGAAAGGACGTACTAGATCCTGAAGCAGAACCCATGATCATCGAACGGAATGACAAAGGTATCATGTTGTCTTACTCCTCACAGTGCCTCGCCTTCCCCGTCAAAGCTCATGCTTGATTGTTGAGCTGCTCTCTAACTCATGCACCTGCACTATAGGTGCGATTGCCATCTCAGCGGCAGCTCTTGAGACCTGCTTTATAGAAGACCCAGTCATGAATTTCTGCCTCCGGCGGCCGCACGGCAGCACGCTCAACCATGACACACTCTTTCGCCAGCGCTTCTTTAACGTAATAATGGCATTATCCTATGGTGGTAACGCAAGCTTCATCACTGTGGACGGCCAGTGGCAATGCGCTGGAGTGGTGATACCACCCGGAAATAAAGTGGGCGGACTTCGGGGATATCTGGCTTGCTGGCGAGATGCTCTTTGGTGCTTGTGGAAGGCTGGTTGGAGAACAAGTCTGGTAAGTGAGCGGTTGTGACCAGCATGCCACGAATTCAGGGTTCTATCTTGAACCAGATGTTGATGTTGCCATGGCCAGTACCTCCTCTTCGAGCACGATAGTCGCTATATACAACAGTTTCATGATGCAGCATTTTCGCAGCGCCGAGAAGTCATGGAGAAGGGTGACTATTACTACATCTACTTCGTGGGCACAGACATAAATGTTAGAGGTCAGGGCTTAGGATCAATGTTCCTCAAGCACACACAACAAATTGCGACCAAAGCAGGTAAACCGATATACCTCGAGAGCTCGTCGGAAGAGAGCAAGAAGCTCTATTTAAGGCATGGGTTTGAGGTTGTGAAGGAACTCGTGATGGGAGAGGGTGAGGTAGGAAAAGATGGTAGAGTGGTGACTTCCGACGGTCAGAAAAAGGAGGGCGTTGTTTGGTGGGCCATGACTTGGTGGCCTAAGGACCTGGATCCCAGGCTGCCTCAGGCATAGTTGGACTCCTCGAAGTAGCCAATTCTACGACAATTGTGTCGTCCAACCTCCCTCAAGTCCAGCTCTTGATGACTAGAAACAAAAGAGCCGCTCGCGACCAGAGGTACGGGACCACTTTGTTTCTCGTCGCGCAATTACGCCTTGTACCTCACCGTTGCCGTCGCTGCAAGGCTGCAATCGCAAGGCTGCGCCACCGGTCTAAACCCAAGGCTTCCGCAAAATCAAGACAGATCAAGACTGTCGAATTACGCGTCGCTCGTTCACTCATGCACCAACCACAACCAGAGTGAGTCGCCGATTTAGCAGGACTTCGTGGTGTCTCTGGTGCTGTTTGGACAGTCCGTGTTGCTTCTGGTAGTTTCACTTCTTCGCTAAATCATGGTCGCGGGGTGACGGCATCTTTTACTGAACTGTTCACAAGACGAGGCGATAGCTCTAGGAGGTACGTCAAACACTTCCTAGAAAACCGCACGGTAGAATTCAACTCGAGGACATACCGAGTAAGTCCACTTTGCTTAGAATCATGAAATTGTCTCCTCAAGCATTTTTCACTACCCAGCTGTCGCTGCTCCAAGCAGAGCAAGCTAGCGAGGTAGCGGAGACATCGTTATTGCTGTCTTCAGCAGCGCCATCAACGCTTGCTCGAGCGGGCCTTGCTGTTCTGAACCTGAACGTCAACTCCCTTAAGACAGGCCTTGGCGGTCGTACAGTTATAGAGTTGGGCGTTGACCCGGCATATGCTTCTACTAACCTCAAGAATGGCGAGAAAGGCGTTGGTAGTAAGTCCGACGGAGAGCTCCCGGAACACGGTATCCGTACCGGCGACATTGTCCGAGTCGGCGAGATGCCAAAGGGTAATGCGAAGAAGAAGGAAATGACTGAATTGAAGGGCAAAGGCATCGAAGGAGTTGTCACCCGAATTGGTGAGCGTGCTGTTTGGGTGGCGGCAGGCAGAAGTGGCAGCGAAGGTAACGACGATTCTGACGTGGATGCTCTGACTAGCAGTCGGCTCTGGGTCGTGAAACTCGCCAATGACGTTACGTACAAGAGAATGAATTGGGCACTTGGAAAGTTGCTTAAGACCTCGGATGAAGCATTCTCGCCGTTGCAAAGAGTCCTTCTTGGTCTGAGCGCACCGACGCCACCGGACGCGACACAACTGAAGCAAGATCTTGCTTTCGTCAATGATGCCTTAAATCAGTCTCAGAAAGAAGCGATCAAGTTCGCCATGGCATCACCTGATCTGGCACTAATCCATGGCCCACCAGGGACTGGCAAAACGTCAACCATCGTGGAGCTCATCTTGCAACTACTGAAGCAAAATCAGAGAGTGTTAGTTTGTGGACCAAGCAATATTAGCGTTGACAACATAGTGGAAAGGCTGGCAGCTTCATCGCCTTCGACGTCGATCGTGAGGATGGGTCACCCCGCAAGACTACTACCCAGCGTTCTCAATCATTCTCTGGAGGTCCTCACTAGGACAAGTGAAGCAGGAGCGATCGTTAAGGATATTAGGGAGGAGATCGACCAGAAGATCGCAAGCTCAAAGAAGGCTAAAGGCGGCCGAGAGCGGAAAGCCATCTGGCAAGAAGTCAAAGAGCTTCGGAAAGAGTTTCGAAGCCGAGAGGGGAAATGCGTCGACACCTTAATTGGTGGAAGCGCGGTCGTCCTTGCGACTTTGCATGGTGCAGGAAGTCCACAGACGACAGCGGGAAAGGCGGCAGGCAAAGCTGGCTTTGATGTAGTAGTCATTGACGAGGCCGGGCAGGGTCTCGAGGCTGGGTGTTGGGTGCCGATTGTCATAGCAGCTGAATCTGCTAAGAAGTTAGTGCTGGCAGGAGATCATTTGCAACTTCCTCCAACCGTTAAGAGCTCTGACAACAAAGAAGATAAAGAGGAAATGAAGAAGAGGATGCAAGGTCTAGAAGCCGATCTTGGCAAGTTATCGTTAAACAGCGACGAAATCAAGAGCGCAAAGAAGTTGACCCTTGAGCACACCATGTTCGATCGACTGCTCAGAGATTATGGTGACGGCATCAAGCGGTTACTCAACACGCAGTACCGCATGCACGAAAAAATCATGCGTTATCCAAGCGATGCTCTCTACGACGGCAAGCTGGTGGCGGCAGAGGCTGTACAAGCACGACTATTGAAAGACCCTGAATATGGAGTCGATGCCACCGAAGACACAGAGGAGCCACTCGTCTTCTACGACACACAAGGAGGCGACTACCCTGAGAAGACAGAAGATTTCGACGAGGTACCGAAGAAATCGGTACTGCTCGGAGATAGCAAGAGCAACGACCTCGAGGCGGCCGTCGTCAGGATGCACGTCCAGAAGCTCATTGCAGCTGGTGTGAGAGACGAGGACATTGCAGTCATTACACCTTACAATGCTCAGCTTGCCATCCTCCAAGGAATGCTGCGCGAACAGCATCCAGGACTCGAATTAGGTAGTGTTGATGGCTTCCAAGGACGAGAGAAAGAAGCCGTGGTAGTGAGTTTGGTCCGTAGCAACGACAAGCGAGAAGTGGGCTTTCTTGCCGAGAAGCGACGACTCAACGTGGCCATGACGAGAGCAAGGCGTCACTTGTGTATTGTGGGCGATTCAGAAACGGTCGGTCGTGGCAGCTCTTTCCTAAAGAACTGGATGAAGTTTCTGGAAGAGAACGCCGACTTGAGGTATCCGACTCTGGACGAGCTGGACTTGACTTGAACATCCAAGCAAGCCATGTGGAGCTCCAGTGGTTCAGACCACCGCCTTCGAGCCAAGCGTCAAGGCGAGACGAAGTATTTGCGCTTGGGCATTACATCTTCCCCCCAAGTCGGTCTGCCCTTCTCGAGCAAGTTTCACTATGTGTTAAGTCCTTGGATCTCGCTTGGCGGAAGTAAAAACATCTGAAACACGATCTGTTTGGACAATGGCAAATGCCAAGGCTTCATCCTCATTGGACGAGAACGTCCACCACGTGAGCTGCCGGAGGTGAACACAAGGTGATGTCGATAGCAACTGCATATCCTGGCAGAAAACAGCAAGCACATGCATGGCGTATGAATGAAAAGCACCCGAGGGTTGATGTGGGACTGATAGCTCAGTCTCCCACCGGAATGATCGATCTTTGCGGCCGTTTCATGATCCTTGCTCCGGATCTCCGACAAGCCATCGCCTGGAAAGACGCCGCCAACAACGCCTTACTATGTTCGAGAAAACCTCGCTTGAGGTAGTTCAAACAATGATCATGACCTTAGACGCTCGATAGTATATCCTGCATCTCGCCTGCAGATTATGGTTCAGGAGTGGGACTCTGCGTGCTGAAGCTGAGAGGGCTATATAACTTCGGTCTCTTGTCTGTCTGCAGAGCTGCTCATCAACATCGCTAGTCCGCTCATTCCATTACCCTCTCGTTACGGGTCTGTGACCTCAACGCTCGAATCTATTCGTCAGCAAGACACTGGTGTCTTAACGTTCTTTACATTACAGGAGAATTACAATACCAGCGACTCACCAAAGCCTCGATTCGACACAACAAGAGCTATGCCTGCCCTCACGATGCAATTCCTCCTCCCTCTTGTGCCTTTCTTCGTTGCCTCTGTCTCAGCCCACGGCTACATCACTAGCCCTGCAGCGCGCCAACCTGGCACTGAGTTTGGCGCCCTTTGCGGCTCTCAAACACTATCGAACCAAGCTTCCGATATCTATGGCAACATCCAAGGCGAACTCCAAGTTGCTGGCTCTGGCCTGACTGCCGACTGCAACCTCTGTCTGTGCAAGGGTTTCGTCTTCGCGGATCAGGACGCCACCAATGTTCAGTCCTACGTCGCAGGCGAGACCGTGCCGATACATTTCGATATCAGGGCTCCCCACGATGGTGTGGCGAACGTGTCTATTGTCGATACAGCTAGCAATAGCGTGATCAGCGAGTTGAAGAGCTGGAACCAATTCGCCCTCACGAGCAGACCGATCCAGAGCAATGAGACAGACTTTGACATTACAATCCCGAGTGACCTGGGTGGAAGGTGTACCACGGCTGGGGAGTGTGTAATTCAAATGTTCTGGGATGCGAGGTCTATCGATCAAACTTATGAGTCGTGTGTCGACTTCGTGGTTGGAGGAAGCGGTTCCGAGAGCGGAAGTGGCAGCTCCAGCTCAAATGCTGCTTCTAGTGCTAGCAGCGCTGTGAGCAGCAGTGCCGGTGCTAGCGCCAGCAGTGTGAGCGATAGCTCCAGCTCTACTACGACCGCAGCCACCACTACTAGTGCAGCCAGCGAGGTCAAGGTCGTCAGCAGCACTACACCTGTGGCTAGTATGAGCGTTACCAGTGCTGCTGATATTTCAACCGCTCCCACGGGTGATGTGTTCACTTTGACTGCTGGAACCATGACTATGAAATGCCATGAAGAGCTGTGAGGTGGGCAAAGGCAACTGGCGGCTTGTAAGTCATCTGCATGGTGGCATTTGGGCTCCGGTGAGAAACCGAGTTTGAGCCGTTCGCTTCGTATCTGTACAAAACATATTGCCAATGGGTTTTCATCCATAAACACTCGTCAGGAGGCTAAGCTTGAGCATTACTTCTGCGCCCGTGGCGGCTCTCCACTCAGTCATCGATCAGTGTTCTCATTGGCTCGGTCGCATTCTGCTCGCACCATCCATTATTGACTGCTTCTACGCGGTGCCCATCGATCGGATAACCAGCCCTGACATCTGGCTTCGAGAGTACTCGGCATTGCATGCCTTTTGCCCTGATGCCATGTCGCGCAAGAATGTCAAAGTGCGTCATTTAGAGGTTGTAGGGCTCGCCATAGAGCTCATCGCTAGCAATACACACGCGTCACGCGCGGAGGGGGTGCACGTCCTTGCAAGCACAACTTGAACCTCTTTGAGATCGAAAGTATCCTCCACTAATGCACAATGTATCCATTAGGGTAGTCACCCCTTGTGATGGCAGCATCGGCGGCAGTGCCAATGTTGCTCGTCTCATTTCTTGGTACCTCGTGCGCGCCTTCCCTCGAGCTCCTTCTCTTATCTGATCTGCATCGCTCCCCCGGAAGAATCAATTTACGATGAGTGACACGACTAAGATACTGATTCCATGCATGATGTTTCGTAGGATATTGAGCTCGGGGTATGACTTTATGGGGAAGTCTCAAAACTTGTTCCAAGCGCAAAGGTTATGGCAGTCGCTCGATAGTTCTACCTGACACACGATAAACACCAAGCATCGACTTCCGCGCCCTACAACGCCTCGAGTCACTTGGTGCACCTTGACAGATGCACCCGAGGCTGTGTCAGTCTTTGACGCTTTGGTAAGGTCGCGGCTTCCTGTTTGTGCGCCAGGTGCAGAGGCAGCAGTCACGATGAATGTCACTAACAGAAGTCCCCTTCCCGGCTACTGGCGCAATCACGCAACTATCTTCTGTTTACACCAACATAGCCACGTTGGGTTTGTATTATGATTCCCGCTGTATGCGCTTCCCACGGCATCGTACTACCAGTACCTTGGTCCAGCAGCATATCACTCGAAACGCGTATTCAATGGCAAACCCACAATATGAGTCAAAAGCAAGGAGCATGCCTCCTACCGAGTCAACCCATCGTCCTCGGCTACAGTCTTCCGGCAGAATCGGTAATACATCGAGATAGAACCTCATCAGTCACAAAGCCAGAGCACTACTTGGCTGTATGACTGATTCCAATGCTATGGCAGCAAACAGCTTCACTAGTCCTAGACTGCGTCTGCTGCCAAAACGAACTGTCAGCACACGTAAGCAGTCTCCTCCCTCTCTGCGATCGTGGATCAATGGAAGATCAAGCTTCAGCATACGACAGACTACCTCTACCATGCCATCACCCAATTGCCAGCAATGCCCACATTGCCGTCAATCGACATTGGACTCAGGACAGACGTCTTCCGTAGACCGACGCGACAGCAGTAACAATGTTTCACCAGAGATGTCTCTCCATGAGGCATTGACAAGCATACCATATTCCCAGGCTACTATGAAAGCCCAGCCGATGCCCGTGAAGTGCATACCGAAGCCGACGGCGAAAATAACTTCGTCGATCAGGAGCTTGAGCCTCCTACCTTTCAAGCGCAGAAACACGAGAGACAACTTCTGGGGCCGCAAGTTCTTAGGAGCGCCTCATAGGCCGGTACGGCCTCCTGCGGAGCAATGTCCTCCCCCCCAAGAGTACCTTACTAATTACGAGCGTGCCGGCCAGCGCTGGATCAATGTACCAATAAAGCTTGATCTGTCCGAAGCTGCTCCTGACTCTTCGAATGTACGACATGGTGTTGCACACGAGACCGTCAAACAGGTGGTCGCTCGTGGCGACGCACTCGTGCGCCACAATCACGTACATAGCATTCATCACAATCTAGCATACAGCCTGCTCACGGGCAGCGAAGTCCATCTGGAACAGAGCTTGGATCACGTCGATCGCACCCAACATCACCGGATGAGCAGCAGCCCGGCAGTTGCAGAAAGATGGCTTGAGTCTGGGGCCGGACAACCGGTACATGTTCCCGAGGTCTGGTACGCCCAGAATAACAGTTTCAGCAGTCTGCCGACAACAGCATCTAAAGTCGCTCTCAGGCCCTCTCCTCTTCGGGTTCTCAAAGAAGACGATGTTGCCGAACAGACACCACCAGTACCGCTCAGATCACCGTCCAGAGTCCTTTTCTCTGGCAGCAACTATGCTACTGCATCAAGCGCTGTCAAGGATGGCTTCGTGACGGACGGTCTGATACTGACGAGGAGCCGGTCATCGTCCTACACTACTGCATCATTGTACTCTTCGAACGCCGATGAAGTCACTCCTCGACAAGAGAAAACTCCGTCTTCGTCGCCGGCGCCGTTCCCTATTCGTAGCACGAGCTTGTCTCAAGCACTCAAGAATGATGCCAGCAAACACGCAGAAGAGATCAGGGAAAGGCTCGGGATAATTGATGACATCTACGATATGTACGCGGATACAAACACAGTCAAGAGGGAGCGACATGAAGCCTTGACGGATGATATCCAGGATCAAGTGGTCCACCTCTCTGAGGTTGGACGTTCCCGCAGCCAGGAAGTATCCAGGACTCAGAAAAGGGTCGCAAAGGAGCGTGCCCGAAGGGAAGCTGCTCAACATCTGGTCCGTTCTGACTCTGGTTCAAAAGCACGAGATACAGAGTTCGAGCATTGGCTAGATTCGATTGTTCATCGCGATCCTGAGGAGAAGAACCCTTCTACCCTTCATCACCTCTCCAACAAAGGACATGACGAGCTCCCTAACAGCGCAGATACAAACTCATCGAGGCGCAATCTTCACCTCTCACAACCCTCCGAAGAGAACGAGCATCCAGTCATTGCTGCACATCAGAGGGAAATCGGCAGCAATCGTATGATTCAGGCCAACGCTCGCGAAGGCAGGCATCAATCGCCAAGCCTGGTGAGTCACTCGCTGGCAGCCAATCTTGACCCTGTAACGGCTAGAAATGACGTTGGATCAATGATCAACTTGAATGACCTTCGAGGCCAGCTACTTGCGCTGATGGCAGACGATGTGAATGATGCTCAACAACAAGATGAATCAGCGTTATCTGAAGTGACGCGAACTCCATCATCGTCTAGCTCAAGTCAATTCTCCATGTCAACTGAGGCCACAGAGGACATGCCTTTGAATCTCCAAAGCATCGTAATCGAATGGAATGGCAAACGATATCCGGTGCTAATAGGGGAACGAGGAAAGATATGGGAGGGACCGTGTACAGCTAGAGGTTGTCGGAAACACGGCAAGCGAGTACCAGGCCAAGCTGATGTTGTGGTCTAAGGTTAGTCCTTGGCCATCGTGCTTTCCATATAATCGGTGCTCTAGACTGTGCTGTAATGTAAATCTTTGTCTGATCATGATGCGAGCATAGTTGCGAGGGGCAAGCTCCCAGTGAGGGCGTGCAGAATTACCCGTGGTCGCAAATGCTGTAGGGATACTCCTCCCGTGCTCGTGGTCGAACAACCTGCAGTATCTTGTGATCGCGCTTCGTTTGCCTTGTTCACCATACTATCGCCCTCATTGCCGATGCAACGGACGACAGGCCAGACGTTCTTTGCTCAACGGCAAAAGGCCAAGACGCATCAGCGCCCCACTTCCGCGGAAGCTCATCGTACCCCAACTTTGTTTGCATCTATTGCAGCTCAATGAATCTTATGACCACAAGTCGAAGTCCATCATGGGATCTAAGACGCCAGATGATTATCGCCGAAGTCCGAATGGTATAGGAAAACAAGTCTACTTTTCCCATCGTCAACTTCGCCTAACACCCTGAGCAGAATCATCGGCAAGAGCTCCAATTGCGGACACAAACCCTCCTACGCCAATCGCGGCAAGTGGACTTGTTCACGGTGCGCTCGAGGGGCAAGACGATGACGACGAGGACGAA
The DNA here is from genome assembly GCA_002319055.1 of Knufia petricola. Lineage (NCBI taxonomy): Eukaryota > Fungi > Ascomycota > Eurotiomycetes > Chaetothyriales > Trichomeriaceae > Knufia > Knufia petricola. The sequence continues at coordinate 183,739 of NMUC01000019.1, read as the reverse complement.
GATGAGGATAAGATAGAAGCTGACTTGAAAGCCGGAAGTCAGCCGAACAATGGTAAGTAACCTCAAGTCTGGACATACAGGATCTAACCTCAAAAGGCAAGAAGCGGAAGCGAAAGAGCAACAAGAAGAAGAAAAAGAAGGCACCAAATGCGCAGCAGACAAGTCCTCCGAGGATCGCACTCAGCAGCCTTTTTCCTAAGGAGCGGTACCCCGAAGGTGAGATTGTCGACTATGTCGCCGAAGACAACAACCTTCAGCGTACCACCGCTGAAGAACTTCGTCATCTATCTATCGTGAACGATATGGACGATGAGTTTCTGAACGACTATCGCAAGGCCGCCGAAATCCACCGCCAGGTCCGCCAGTACGTGCAGAGGCTCGCGAAGCCTGGCATTTCCATGAGCCAGCTTGCTCAAGAGATCGACGATGGGGTCCGAGCACTAACTGGCCACCAAGGTCTTGAGACTGGAGACGCGCTTAAAGCTGGCGTGGCATTTCCGACGGGGCTCTGCTTGAATAACATAGCTGCCCACTGGACTCCCAACCCCCGAGCCAAGGAAGTGGTCCTCCAGTACGACGATGTACTAAAGGTAGACTTTGGAGTTCATGTCGGCGGCAGAATTGTCGATAGTGCTTTTACTGTGGCTTCTAACCCGGTCTACGATAACCTGCTCGCAGCTGTCAGAGCAGCCACCAATACTGGACTAAAGGTAGGTGACAAGGCACACAGCGTGCTACTCATGCTGAAATGTTCGCACAGGAAGCTGGCATTGATGCCCGGATCGATCACATCAGTGGGGCCATCCAGGAGGTCATGGAGAGCTACGAAGTCGAGCTCAACCGCAAGACCATCCCCGTCAAAGCAGTCCGGAACCTTTGTGGGCATAACATCTTGCGGTACAAGATCCATGGTGACAAGCAAGTCCCCTTTGTCAAGACCAGCACCAGTCAACGCATGGAGGAAGGCGATGTGTTCGCCATCGAGACCTTCGGCACCACTGGTAGAGCTCGTCTCAGAGACGATGTGGGGATTTATGGCTACGGACGCAATGAGGGTGTCAGCGCTGCTGATCTCCATCATGCGTCCGCCAAGTCGCTGCTGAAGACCATTGAGGAAAACTTCGCGACGTTGGTCTTCTCCAAGCGGACCCTCGAGCGCCTGGGTGTGAAGAACTACCTCGTCGGCATGAGATCGCTCGTCTCGCATGGCATCGTCGAGTCTTATGCGCCTCTGGTCGATGTCCCCGGCTCGTATGTCGCGCAGTTCGAGCATGTAAGTACAGTCCATGAGTTGTGAGCCACGTAATACACTAACGAGATTATTCTAAACAGACAGTCCTGCTCCGCCCTAACTGCAAGGAGGTGATCTCACGAGGAGATGATTACTAAAGATATGAGAAACAGAGGAGAAGTGCAAGCAAGGCTGATTCTGGTAATGACGGTTGAATTGGTCTTCTGCTTCGAGACTTCAACAGTGGTGGTGGAAGCTAGCTTGGCGAGGCATTTCAACATGCTTTACTTACAGCGTACGCAGCACAAATAACATTCTTTTGAACCGTGCAACATCGATCAATCTGCATGAATCTTGCGTGAAAGCCCGTTCTGTCACCCGCGAATCATGTGGCTTTGCGTTGATGGTTTAGAAGCTGATGTCCGAGATCAACGTCCCTCTGAACCCGATTACTCTCAAACGCCATGTGAGAACTTGCCAGATGTGCGAATTGACGATGAGTGAGTAAAAATATTGTGAACAATGATACACCGCGTGGAGGACGCAGCACCTTGGCTCTATTGAGACGTGCCCCCGTGCCGGCTTATACAGCTCTATCAGTCCCTTGTTTGATGTCTGATGGCTGATGTCAACTAACGCGTCACCCGTGCCGTACGATCAGTCCCACGCACCATTGATCAAACAAAAGATTGTAAGTCCTTCCAAACATGGAGTAAAACACCAAAACGATCTTTAGATACAGATGCATCATGCATTCACCCTTCTTCAGATATATCAGTGTTGAAGTCTACAGAGATCAGATCGTCGTCCGCTGGTAGTCCTTCATTGTCTTCAGGAGCCTTGTTGAAGCCAATGTGCATGAGGAACTCCTCCATCTCTCGCTCAACTCCTGTATCATCAGTCATGGATGGCGTATCAGTGGATATGGTGATGTCTGCATCCATCCGATCTTCAGTCATACTCGCTTGGTGAGCTTGAACCGCCTTCTCGGCCTTGTCTTGAATAGCCTTCATCTTCTTCCTAATCATGAGTTTTTGATCTGCGTCGGCGAACTGTTGCTGCTCGAGCAGGAGATATCTCTCTTCGGCAGCGCAATTCCTTTCCTCATCACTTCGCCAATCGCGATCAAATTGCTGCGCAGACAAGCCGCCGTAGAAGGGTTCAGGTGCGAATCTGCCAATTCGTGCAATCATTGGAATTGATAAATTGCCAAAGACATCGCATGCGTGGTTTGCAGCTTGAAGGAAGAACTCGCGGAGAGCGCATGCGGTATTGACAAGAACCCTAGAGTCTGCCGGCACGTAGGTAATGGGGTTAATGTTTTTGATGTCGGTGTAATCGACCGGATTGGAACAATAACCCTTAGGAAACATAACCTCGTAGGCGACGATGACAATCGACGAGTCTCGGATGTCTATTCCGACTTCTTTGCCAGCTTCATGAATATCACGGGTATTACAAATCACCTTCTGAACATGATCAGGCGTGCTGAATTTATCGAGCGAGAAAGTGAAGATCTTGGTAGTAGAGAAGGCAGGCGCATACCCCCAGAAACCACAGCTGATACTGACGTGGAGCTTCGATGGCCCATTCATAGGGTCGAGATCGAGACGCAGAGCACTGTAGGGCATAGTCTGCTCGTCGCGAAGGTCTCGAGGAGTGCTTCCATGCTCGACAGCCAGCACAAGCATTCGTTTGGCAATAGCGTCTTTGGCTCGATGAATCCGAGACTGCCTTTGGTTCACGCCTCGAAGATATGCAGCTTTGCCGCTTGATGTGTGAGATCTCCTGAAAACGGGCTTCCCTGCATTTTCTTTGTTACTATGTTTAAGAAGAAATGGGAGCAGTTCTTTGCCTGCATTGTGCTGCCGTGTTATAGACAGAGGTACACGATGCTGTTTTGTCTGGTCGACTAAGGTTGGGAATAGCTCCTTGGCTGAAGTCCTCCCTTGCGAATAACGATCAGCATTGAAGTGTGTCATATTTCCCTTGGGTTGACTGTTGTCGCGACTCGACGACGACACCCTCCCCAGACGCCCACTTTGAACTCTGTGCAAGGTAGAATCTCTGCTTGATTGTAAACTGCGTCGATTCTGGGACTTAGGATGACGATCTCTAGCTTTAACTGGCGCCATATTCGTTGAAAATGCAGAGCCGAAGTTGGTTGTCTTCAATGTACAGAGAAAGCCTGAACAAGTATATTCTGTGCAGGTTTGGAGTCGCGAGCAAGCGTATAGCAGAAGCAAAGATGGAGCAGAGCATATATCTTGCATCCTACCTAGAGTATGCAGGTCAGACAGACGTCAGTCTTATGACTGGTGGCGCAGAGCCCGATGGTGAAAGTGCAAGGACAGTCAGCGTGAGACAGTCAAGCTAGTGTTGACAAAGCAACATCTTCACTGCGATAAGGCTACGCGGTGTGCATGCTTGGTCAATATCGACACCCTCACACCGCAGCTACTCATCCTAGATTACACTTCTAATGCTCATCTTCATGTTGAATCTTCATCGACTGCATTTTTGGTTGCATTGTTCCAGTGTTCAATCGTAGGACGAGGAAGCAAGAACCCAGTACCTGAAGGTCCAGGGCCAAGTTCCGTCAGGCAAAAAGACGTTCGTGCCATAGGAGGTGCAGCAAGCGCGGACGTCACTCCGGGGTGCTGTGATCATATCCAAATTCTGGACGAAGCAATGAACGGTAGCTGAGATAGTGATTGCCAGAATGGTACACTCGTGACGAAGCTAGCGCACTGCAGTTTAGGACCGCTTGCTCTACCGTTCCAGAAATGGCAAAACTTCGGAATACCAGGTTGGTTGTGACGCGACTGCCATCGGTTACCATGTTATTGACAGCGTGGAGAGGGAATGCACGAGCACCAAGAGTTGTATTGCATTCGACGGCTCCTTCTTTCGTTTCGTAACTTGTACCAACATGGAGATGATATCGCATAATGAGCAAAAGAATACCACACCGTTTCAACATGATCCTAACTACCTCGCGCTGTCTCGCATGCTTGCTCGATACCAGAACCTGATCCTCCTCACTCCAACGTCAGATGAGAAACTTGATGCACGGCTTGCACCATGGCAGAAGCAGATTCAGACAGAGTTATGGTCGCAGTTGCCCTTTCACCGCATGAAATGGCTTCGTAGCATTGAGGGTGTCCGAACACTACTGCTGAAGCTGGAACAGAGCGCGCAAAGCATTAAAGTCCAGCGAACGAGACGCGACATCGTCAAAGACCTTGCTGAAAAGCGTATGGTCATCAAACGTCTCCGCAGTCGAGTCGAAGAGATTGGAAGAGAAGTCGAGGCTACGGGGACCGACGGCTATGTGTCGCAGTATGAAGACGACCAGGAGACCGAGACAATGTACGATGTGCTGCAGCAGATTCGGAAGGACAAAGCCCAGTCACAACCAGACGGCCGGCAGGACGCCTCATCACAGCAAAACGGTCCAGTACATGAGTCACAGCAAGAGAGTTCGTCGCTTGAGCAGGAAGGCGAGACGGCTCGTAATCAGCTATTCGACTCAACTTCTACGATGAGACGCAGACAAGGCAAGGAGGAAGCCGACGGCTCTTCGCAGCAAGGGAAGACCTCTGGCTTCTCCAACCTACCACAAACAGAACAGTCCTTGCTATCATCTTCTAAAGAACACGAAAATATCACCTCTTCACTGCTCAGCATGGCTGCTCAGCTTAAACAGCAAGCCAAGCAATTCGAATTCACTCTGGATCAAGACAAGGGATTGGTCGACCGTGCTCTGGAAGGACTTGATTCGAATGTGGCAGCTATGGGGCTCGCAAGCAAAGGCATGAAAACCCTGCAACGAATGAGTGAAGAGCAAGGCTTCTTTGGACGGCTCAAATTGCAGCTATTCATCGTGGCTATGTGGGTAGCCCTCATACTGCTCGTGTTCGTAGCCCCTAAACTCCGATTCTGATTTCGGAACACATGGCTCGGCTCTTCCGTGTTACCGTTGGCACAATTTGTCACACCACGAGCCATGCCACAACAATGGCAGAAGCAAAAGCTAAGTTGCCAACGCGACTTCTCGACACCCTTGTGAGCGTCATTGTCAGTTGTCTCGGAACATTGTCTAGGTGTCGAGCAGGTAGGTCTTCGATTTTCTTGATGCAGCTTGCCTTCGTTCTTCCTTCGCATGTCGACGTTGCCGCTCGGGAGCGTGGAAAAGCCGATGTTTTTACGGTGTTTGGCGGACATCCGCTGGGCAAGCCGTTATCGATGCGCCGAAGCTCCAGTTGCTTCCCAACGTGAAGGCGGTTTGCGTACTGGTGTGTTGATTGACGGAGCTGAACGGCCTGCAGATAAAACAGCCACACCTGTAGCCAGCTCCCTTGATCTCTGCTCTCCTTGTTCTACACCAGGCAAACAGGGGCTAGATCACTAGCCAGCACGACCTCGTCAGCCAGCCGCAGAAACAATCAACAACATCCAAAGCTCAATCGTCGGACGCACCGTCACGTCTCAGGGAATACGCCTGTATCTAGACTCAATTGTTATCGGCGTCGCAGCCTTGAAGATGGCTACGAATGTGATTGCCTTGTACGGTCCCTCTGCAAGCACCATCACCAGCACAGTGGTGTCTCCTACTCCTGCTCCAAAGTGCGGAGGGAATTGCAACGTTTACAAATGGGCTATCGGCATTGAAACATGTATCATTGGGGTCACCATGGTGGTATGCCTAATATTCTTCTATTTCAAGTCTAGCAGGTGGATGAGCAAGGGCGCAGCATCGAAAGAACCTGAGATTGGAGATTTGAAGAAGGAGCTGGAAGACTATAAGGCAATTGTTTTCAAGAATGCTAGATGAGGTCGATCTGATCTTGCATGCCATGCTCACAGCGCAAGAAGGTACTCACACATGAATGTGAGAGGCAAGGCGACAGGCAGCCACGAGCTTCTCTTCAACACATGTGGAAAGCAGTGCAACTGCTTCGGGCGACATCGAACAGCGCGTTGAAGAGCCTGACCTGTTGTCGCATGTGTAATGCTCATGAAACACCCGCGTGGCTTCAAAATTTCAGAGATTTGGAAAGCAATCACACGTTGTAACCTCAATCAAGGCACAGTCAGCCACATGCTCCTCCTTTTCTTGCCGACCATCGTTGTGTCACTAGAATCTCAGATCTGGCCGCTTTTCGCCTGTTCACGCCTGACTCGGCTTGGACCTGGAACGTCGGAAATGATGTCACCCTACGTCATTTAGTCACCCGTCGCTGCCCCTCATGTTTCGTGCTTGCGCGTCGCGGTTTCTTTGTTTACCTGCAAGCAAGGATTAAATGCATGCTCTTTCCTGCCAATTTTCCAGATACTGCCCACCAAAGCACCAAAGAGTCAGACCAGATTTCGATCCAGACTCAAGTCATATTGCATTTCCCACCCACACAACCCACTTCACACTACAATCAACATGTCTTCCAACGACAACACATCAACTCTCCAGTCCTACGTGGACAGCGCAACAGGCGCAGTCCAATCCGGCATTGCCAGTTTGACCGGCAGTGCAGGCGACCAAGCCAATGCCAACCAGCACAAAGCGCAAGCCGATGCCGAGAAAGATCTCTCCCACTCGGCTGCTAAGGCTGGTCCATTCACCATGTCGTCCTCGGGCGTCCCAGCGCAAGACAACCAGGACCGAACCCAAGGCCAGTGGGATCAGACTATGGGAAGCCTCAAGGAGACGACCGGTAACCTGACGGGCAACGAGAACCTGAAGCAGCAAGGGCGAGAGCAGAACCTACAAGGACAAGGACAGGAAGCCAAGGGTCAGCTCAGTGACCTGGGACAGGGTATCAGTGATCGAGTTGGAGGAACTGTCGGCAGTGCTTATGCTCAAGTGACTGGAAACCAAAGTGCCAAGCAGGCCTACGAGAACCAGCATGATGAGGGCAAGACAAGACAGCGAGGCGTTGAATTGGACGTGCAGAAGCAGGCTGAAGCCGAGAGAGCTGGGAAGCAGTAGATTGCCCGTGACGTGATAATGCCATGAGAGCACACAGTGGTGGACAACGCGTGCAAGTTTAGAGAGATACCCGTCAGCGATAGTTTGAATCTACTATTTGATGCCCAATTGATGACACCTTGGTCCTTCTTGTTCTGAAAACCATCTCTCAGCATTGGTGATGCCAAGCTCGTACTGAGATGTCTAAGGCACCTAGGTAGGACCTGAGCATACCTGCCATTGCAAGCGGAGTGCAGGCATACAACGCTAATTCTCAAACGTGCTAGCTGCCCAACTTAGTCGAAGCACGAGTCAAGATGCTGCGGCCTTAGCCAAGTGTCGAGTCATGGCAGAAGTGCGGGAAAGCACCTCGACTGAGGGTCGACGAGGCATCAGCAAACAATGGCTACTGTACCTCAAAAGACTCTAAATTGGCTTTGGGACGTCGTGCGACGGGTATGCGACACAGCTTCTGTGATGTCCAATGCTGACTAGGTTAGGAATACCGAGATCCTCAACGAGCATATTCAGACCTGGCACAAGCGTTAGCGCTGTATCCAACCTTCGCGCCTCGCACCGATGTATACAGTATGTCACCCACTCGTCGAGCCGGCCCATCCTCCTAGGAGCCTGCTGACCGACTGATCCAGCAGCGGAGAATGGCGTGCCTGCGCTTCTCCTTCATCTCAACGGCACCCTTCCCGTCAACTTTCGCGGAAGTCAATACCGCTTTCCCATAGCGATATGGCTCCCTCACAGCTACCCCTACGAGTCGCCTATTGTCTACGTGACAGCCACCGATGACATGGCTATAAGGCCTGGCCAACATGTCAGCGCTTCCGACGGAAAGGTATATCATCCGTATCTGGCAAGATGGAGCGAAGCATGGGATGTGAGTATTGCATACCCATAGACCAGCCAGGGCTGACGCAAGAAGAGGTCAACCATATCAGATTTCTTAAAGCAACTGGCAGATGTCTTTGCTCGAGAGCCGCCTGTTATGTCCAGGCAGCAGATTCCATCTCGGCCTCAGAGCACTGCTTCAGGGCAGCAGCAACCGCCGCCCCGTCCCCCACCGCCCGCTGAACAATGGCCAGCCTCAGCAAGACAGCAATCTGTCGTAGGTTCCCCACCGCCGCCTCCACCGAAGCAGTCCGATCAGATGAATGGGTCTCGGCCATCATCAACAGCTCCTGCAAAGTCGCCAAGACCTGGCAGATATGACGCCCCTCCACCACTGCCAGGACAAGCACCATCTCCACGACCTCAGTCCATAGCATCTCAGTCTCATGGGTACCAACCACAGCCCTACTTTGTTCCCCAGAGACAAAGCAGCTTACGGCAAAGCTTGCCACCCCAGCAGCAACCTCCACAACAGCACTACCAGCAACAGCACCAGCCTATGTCGGACCCATCCATGTCGCTGCCCATGCAGCCTCGACAGCAACAGGGACTACCACAGGCCGCACCCCAGCAGATGCCGACCCAGCACCAACCGCAAAGAGGGCCACCACCATCTCACCCACAATATCACGTTCAACCCCAGCAAAACTACGCACAACCACAACCACAGCCCCAATATCAACCACAGCAGCACCAGCAGCAAGCCCCCGTACCCAAACCCCACCAACCCAACATAATGGACGACTCCCCCTTCGACGTCTCCCTCCCAAGCTCAACAGCAACGGACATACCCACCCCCGCCATCCCACCAAACCCCGAAAAGCAGCACATCCTCTCCACCCTCCAGAGCACCCTCCTCACCACCCTCCAAACCCAAATCACCCAGAACGCGTCCGCCCTCGCCCCGCTGCAATCCCAGCACACCGCGCTACAACAAGCGCACCACACCCTCCAATCAGAGCTCAACCAGCTCCAAACCCTGCAGTCCCAGCTGCAACAGAACATCTCCTCCCTCAACAGCACCATCTCGACCGCAGACCGCACGATTTCCAACGCCCAGTCCTCGTCTTCCCCGGATAAGATCCCGCCCATCGACGACTTGATCATCCCGCCCACCGTCGTCGCGCGGCAGTTGTACGACAACGTCGCCGAGCAGAGGGGCTACGAGGCGGCGATATACGCGCTGACCGAGGGTTTCGTGAGGGGAAGGATCGGTGGCGAGCTGTGGGCCAGGAAGACGAGGGAATGTGCCAGAGAGGAGTTTCGAAGGAAGTGGCTTGTACGACGGGTGGGACGGGGAATGGGCTTGGATGCGAGCGCGGGCGGGATAGAGGCTTAGAGTGGAGCAAGAGGTGTTGAGGTCAGTAAACAATATACACTGTCATTACGGTCAAACTAGACCCAATCTCGAGGCGACTGCGCCTCGGCCGACAAAGAAACATTGCTATCATGCTACGAGAACGCCGGCCAAACTGCGACGATGCCATACTAAACCGACACCCCCATGGCATCAATCTCCCCAACAACACCTGTGCCACTCTACCCAAACGCCGCTGCTGCACCCTTCGGGGCCAGGTCACCCTGCTTCTCAGTGACCTCCTCTTCTAGGCTGCCGTATCCCGTGTCGTGGCTTGCGTTGCTTTGTCTCCGTGAAGTGGAGTTGGATGGTTGTACGTCCCATCCGGTGAACAACGCGTCAAGCGCGAGTGTGAGATGGCTTTTGAGGCCCCCATCGAGAGCAATGTTGAGTTTGGTTGCCTCTGCTCTTAGACAGCGGTAGACCTCTCGTGCTAGATAGTCGAGTTGCGGCAGAGGATGCACATTGTCTTCGCAGTCGGACGAAGAGCAGTCAATGGCTCTCCGAGAAGCCCGCAGAAGCCGCATCAGCACAAAATAGAGTGGTGCTATCGAAAGCATGGTTGGAAGGATTGCGGAGCCGGAACAGGTCGTACCGAGATCAGGCCACCGGACACTGCACAAGGCGTCTATCGCGGCCGCCAAGTCTTGCTCCTGCTCGAGCTTGAGCATGACTTCAGCACATGACAAGCAAGTCGTGACCTCAGCCCTTGCCGAAGTGGGTGTCGATGAATCAATGAAAAACGGTACCTGCTCGTCCGCTAGATGCTGCACCACTGCGGATGCGGGGGCAACGGCGTCAGCTGCCTTGGAGTGGAACGCGCGACGTCGACCTGGGCTCAATACGGCATGGACTGCGAGGGCGCGACATTCAGCAGCAGATCCGGGTGGTGCGATTTCCAAAGCGGCTTGTATGTGTTCCCGTAGGAGATCCGTGGCGTCGGGGCTTTGCAAAGCCGTAGTCAAAGCCTCGTGCAGGGCTGTGGTGGACCGCCATGCTGCGATTGCATCCAATGGAGATCGGATAGCATAATCTTCCACCACCACATCCATGAGTGAATCCTGTGAATGTTCAGATGTTGGCCGGTCGTACATCATGTTGTATGCTCTCTGCGTGACAGTGGTAGTAAAGACATCGTCACAGTCCATTTGCAGGAGATAGTTGAGGTAGCCTGGTAGGCGATCCGGATCGCGCGAGGGCAAAGCTTCGTGCATTTGTCGCGCATGGCGCCACTGACGTTCTGCAATGAAGCTAGCAATCTTTGAGGCAGTCCTCGAGCTCAAGGTGCCAGCAATGCCGACATTGTGAAGGACAACCTTGATATGGATTGCCTTCATCATAAGTCGAAGTGGTGTGGCTGGAAGAGTGCCTGAGCCGAAGATAGTGAGCACACTCCTGCTTCGACTCACCTCAGGGTCGCCCCCAGCGAGCTGTGCATCGATAGCAATATCCCAGGATTTAATTCGTGCTACCTCATCCTCGGCAGTTTCGCCACACATCCAGAGACAGGCTCTCGGGCCAAGCCAGTACCTGATCGTGTAGTTCACCCACTCTGCAGTGACAGCGAACCACTCAGGGAAAAAACTGTGATGCGGTAGACCTAGAGCTTGCATACTAGTGCTCCAAGCTCTTCGCCGGACCTCGATCGGAGATGCAGGACGGGCAGCTACTGGCGCTTCGATTGTTTCCCCATCTTGCTGCTCCTTTGGATCAGGCTTCGAATTGAACATGTAGTAAAAGACCAGGAAAGCTAGAAGGGTCAAAGCCATAAATCCCTTGACAAGTGGAAGCACGCCGCCCGCGCGACAGTATTGCGCAAACGTTGCCAGGTAGACTCGGGGTGACCTTAGGAACGCCCAGCCGTCGAGGATTTCGAGTGGGATGCCAAAGAGAGCTTTCTTCTGAGAATCGTCTCCGGTGTCTGACTCTGAGATACCTTCCACGATCATCAGCCCTGCCAAAGACCCAAGCATGATTCTCTGAGGCCATTTCCCACTCAGTCTTGAACGTTCAGTAGCTGTCTGGTAGATATGACCATAATGCTCCTGTGGCTGGCTTTGGCGTAGTCGTTTAAAGCTGTCAGGGATGCCAACCAAGCCTTTGGGTTCTGGTTTCGGCTCTGCACTAGGTCCTGCACCCTGGCTGGGAGACTCGGCAGGGCGCTCGATGAGGGTCTCACTCGTGAAGGCGGATGCGCGAGCAGCATCGTTCCCACCGTCGGCCAGCACTTTATCGAGCACTTGCAATCGATTCTTCAGAGCATTGTTTTCTTCTTCAAGCTTCTTCGTCCTGAATTCCAGATGGCGTATATACTCGACGGCCTTGGTCAATATAGAAGCTTTGTTGAGCTTGTTGGAAGGAGTCAAGCCATCGAGATCCTCCTCGTCGCTGCTGGCGGGACGGTCTTTCTTCCCATTGGACTTCTTCAAGACTCGTAATGCTGGTACGGCGTCCCTGAGTTCTGCAATCTTCTCATTCAAGTTGGCACGGTATCTCTTCTCAATGACGTTGTGAGGTCTTTTACTCCCGGTAGGTCTGCCCGCAACTGGCTTGTAGTCTTGCTCGTAGCCATTGTTAGGAGACAACTTTCTCTTGAGGCTGTTCGGCTGAAGCATAGACGATGAGTCACTGCATAAGGTGTCGCCACTCAGCCTCAACGGATTCAGGAACGTGTCGGGCGAGCCGGAACTGTTTGACGGGGTTGGCAGATCATGGGTATAAGGGGCGGTGTGGGGAGTGTTGGTGTTGGTGTTGTCGTAGTTGAACGAGTTGCTGTTGGCATTAGATGTGGGCGATACTTGCAGGTCGGCAGCTTGCTTGTCTGGCGGAGGTTGTATGAATTGAGTGTTGACCTCATCTGCTGCCCCATTCCAATCGAGCCATTTATCGAATTCTTTACCGACAACTTCTTGGTCGAAGTTCATGGTTCTGGAAAGTTGAACAGCCCGTCGTATATCATAAACTGCGTATTCTTGCTCGAGACCAGTCCATTATATTACTCTAGGTGCCGTACCGTCTACTGACTATGCTGCTCGAACATGAAATGCGAGCGAAGCAGTTGTGATCCTCGGGGGGGGACGAGGTGAGGGTATGTACCTCCAGCAAATCAGGCATGGCGTCTTCACGGCAGTCTCACTCCCGAACATGGGAAGGCACAACTGCGCCGCAACTGCGCTGGTTGATCGTCTCGCACACCCTTGCATCCAGGTACCCTGCAACCCCCTCCGACAAACCAGACAGCACGAAAGCTGCAGGCATAATTACTACGATCTGTGCGGCCCGGAACTACGAGCTTCCAGCTTCGCCACAGTTGAGCTTGACTTAACCGCCCTCACCACCTTCTGTCTTATATCTGCATACCAGATTCCTCGATTAGGCAGGCAGTGCTCTGTTCGATCAAGACACGCCCGCACTTGTTTGCTGATCGTTTTGCCAAAGGGCAGCGTGCAGACTCGACGAGAAAGGCTTGGGCTAGCTTACGAACACGAGGGACCTGACAGTATGGAGAGTAGATCATAGTCGGGGGACGTGTCTGGCACATAGCTGTACGGCAGATAGGCCTTCTCTTTCAGCAGCATACCAAGCATGACGGTCTCACTGTCACCATGGCGAAGAGTTTCTTTGCCGCGGTCCCAGATCTAAGAGGTGACTCACTACATAGACGGCCATAGCAGGAAGCTTCTGTGGTAGCTGAGCTTGGCGACGTGCCAGAGATATGCCTACCGTCTCATCACGCGAAACAGTACCATAGCCTGCCTAAACAAAGTCAACGCTTTCTGCGTAAGAAGCCCAACCCAGTTAGCGCTAGAAACATAACCTTTCTGATTCAGGTCGAGCGAGTGCTGACAGTGTTTATGTTGGTGCAGAGACTCAGCTGCACAATGGTGATGGGTTCTACGAGCACTGCAGTGGAGAGAGGACGGGCCAGAGCATTCAAAGGGACATCCGGACCTGTTTGGTTCTACTGCAAAGGGCAGCTGGCGACAGTGATGTGAGCCCGTTCGCCACATCACAAGCTGACAAGCTCGTTTGCCTTACTACCATGCGCCTGTGTACACATTTTTCGGGGTATATCGCTCGACATGGTCCGCTCTGTAGTGGACTAAGACCCCCGTTAGCTCTTCCATGTTTGTCCGCGTTGTATAGAAATGGCATTGGTCGAATATGGCCGTTCAGGTCTCGACTTCCCCAGATGACTGGCAGATCTTATTCCGGCTCATTATTGATTCTCGGCATTGTGCACGTCTGTGCCGACATGCAGAGTAGCTCCCTCGGCGTGCATCAGAAGGTGCGACCGTCGAGCTGTCAGTTGCCGTCGTTACCGCTAAAGGACATATCATTTGTTGATCATCCACGAGATTTCTAGCTCCTGCATATTGTTACACTCTCCTGCATCGCGTTTCGAGGGGGACACGTGGGGAAACTTTCTGGTTTGACGACGCCTTCCAAGCAGAATGGAGACCAATGCGCAGCAGGCGGTGATTCGCCACGAAGGTTCACTTTTACGAGTAAACACAACTGGAGACGCAGATTAGAACAGATGACTGCTTGCATAACAAACGGATTCTGTAGTCGGACCAAATGCTGGCACCACTATCCAAAATCTGCCGGCTCAAGACGTGTCGTCTCGTCATTTGGAACTCAACGCCGATCTCTACTGGGCCACAGTCCCAGTCGTGTTTGTGCCTTCGCACGTACTGTAGACTCTACGGAGATAACGGACCCAACTTCCCTTAAAATTCTGTCTTGAGGTACCACTGGTGGCCACTTACGTGAAACGTTGTTGCCGGCAAACAAATCCACTGCCCGAGGTAGCATGCAAAATATGTGCTATGCTCGGCCGAACAAAGGCAATGACTCGCAAAAGAGTACAGATGTTAATTGACGACGCGGGTGCCCTACGTTCATGGAGATAACCTTAAGGCAATTGAAGGTATAACATGCAAGTTGGATACCCGCAACAAAGCGTCGGTGACTCGCGAAGATCCAGTAGCTACTTTGGAAAGTAACCTCGTACGAAATTGTACACTTTACAGTGGCTAGGTGTCTACTTCCTAGGTAAATGACTCAGGTAAAGGATGATAACTTTGCCCTGTTAGTAGAGGTGTACTTACGTTGACCCCTGCTTCATGTTGCTAGAAACGCATTGCGCTTTCCAACTTTTGTCGTTGCCTTGCGAGTCGAACTCTCGTCACCAAGTTCTTAGCCTGCCCCGTTTGTCATCACGACTTTCTCTGCTTTGTACATGCTGATGTCAGCCGGGAACAAAATTGTCACTTCTTCCACTTCCTGCTCTTCGCATTGGATACACATAACTCTTTTGGTGAGTCTTTCCGCGGACAGCCACATCGTCACATGGCGCAAGGAAAAGATCTGGTGGGGCCAAAGCTTCTCTTGCCTTCCAATCGATAAAACGCCTGTCCGCCACACATCAAAACTCTGTCTGCCACGACGAACTTGGACTTGACTAACGTATATTCGGTTAGTGTGGAACCACTTCGTTCTCAAGTCGTGCTAGACTGAGAATGTGCCCGAAGCACTCCCCTCGGCAAGCGGTCCGATACTTACCATAAGCAATTCCTTCGGTATCCGAGCCCCCATCGACGATGTCATCGTCGATTTTCGGCAGTAAGGATGAACTCGCTCGCGAGCCTGTAGAGCAAGATGCACAACAACAAGGAATACTCTCGCATGGTGAGTGACATGCTCTATGCATGTGAACGTGCTTCGACTTGTGGGACGCAATGATCGGAATTGTTTTACCCTGCTGGACCCTGATATCTTAATCTTGGGTCCTGGTGAGCCACCTTTGTCCAGCAGGTTGATCGTGGACTCGTACAGAGACTCTCATTTGTTCCAGCCTCCGCTCACGTGTCCTCGTAGCCGCGACCGCTTCAGCATGGCTCGCATGGATGATCAAAGGAAGTCTTGGCTACGCGCCAGTCGGTGACGGCGTCAGGACGATCAGTAACCGAACAGCCACTGACATGGCAGTTGTGCGCAGATCTTGCCGTCCCGCCTAAGGCCTTGTGGACGCCATGCGGCTCCATCCAGCCCAAGTGTGACGCTCCAACGTGTTGCTCCTCCCACGTCGTCTCAGCTTGTACCGCCTTTCCCGCTCCTGTTTCGGCTTCAAGCACCTCTATACCAGCACCTCATTTTGATCCGAACGATCCCACGACCGAGTTCAGCAGATACACAGACTCAACCGTATTAGCGACAACCAGCACCTCACTCGAACCAATCTTGATACCGCCACCAACGCTGCAAGCGCGAGATATCAATCGTGTCCTAACGCCCTTGTCAGGACGGGGAGATCGCAAAGGACACCTTTTCCCCTTTAGCAGGAGTCCATCTCCGGGAGAGCGCCTGTCACGGTCAATTGGAAAGTCGAGGACTTTCTCGGCCACATCTTCTGACAGTGAACCATTCTTCGGGCGACTGGAGCGGGTCCGGTCGGCTTCCCCCTGTGCTTCTACTTGTGCGAAATCACGTCACGGAGGCATCAGCATGCCCGACCGAGCGCCGGCAATGGGACACTACCCGGCCTCACCACTGAGTCCTAAGCTTTCTTCAAGGCAAGGCCTGTCGCCGCAAAACTCGCAACGAAGAGGCAACCACGGAAGACAAGCGTCGAGGAACATGCAATTGAATCTCGGGCGGTTCCACCCTTCCAACTTCTCGCAGGCTGATGGACCGGCGGTTGGGGGAGCGCCACAGATTACATATACACGAGCACCACCACCTGTACAGATCGAGTCTCCACGACTGTTGCGACAGAAGCACCGGGAGTTCCTCCAGCAAGCACAGCTCTCGTCCAAGCTTGCGGCATCGCCTCTTTCGACCAAGCCGGATGCGCCTCGACTCGATCCGCTGGGAAGTCCCAAGGGACCAGTGACGCCACTCGAGCTTGAAGCAGGCGACTACTTCTCGTCTGCAGGTGCAGGCAAAGTTTCACCGGCAGGAAGCCCCGGGACTCGAAGCCCTCGAGCGGCATCGGTGTCGAGCGACGAGGACACGAAGCCACTGAAGAGTCGCAAAATCGCGACCTCATAGTCGACATGTGAAGGGCTGTCGGGAAGACGGCATTAGCACGAATCTCATTTGTATAGGATGAATCATCACAGCAGGGAGCAGGACGTTCAATAGAATGCATACCCGTCAGTTGACCTGGTCCTGACACACGGAGTTGCGGGGGCTTGCATTGCTGGTTGGATCTTGTCATTCGCTTGATGCCCAATGGCATAGGATCTGCATATTACGAGGCGCGCCTATGGCAAGTCCATTCGCTAGAAGAAAAAGGGAACTTTGCATTTCACTTTCAGTGCCATACCACGGCAGGACAGATAGCTCTGCTTTTCAGGTGTAGCATGTGGCAGGAATAGCATGATGTTGCTTGACAGCTGGACTAAACAGCTTGTGGCCACGTCTACATTGCCGGTTCATGATTAGCATGGCCTCGAAATTCGATAGCATGCACTTTCGAAAACTTGCAATTCCACTAATATTCCTGCCACTTGGACACCGTTGGCCGTGTAAAGAAGTCTAGCAGACGTATTGACGGGGTAGTACTGCATCGTGAAAAGTATTTGTGGTGTGTGCGGAGAGGAAAGGCCCAGGGACCAGGGTTTCCGAGGACGCCGCACGGCGCACGGGGCATGTGCATGTCAGGAGTCGACTCGACTCGACTCGATTAAATTCATCCATGCTCGCGAGCCCTTCCACGCTCACCACATCTGGACAGTGAAGGATAGAAGTGCTGAACCCATCCTTCTTCACGCCCTCTCTTCTTTTCGGTCCAATCACCAGGTGCCATTGGGGATGATGTCGACGCCCTAAGCGTGTCCCTCTGGCCATCGACGGGCCACGTCGCCCATGACCAGACCACAAGCACAGCTACCACTATAAATACCACCTCATTCTCGCTCTCACGCCCAGGAAATGTCGTACTTCCGTCAAACACGTAGCAGCAGGTCGGCTCTAGCCTTGAGCGCCCTGACGTTGATAGTGGTGCTCTACTTCTTTCTAGGACCGTCAGTCGATGTGTCCAGCACACTCGATCCGCTCCTTCGAGCAAGGAAAGCAGCGGCCGCAGCCAGCAACCCCCTGTCGCCTCCTACTTCCGCCTTTCGCAAGTCCAAATCCTCCCCTGGCGATGCTCAACAAGTAGTCGCACCTCCACCCATTGTACACTACCAGCTCAACAACCTGACCGCGTCGAGCAACCCAAGCAAGAACGACGAGAAAGTGCTGATCCTGACCCCCTTGGCTCGCTTCTACGAAGAATACTGGGCCAACCTGTGCGCCCTCGACTATCCTCACGAGCACATAAGCCTAGGCTTCATAACCCCCAAGACGCCCCAGGGCAATGAAGCAACGAAACAACTACAGGATGCGGTCAATGCCTACCAGAAAGGCCCCCTCCCCCAGCGCTTCGAGAGCGTCACCTTCCTCCGCCAGGACTTCGAGCCGGCGATAGTGTCGCAGGACGAGAAAGAGCGGCATAAGATGTCGAATCAAGCCGCAAGAAGAGCCAGCATGGCAAAAGCAAGAAACTCGCTCCTGTTCACAACCATGGGTCCCACCACCAGCTGGGTTCTTTGGCTCGACAGCGATATCGTGGAAACCCCCAAGACCATCATTCAGGACTTGACCGGCTTTGACAAGAGCATCATCGTGCCCAACTGCTTCCAAAGATACACAACCGACGATGGCAAGGATGCTATCCGGCCCTACGATTACAACAGCTGGAGGGACAGCGACACTGCTCAGGACCTGGCGAGCAAAATGGGCGAGGATGAGATCCTGTTGGAGGGCTATGCAGAAATGCCAACCTACAGGACACTGATGGCAATGCTGGCAGAGACACATGAAAACAGAGACAAACGAAGGTTGATGCCACTAGACGGTGTTGGCGGCACGGCCCTTCTCGTCAAGGCTGAAGTTCACCGCGATGGCGCCATGTTCCCCCCCTTCAGCTTTTACCACCTCATCGAGACAGAGGGCTTTGCAAAGATGGCAAGACGACTCGGCTACGAGAGCTGGGGTCTGCCCAACTATTTTGTGAGTCGTCTAGAAAGCGCGTTCAAAGCAAGACTAATGTTGATGTGACAGGTGTACCATTACAACGAATAAATCCTCGATCCTGCGTAAACGACGCTCGAAAGGTGGATGTGCGAGTACAAGAGGCTAATCATGCCTGGTCAGCTTGCTACACCGTGAAGAGGTTCAGAAGAACAATAGACGGCAAGAGGCGGGTATAGGCACAGGGCCTAGCATATCATGAGCGAGGCGCAAAAATGTTATTATTGAGCTTTCTTCACCAGCTATGATGAAGACGTACCAAATACATGTTTTAGGATCTGCTTTGAAGAGGGTCAGCCTCTCTCTTTGGGATGTGTTGAAAGGTCGTTGTTCATATTTGACACACCAATCACGCGACAACAGCTCGTGCTGCGGTGACCGAGCAAGATCTTAGCCGGCAAGATCGAGGCCTTGAAATAGTGTGACTTGCGTGGGAGAAAGGCGTAATTTGCAGTGTGGTAGCTGTGGGAAGCTGTGGGACAAAGAGGTAGAATCGGTGCAGCGAGAACAGCACCGGTATGGCGTGCGAGGCACGACGATCATCACAGAGAAGGCGAATCAATCGCAAAGGAGGCGCGTTCGACACTGCGAGGACTACATGACCGGTCGTGTGGAGGAAGGATAACGCATGTCACTCACACCACCCTCTGAGTAGGGCCATCACATCCTGATGAACTTTCCCCCAAAAGACGCCTGATGAACGTATTTAAATCACGGTCGACCACGCGAGGTTCCGGAGCGGGGCAGTAGTATCTGTGACGCATCTCCATCGATGAACCCGTGCGCTCAGCAATATAGATTAATGCAATCACAACCATCCAACCACATCCTTTCCCTCAATTTACCTACTACCACTACACTAGTCTAACTCCTGAGCTTTACCAAATCACGTGTCCGCCTAACCCGTCCGCCAACCATCACCAGCTACTTAGTCAATCAGTAATGGGCCGACTAACCGACCACTTCGAGCACAGGTAGGTGGACCGCACGGCTTCCACCCAGCTAGCCGAACACGTTCTGTATGTAACTAGCTAACGGATCCCGAGGACGCGCGAGACTCACAACCAAGGCTGGTCCGAGCTATGGGAGGCGAACGAGGAGGACCTCTGGGATCGAGGCGTGCCGTCGCCCGCCTTGATTGATTTCGTGGAGCGGAGGGCTGGCGATTGGCTCAAGCCTGGGGGTGGGGCGCGCCGGTTGAGGGCTCTCGTGCCGGTGAGTTGGTGCTGTGCTGTGCTGTGCTGCGTTCTCTTGTCCCTCGACGTGATCTGGTGTGACGACGGCTGCGGCGCGCAATATGGTTGACGTGTGGCGGCGATGCGATGCGAGGCGCTGCTAATCAATGCGTGCAGGCGTGTGGACGCGGCTATGAGGTTGTGATGCTCGCCCTTCATGGGTTCGATGCGTATGGCGTTGAGGTCTCGAAGACGGCGGTTGAGGCTTGTGAGAGTTACGCTAGCGGCCAGCTGGAGAAGCCTGGAGTGAATAATTATGGGACTGGCGCTTCCAGTGCTCAGCAGGCTGGGTCGAAGGGGGCGGTCAAGTTCGTGGTTGGCGATTTCTTCAAGCGCGACTGGGAGGCTGATTGTGGGGTGGAGGGGGATGCCAAGTTTGATTTGATATATGATTACACCGTGGGTAAGCCTGTCGAGGTACGTGAAGATCGGTTTGCTGATGCGCTGGGTGTAGTTCCTTTGCGCTATCCTACCTGAGATGAGATTGGATTGGGCACGGCGTATGAAGGAATTGCTTGCGCCCTCGGGAGTCCTGGTGTGTCTGGAGTTCCCAATGTATAAGGACGTCAACGCTGCTGGACCGCCTTACGGGTTGAGAGGCGTGTATTGGGATTTGCTTGCTGAGGGCGGTAATGGGATAGTGGGAGACGAGAAGGCACGAGATCAGGGTCCTGAACCGGCGCGGGAGGAGGAGAAGCTTGAGAGGGTGTTGTATTATCAGCCTGCAAGGACGTATAAAGTCGGGGAGGGGACGGATATGTTGAGTGTATGGAGGCATAAGCATTGACTAAAAGAGGTAGGGCCGTTCGCGGTCTCATGTTGAATCGGACTGGGAGATCTCCCTTCTTCTAGCACGGATATATCATCAGACGCCCAGCTCCTCACTCGCCATCTTCACCCCTTTGACCCTGTTCGTCATCTTTTGCTGCGCAATCTCGCGTGCAAAGTCCGGATCTCCATGCTTTGGCTTGCCGTCGACCGAGAACGGCGAGAATCCACAGTCGTCTGTGGCCCCGAGCTGGTCAACGGGTATGTACTTTGCTGCCGTGACTAGTGCGTCGCGTATCTCTTCTGGAGACTCGACCCGCGGATTCAATGGGTCTACTACCCCGATGTAGGCGATCTGGTTTGGGTTAGCCACTCATGGTTCTGCCAGACGGTCGGGTTTCACGGGTGCACACCTGTTTGACTCCATTGGCATCCTTGCGGATTGCCTGGCCAATTTCTTTGTAGACTTTTTCCTTGTCCTTCTCGCTTGCGAGCTGGATCAGGAAGTAGCCTGCGTTCATCTGGAACATGCTTGGTAACAGTCTGTCGGTTTTTAGTATTGCTTGAGGCATGGCGGTTCACGATCATGCACGGTCTATGCGCCAATTGTGGCCCACAGATCAAGCAACTTACTCGTGATAATCCACGTCCGCGCTGTGGACGCTGTCACAGTCCCCGCCAGGGCACGTATGGATGCCAATGTTCTTCCGCTCTCCAGCCCTGAAGCGGTTCAGGACCAGATTGTTGAGTTCGACGAACGTCTGCAACAGATTGGCGCCGGTCCACGGATTACGCGGGTCCCGCTTTGCCGCAAGACGGCCTTCGGTGAAGTCTATGCTAACGCGTTTGGCGCCGGAATTGAAGCAGCCTCGGATGTCCCTCTCGCACTCGTCGACGAGGTCGTCCATGAAGGATGCTTTGGGGTAACCGGGAATTTCGCCTGTGGAATGTGAGATACTGCGGGGGGCAGGTGCTACGTGTGAGGCCTCCTGGGAGCAAACAAGAAAAAGAAGGAACGCAAGCGACACTCGGGACCGGCGTGTGCCTGCTTACCTTGTAGCGGGTAGAGAAGATAGAGCATGCTCGGTGCGATCACAGCGACCTTCATGCCTACATCGTCTCTCTTTACGAGTTTGAAGCTCTTGTCGACTAGTGCTGGCATTAGTATGAACTGATATACCCAGACTTCCGCCAGGCCATACATTCCTGCCACGCGTATGTGCGATACTTGAGTGGGCCTGCCGTAATCTCTGGAAGTTGTCTGTGGTGCCCATCGTCGAAGATGGCGAAGAACTGTCCCTTGGGGTTGAAGTTCTCAGCGAGCCCCTTGCCGCCAAGGGTGTCAATGATCGGGTAGGTTGCGAAAGACGAGCGCCGCTGTTCGCCGTCCGTAATAAACATCTGGCCCGTGGCTTCCATCAGGCGGACACTGTCGGCTGCAGCACTTTCTTGGGCTCCGAGAAGCTCATCTTTCGATGCCGTGCCTGCATCGTAGGCTGCTATAACTTCCTGCAGTTTGCGAGGACGAGGAAGAGAACCAACCGGCTCTGTTGGAATGGGCATAGTTGTTTCTCAAGATCGGCAATCTGATGTGTCTATATTAATGATACGAGGCGAGCAAGAAGGCGAAGGACTATCATAGTACTGGGGGTACCGGCATGCTCGACTTTCGTGACAACCACCCACTAACCCGTAACGCGACCGATAATAGTTTGGTCCTGCATGATGCGAGCCGACTCAGCAGGAATCGTGGTTGGCTGGACCCCGCAAGTCATACAGATGGCGTCAAATCTCCGCGCGATGTGCACCAGCAGTGGACTTCCTCATCTTGCGAAGAGGAGGGGGTTACATGATAGATAGCGTTACTCGTGTTGAGTACTCAAACATAAGTCATCTGAATGAATAGGACAAGCTGGTTCTACCGTGAGACTACCTACATGGTCGTCCGGTGCTTCCGTAACACTATTGCATTCATGGGCCATGAAGTCCTCCGTAAAGAGCATCGCCCTTTGTCCTGACATCACTTCTTTGTGGACTTGTTTGACGTCCATGTCACAATGACTCAATTGTTCTCGGCCCAAGGCGCGTCTCAGCCGTTTCTACGAGAGTCACTCTTGCTTGGCTGTGCAGAGATGTATCTCAGTTTGAAGCAGAGTCTTGAAGGTCTCGACGCGTTTGCAAACAACCAGTCGTCATGTCGAATGAAAAAGATATGGACGCGGCCAGGGAGGTCGGACTTTATGATGCCCACTGCCATCCTACAGACATCATGTCTGCGACCAGCAGGATCCCTGAAATGCGGGCGAAAGTACTGACCATAATGGCGACAAGATCACAAGACCAAGAGCTTGTACTAGAAACTGCTCAGCGATACCAATTTCATGGCAAAGCTGAGCTTTCGCGTGGAAACAACAAAGGGTCTGTCGTCCCATCCTTTGGTTGGCACCCGTGGTTCGCGCATCAGCTTTTTGATGACAGGGACAATCCAGACGTTAATGCAAAGGAGCACTATCAAAGCACGTTCACACCAACGCCTGATGATGATACGTTCCTCGAATCCCTTCCTCAGCCTCGGCCACTTTCAGAACTCCTAGCAAGCATCGAAGAGAAGCTTCTGGAGTTTCCCCTTGCTTTGGTCGGCGAAATAGGACTTGACCGCTCCTTCCGAGTTCCATACGCCCCATTCCACTCTCCAGATGATCCTGAAGCCAAGCCTGGTGACTCAACCATCAAGACTGGTGGGCCAGAAGAAGGTGAATTTACGCCTGGTTCGAGGGAGGGTCGACCTCTCACACCGTACCACGTGTCCATGGAGCATCAAAAATTAGTTCTCAAAGCACAACTTGAACTCGCTGCGAAACACAAGCGAGCAGTGTCTGTTCACAGCGTTGCAACTCATGGTATGGTTTTTGATCTGCTGCAAAGCTTGTGGAAGGGCCACGAAAGGCCATCGAAGAGTGCCAAAAAGAGACAGAAGAAAGATGCTCAGCATGCCGCCGATGAAACTGAAGGCGATGACCACGAGCCAGACAAATTGCCATACCCGCCACGGGTCTGCATGCATTCTTACTCGGGTCCTTCTGATGCACTAAAGCAGTTTCTGGGTCCCAGAGTCCCAGCTGACATCTTTTTTTCATTCTCAGAACTGATCAACTTTGGCACGCACAATTCCGAAAAAGCGGTCGATGTGATCAAAGCTGTTCCAGATGACAAAATCCTGATTGAAAGTGATTTGCATTGTGCTGGGTCCAGAATGGATGAGCTGCTTGAAGACATTTTGGAAAGAGTGTGCCAGATCAAAGGGTGGCAGTTGGAGGAAGGTGCTAAGCAACTTCAGAAGAATTGGGAACGATTCACCTTCGGCTCAGATGCTTAGCATGGCTTTCACAATGACCAAGCTCTATGTCGCGGCCCGTCTCAATCACATCTTTGCCAATGAAGGCGATGGCGATGCGGCCCGGCAGCGTGGACGCCGTAACGAGAACGGACATCTCAATACTCTACACATCCGCAATTCCACACATATGTCACGGTCTCAGCTATTCGTTCACTCGTCCGCCAATGTTCAAAGAATGGCTGCATTGTCCCATATCACGCGTTCAATTGTGCAGTCACTTTGCGTCCTCGTTTGCGTGGCTGTGGCGCCCGTGATATGGCATAACGCACCACGCCGTTCAGATGTTCTGCGCCGCATAAGAGTGTTAACAACAAAGCTCACGTATGCAACAATACTTTACCCTGTCTTGTCCTTTGACCGTCGGATCTCTTGACCATTCCACAATTGGCCGATTTCAAGACGTGTGCATCCCGCAGTCATTATGGCAGAACATGTCCAGCAACTGACAATGGAAACTCAAGCAGTCGACGATCTGTCCGAATTTCATGGCGGATCTGATTCCCAACACCGACAACAACCACATTTCGACACCGAAGGTCAGTTGTCATCACATCACGATATTAACTCTCTAACCTGGCTAGGCCTTGCAAGTCAATCTCGAACGCGCGATTCCGTTGCATTCCCCGAACCTGGCCAATCGACCACATGGTACGGACTCACGCAGGACGTCGTGAGCCACGGCGGCATGGCGCATGTTTCACAGCACACGAACCAGCATTTCTCGACCGACCAGTCGGACACAGTGCTCACTTCATCCACGAAGACTGGCGATGGAGACATGCTGTCCCGTGTTCCTATTCCTCGACAACACACGCCAGCTTTACCTGCAAAGCCTCAAATCCGTATCAACGATTCTGCTAGTCCGCATATGCAAGCACTTATTGAGCAAGTGCCAAGCCTGGGGCTCGATCTGAACAAATGTAAAGGCAGATGCGGACGCATTGTGTTTGACGTCCTAGCGCCGGTCGAGTTGTCGGATCGGTTCCAAAAGCACAAAGAATTGCTGTCGAAGATTATAACAGAACTCTCACTGGTCGTTGCGGCCCGTCTCGGTATCCCTTCCGATGGCCCGGAGGCTGGATTGCGCATAGAGGAGTTCGTGCAGGCACTATACTACAAGGCGAGAGAGGAACTACACCAAGCGGCTCGTGTCCAACAACCCTTTCCCCCAATCGCGAAGTCCGGATCGTTCTCCTACAATCAGTTGTGTTGCTTAATGCAGGTTCTGCGAGAAGTAGACAAGATGTTAAGGGCGGTCGATAAGGATGACCTACCTGTCTTCGAAGCATGCTGCACGGTGGCCGCTATGCAATGGCAACTTGACATCCACAAGCACTGGATCGCCGAATTGGGAGGCGACAAGAAGCGCAAGAACCACGAAGATGATGACTCAGCAGGTGGGTCGCGTAAGCATCGCAGAACTACCTCCATCGAATCGAAAAGTGATGAGAGCAACACTGTGTCGAAACGTCGGCCTGGACGGCCACCTGGTGCGTTAAACAAGACCACCGTTGCTGCTAGAGAGCGAGAAGCTGCTATCGCCGCTGCGAGGGGTCAGAATGTTCGATCGCCTATCTCAACTACACCAGCTCCTCAAGCAAGAGGTACGCCTGTGCACACTCAGTATCAGGGCTATTCAGCTGACGTTTCAAATGCGCAACTCATGACTCAGCAGGCACCTCACCAGGCTCATACTCTGGGAGGACGGCTAGTGACTCAAAATCCGTCAACTGCTGTACCGTGTGTTCATTCGTATGGATACCCACAAGGCCACATCGCACAGTCAATGCATGTCCCTCCTTCGGGTCGCCGTGGCGCCGTCAGCTCAGGGAGTTCACACGTCGATCACAATCTCCCACAGCAAGTGGAATCCCTCTCCTCTGGTCTCAACCCTCAATTCTATTTAGACCATCCAAGCTTCCACTACAACTATTACGGCCGTAGAGCAAACCAGCAGACCAGCGCCTTAGAACATTATCTGGAGGAGGGAGACGATGAGCCACAAGAGAAGTTGTGATCATTGTTTAGATAGGATGTGGTGAGCTGGAAGAAAGACAGAACGGAACTAACATTTGGCTACTTCAAACGCCAACTGACGTAACCATCGAGATGATCTGAGAGTTGCAGAGAACCAGGTGACATTACTACGCCAAATATTAGACTTTGTCAATTGTGAGACAATGTATGCAGGACGCATAGCTTGTGATCGAGAGCTAGAACGTAGCATCAGAATGACAAGTACCACCACACATTCCTTAACGAAGGTGACATTGAATGCTGTGTATACAAGATATAGACTATGCTGGCTTCGCTGATGTGGGAAGGTGTGTTGAAGTGCATCGGCACAGTTGCCCTCAGGGTTCAGAATCGACTAACTAATCCATGCCTGGTACCTCGATCCCAACTTCTACCCGTCTGCGATGCGATCTGTCAGTCGATCATAACACTTCCAGTATGCCTTGATCGCGAAGCCCATTGTTCGTATCATGTGATGTAGAAGGCTACTCAGCTTTGTGAATCGCGGTAAGATACTGACAGTAGCTTCAAGCCACACTAGCTAGGCACCTGTGCTGCACGGAACATTGCATTGCGGAGTGCGCGAAACTGATAGATCAGCACATCGCCGTCGAAACAACGACGTACGGGACTGGCCTCAAGGTCTATCACCTTTACTCCCACCCACACAGCTTTGAGTGTGACAGCACGAGCCTTGCGCGAAGATGACGCGACGATATAGTGACTTACCCCTTATCCAACAAGCAACAGTAGCCCATCGTTCCAGAACCGCCACTGAAGTCTACTCAGACTTCGACGACTTCATGAGGGTTTTACTGGTCTGGGATGTTCTAGCTTGTGTTAGATGTTCGCGACGAGAAGCAAGCACTCGTGCATGTCCAGCCCATGGATTCAAGATAGGCAATTACATAACAGCCACAGCTTGCGACCCTTCCAACCAGGTCCGTTTTCACTGAACAGCAATCTTTCAAATCAACACATTTCATGTCTTGTACCAACCAGCGCTCCCACGTGTCTTCTTCAGGCAGCTGGAGGGAAACACAATTGATTGTTGAGACAGTTTGTTGGTATCTCCCGTTTCCTTGAACTTGTCCCTCCAGACGAACTTTCTTCCCAAGCGCTCAAGTAGTCCAGCATAGTCGCTTCTTGACTGTACTTCTTCACTCACGTCAGACCATCTGCTTAGGCCACTCCATCGGAACCTTTCACGCACAGTGTTCAGCCATGGACGGGCGCCTCGCTTCCTGGCTCGATGAGTCCCAGCAGTCTGAAGATCCGGAGGAACATCAACACCCCATGGATGTTGAAGCTGCAGCAGTAACGATGACGATTTCCAGGCAGCAATTCGAAGGCGTCGCCCATCAGACGCCGTTCCATCCCTTTGATGGCATGTCTTCAGCGGATGCCATGCAAGCATCTCTGCAAGCGCACTCCATACTCAACAGTTTGTACATGCCTTCTGGAGCTCTAGTGGGTAGCATGCCAGCCCAACCTGACAACGATCTTGTCAATCACAGAGCGATGAGACGTCCCGCCGAACGACGTATCTCCGCACCAGTAATGATCCCAAGCAGGTCTGATCCTCTGACAGCGATCGCTGAAGCTCCAGACATGGACGCCGACACATCAGAGGAGCTTCCCAACGACCGAGATGTTGACGGGCGTCATGCGGACACTGAACCAGCCACCCCTGAAGCGCGCCCAGCCAAAAGACCACGAATCTCAAGACCTGTACCGACATCTAATCAAGTTGCGAGCCAAGAAGCTGGTACTGACGAGGCGGACCTCAACGACCACATATCTATAGAGTTACCGCTTCGATATTACTGCGGTGAACCAGGCTGCAAAGGGTATCGCACAGCTGCGTCGTTAGCAGGGATCCGAGCTCATTACAGGATCAATCATCCGAACGTCAGATTTGACCGAGACAAGCTGGTTGCTACCAGAAACATGCAAAGGAGCAGAGCCATGTCGCCTGCGCCGACTGCTGTACTGCCATGACTAGCTCACGTCCTTCTTCAGGGAGACTGCGAAGATCATTAATTTTGTTGGCACGGCTCCAGCCAGGGGACCAGCGTTCTATTGAACTGAGTGACTAGTCTCGGCTGAGGACTTCGAAATAGCAAATAATGCGTGCTACGCATGGAATGTGGTTCTGCCGGGATGCACGATCATTGCGGGAGTGGCCGTCAATGCGGACTCTATGTTCGCCGTAGCAGACAGACACTGATGATGGACCTGGTAGCAATGGCATGTAAGTATTCTGGTGTCGAAGAGGTCTCGAAAGTTTGACACACCTCTCTAGTTTTCTTTGTCTCGTTCTTACCCAATATAGAGTGTCCTGATCATTGTCTCAATACCAGGCCGAGATCTTGAGACATTGTGTGAGATCCTGCTTCGCCGAATCCTTTGTCTCCAAATAGCTTCCTTTCCATGATGTGCCCGCATAGTAGCTCTGATATACACAGTAGGGACGTTAATGTGGAGGAATGCAATGTTCCCACATTGCCACGATCGATACAGCTGCGCATAAGCAACCATCCCACCTAAGACTCTTACTGTCAAAAAAGATAATCCACGTCTGCCATCGTTCGCGAATCATGGCGTCTTCTGCTGCTCGACCAACATCAAGCCCTGCTGTAGCAATCCACTTCACAGCAACCCTTCGCTCGCGGTTCACCAACCAAGCTAGCACTATCTTCCTCTTCAAAGACCCTTTCTTTAGCGGGTCATTCCCCAATATCTACAACCCTGTTGACAAGAATGGTGTGATCCGCAACCAAGTAGAGGCTAGAATCCTTGACTTCCTCGCTACGGCATATGGCGCGCATGTTGACGGGAGTATGCATGAGCTGGTGGTAACAGGAAATATGGGTGTGGCTGGAAGGGTAACGGTGCAGTGGGTCGAGGCTGTGAGTCATCATGTTAGCACACAGAATGCGTGCGGGTATTATTGAGCGTCCGATCTCAATGTCCTGAGATACCAGCGGTTGAGGCGTTGAGGCGTAGGTAATTTGCATGATGAAAGCCAAAGTCTTCTTGCATATATTGTCTTTCTTATGTTTTGAGCTTTGCTTTGATCAACCAATGCTTTGGGTCAGGGCGTCCAGCTGTATCGAAGGAATGATCGTCTTCGAACCCCTGCTCGGTGAAATCGGCGAAGTGGTGGTATTGCCGCTTCGTGTGTGATGCTAGCGGACCCCGACTTCCAAGCTCGGTACTTGCGCGGCCAGGTTGTTCGACGTTGGTCCATGGGAACGAAACAGCATTGAATCAGAACAAAAGACCAACAGCACAGAGAAGTCTGATGATGGCGTTGGTATGATCACTTGGTTGAGGGCATGAAACCCGGGAGTTGGAACATCTTGTTCTGGTCAGTTTGGTGTAGAAGTCGATCAGGATTCACTGACCTCAAAGATCCCTTCCGAGCTGCAACCCCACCCTCTTTCTCCTTCAACCCTATTGTCCATCCTTCGCCCACTGGTCATGCCGACGACGCAGCCGGTCTCAGCATTCACTAGTGGACCACCCGAAGAGCCAGAGGTCGGTAGGATCGAGGTCATGATATGGGGTAGGACACTTGAAATTCCAGCCTAGAGTCATTAGCGTGTAAACAGAAAGGCTGGGACCGGACCCCTACTTCAAGTTCGAGTCCAGTGTAGCTGCGGTATCCGAGCATGACGCCACTGCCCCAACGCCTCCAAGCATGGCCACCCAGCCAGTTGATGGGTGTTTCAACCTTCTCTGTGTCGTCTCGTTGCTGTTTAGCTTTCGTACGAGCAATTGAGCGTTGAATTATGGGCGGATCGGGGCAGCCAAAGAGGTGTGTCAGTACGGGTGTACCAGTGTAGACTGGAAACGGAGTCAATGGCACAGGTCGCAAGCGACGAGACGTAGCAGCAGGTTGAGCCTCTAGGATAATGGCGTCTGACCGAGGCATCGAAGACAAGAGACTTGTTATAGCTCGGGGTTGTCCAGACGAGGGTAGGATGAAGGATATAGTCGAGGTCGTCTTAGGATCAGAGGTGCTGTTGCGTCTGAAGTGACCGTACATCTGTTCCAAGGTGTGAGCACATGTGACAATCGTGTCTCCTTGCTGCTGATTGCTCAGGCTAGCATCTATCACGAAACCTGAGCATACAGCTAACTTGGTCAGTACCGATTTGCTTGATTCAATCTGGGCATGAACGACCAGAACAAGGCCGTCTCCTTCTTTTTCTGCAACACTGCTCGTAGTCCTGTATAGGAGATCAGCACGTCTGACTGGCGGTGGCCGTTCTTCGTATGGCACAATCCTGTCAATGACCGTCCCCGCTTCATGCTGATACTGGTGATAGAGGTCTTGTATCGATGCATGAGTCTGGTTTTGAAGGCTCTCAGCAACGTGCTTAAGATGTAGATCAAGCTTGTCTTCATCCGAGTCGGCTACGTGCACAGATTCACGGAGCTGTGCTGCAGTGCCAGCAGTGGTGGCTCTGGCATGGGGCGGGACAATCAAGAAGGGCCCCTCAAAGCGTGGCTGCCGTCGCGACACGTGACGACATGCTCTTGGCCAATGGCGAGCACGCCCAAACATGGCATCGTGACAGAACGCTGTGACTATTCGAGGGCCGCTCGGATCTGCCTGTGCGAAGATGTGTGACTTTTGCTGCGAGGAATCAGTAGCCGGTAGATGTATGTGGACAAGTAGGTAGAAAGCACGCTAGTCCTTTTACAGCGTAGTAATTGCTTCATGACATCGACGTCCGCTAAACGGAGCGAGCCTGCTCCAGTGTTCTTATCTTCGAGCTGCAGTATGCATTCAGCATTCTGCACCACCTCCTGGCCCTTTCTCTTCGATCGTGATACGACGAGCTCGAGCTCTGTTACATGCGCTTATGTTGAAACTGCTGCAAAGCACCAAGGAGCAGCCGTCCTCCGCGAAATTTACCTACCAAGAACGATGATTTTAGCATGGATTTTTTGACATTGAACAAGCCTTCAAGTACCCAAAACCTCTAGCCGATCCACGACCCTATGTTCATCTCATTGCTCTTTCTGCTGCTCCTCCATCATCTTCTTCACCCTCGGATCCTCCCTCACGATCAACAGTTTCCCCTGCGTGATCCATGTCAACGTGAAAGCCAAATTCATCAAAAAGACGACGACGAGAATGATGATCATCGCAGCCGTAATGACCCTGAATGCAGGACTATCCATTGCAATCGCCAGAAAGCTGAAATTCGTCACCAGTGTGCCAGTTGGAAAGATTATCGCGCTCCAACCTGGATTCCAGCTCAGCTCCTTTTTGAATGCACGCTCGACCATGACCCAAATCGAGAGCAACGTCCAGACGATTCCGAGTCCGGTGAGTAACAACGCTACCAAAGTGCATGCAACGTCTAGTGGCGCAGCCGCTTCAGCTGTCAGGAAAGTGCCCTCATTGTATCCCGCAAACTTGCCGTACGTCCGCGCCGCTGATCCCAACTGCTGCAATGCAGCCGCACTCTGTCCCATTGGACCGATAAGAATGAAGACACTCGCGGTTTGTGCAGCTGGTGGCCAGCCTTGTGCTAAGAGCTGGTGGAACAGATAGGTGCTGAGCATCAAGCCGAGCAGAATCCCGAGACCAACCATCATGAAGCTGACGATTATGACTGGGATAGCGAGGCGCGGACTAACGTCATAAGAAAGGGTCACGACTATGGCGCCTGTCACTGCCACTGTAGAGACACTGACGGCAGGAATGATGACCATGGTCGGCAGCCGTATATCTTTGGCTTCCTGGCGACGGATGTAAGTGATGAACACCCATAGCAAGACGGCCAAAGACCAAGCCGCAGCAATCCACCACATCACGTACCCTAGGATCGTGAATGCATGACCACCCCAGTACGCATTGCTACAGATGAGAGGCGTCAGAGATGTCAACGTCAGGAATGCGATAGGCCAGCATCCACACAGAGGTAGGTCAGAACGAGAGGTGGCCACTTCGTTATACGCATCGAGTCGGAAGATGGCGAAACGGAGGAGGAAGATTGTGCTGAATACAACGAAGAGGGTTAGGTCGAAGACGTAGAAAATGTTACTGATGATTCTGAGCCCAGGAAACTGATATGGGCATTGGTGGGTCAGTAGGCCTAGAACGCCGGAATTCATGCACCATGTGAACCTAAGTCATGTCAACCAGATTGTTCAGTAAATGTTAGGCGTGAGACAAAAGATAGGGTAACTTACCACAGCGGCCCAAAATCTTGGACAAGGGCGCGGAAAGCGCTTCGGCGGAGCGGAGGATGGCTCTTACCATCTTCTGTGTGCGCGTTGTTGCTGTCGTGATGTTTCATCGATTCTTGCGCCATGATTGCGTGACCATCTTATCAGACCAGTCCAGACAAAGATTGAGGGCGATCCATGTTCGTTCGTTATCAGCGTCTGAGCTGGAGGAAAGGACGCGTCTCGACTCTCACGCGAGGAGTGCACAAGTCCAGATTGGGGAAGGTTTTTATGACGTCGTTCATAAAGAGTTGAAGTGTATCGCCGAGGTTGCTGATGCTTCTAGGGGCGATGGCCATCATCCTTTCATTATACTTTTTTCTGGAAGGACGAGACCGTCAGCTAATACAACTACATCAACGGAACGATGAGCTCGAAAGTAGCTGGATCAGTCGAGCGCCTTCCTCTGCGAGAGACAAGCTATGTCCGCAAGACAGTGCTTAGCCGTAAAATTTGTACGATGGCTTGAAAGATTACCGCGTGGACAGAAGCGTTCGCAACTTCTCGAGGCTGGAGAGTGAATGTTCTTAGGGTCCACTTCTCGTGTATCGAAGTCTAGCGTAGTGCACCCCCTCAGTTCTCTTAAGGCCCAGTCTACCCTTCCATACGCATCACGACGCCAAAGCCTCTCAGCAGACTGACTGCAGAGCTCTCCTCTGCCTTGTGTCGCGACCCATGGTTCGAGTCAGGGTAGCTTTCGCAACCGTCAAATGCGTCTCTCGCTTGCGACCGGCCCTCTTGCGTCCAGATGCAACTACAACAGCATCTGCCTGTCTCGCAGACCTCAGCCGAGTCCGAGCTTCCTTCCTTCCACGCTCGTCTTCGTCCACCGTCATCTCAATGTCTCCGTCATCCCCAGTAAGATCGACAATTTCCACGCCCTCCAATCTGGCGTATCCGGCCGCAAAGCGCTTTTTCATCTTCATCGTCCTGTTGGACTCATCGGGAGTCGAACTACTTCTGCCATTCCTTGCTTTGACGTTGTGCTCTGCTGCGTGTATTGGGTGATCGTGATCGTGATAGTAGTCATGGTGCTTATACTCGTACTCGTCTGGTAGATCTAGCAGCCACTTCCAGATTCGCTTTGTCATTGTGTCTTGCATTGCCCGAATACGACGCCGTGGTTAGCGAGAACGAGTCGTGCTGGACGATCGAAGTCTGGAACCCTGCGGCTGTGCGGGAAAATATTGTGGTGTAGCCGGAAGACGTCGGGTGTGCTGAGGTGATAGAGTGACCAGTGTGAGGTAGGTTGACCGTCGGGTTGGGTTTGATAAGTGTGGCACGCTGCGCCGGAAGGTTCACTATTGCAGGATCCGCTGAGGGATGTAGTGGCAGTCCAGATATAGATTAATTAGCAGCTCCAATCGATCGACCGACTTTGCTAAAGACACGTAGATCGCAGCGTCAAATTGAGAAGCATGGGGGAGGGGAACTTGCTGGTGGACTACACAGCCCTGAGAGTGTCTGAGCCTTGTTTCAGCTTTTGGTAGCGACGCTTCGAGACGTCACGGCGCTCGAACGACGATGATACAAAAGGGCAAAAGATTGAACACTTCCTCTCGAATGCTCACTCATACTGCCGTTAATCCAACCTGAAGACCAGCGAACAGGCCTCCGAACCACGTCACTCTGAGCGTCTTCATCACGTTCAAAGTGGTCACTGACAGGATGCCCAACACACCGAAGTCCGCCGGTGCTATTCTCGTCACAGCACCTCGGTGCCTGCCGTGTCTTTGTCTTGCATCGCGCAAACCGATGTAGGTTGCCTGGCAAGGCTTTGAGATACCAACAGTCCTTCTGGCCATGAGATTGACCGTGTTGGCAGAGTTGTGCTGAAGGTCACCGGGTTTGTTGTCGGTGCTCCTGGATGTTCATCTTGTCAATTGCGCGCGAAACTTCCTCAGCCAAACCGTCAGTTTCGCGTGGCGCTCTTCTTTTTCCCCTCTGCTTCTGCGACAATTTGTACCTGCTCCTTCTTGCTTTTATGGTAGAAGGTACGATGCTGTGTCGGTTATCGGCCATGTTTGTGTCTCTGCGAGAAACGAGCTGGAACAACGGTCTGAGCTGGGCAGTGTGTGAAGACAACAGATAGCAGCTGATCAAGAAACGATGGGGGGACCTAGTAGTGAACGAACAGCAGGGATGTATTAACGAATAAAGACTGGTAACGAATGAATGAAAGTGGAATGCTGTAGATGCTCTCGCAACCTTGTACGTCCTTGTAGACATCCTACCTGATGTGACGAAGATATGCTGGTTAGAAGTCAAGCCTTAGTAAATGTTTTTTGATGCTGACGCTGACTGGCGCTCTGGTTTCAACTTGTTCTGTTCCATATACTTGGGGCAGGAACGTGCCTGCAAAACCGATCCGTCCTTGCTAATCTCAATGACGGCCATGGTATTGCGCGTGTCGCGTCGCCTGCTGACCGAACCATACCACTTTTGTAGAAAGACTGCTCTGAGCATTTGTTGTACGCTTCGTGTCGCGGTAACGCTATGAACACCGTTTCGGGGCACCCAGTCAAACAAAACAACAGGATAACATCGATGATTAGATGGCTCTTAAGCGAAGACAATCCAACACGAAACACGTATTTCATTTGCTGCGAGCATACGAAGTAGAGGACCACCACGAACAGTACTAGGAGGTAAGCACGAAGTGGAAAAGCACGTGCGTAGACCATGGTTGATATCGAGCATGAATCTTGCACAGCAAGATCGCCATATCGCTGCGATCGCCGACATCAGGGAATGAGAAAAATAGCGCGGAAGCTACCAAAGCCGTGAGATCCAAGGCCATGAAGCCTCACGTGGTAGCGTGGATGGCGATGCAAAATAGTGGAGATTGTCAGCAGGCTCCTTCGGTTCTGGCCTGTCGTGGCTTGCCCAACAAGGACAAAAGAGCGGCAAGCGAGCCAGCACAAGAGGCCGAAAATAGCACCTCATTGACTAGCGCAGCACCAGAGTAAACACGCATGCCTGTTCCATTGCAGTCTCGTGTCCTCAAGCCTCCATCATCGACGCCACCGTCGACGCCAAGTATTCCCCATACAAGGATTCACATCTACGGAGCCACAACATTGCAACGCATGAAAGCTGCAGCCGGCATGTCCGATCTTCACAGACAGCGACGTTCAAGTAAATGCTTCTCAATCTATCGAGAAAAGCGACAGTTGACATGATTTGGGAGTCGTCGGTGCGTACCAATGGTCTTCCTACTTTAGCAGCAAGGCTGTCAAGGCGAAGACATAATCTCAGATCGAGTGAGAAGAGCGCAGGGATACCCAGCACTGTGCACTTGAATATGTGCACTCCATGTGTCAGCACAGAACTTCGAACGACGACATGACGGCGTTCAAAGAGTTTTTGCTGGAGCGAACGACATGTGTTTGTGATCGCTTCATTATTCAAGTTCAATATCTTCACAAGGTTCTGGCATTGCGGGCAACCAAGCGGGAGCAGCGCCATTGGAAGCCCTCTTGACTTCTCTAGGCTAGAGCCAAGCCCCGAACTCCCCTCGACGGCAGTTCTGACCCGTAGAACAAAGCAAAGCATGCCGAATTGTTTTTCCTGCCACCACCAATTTCTACTCTGGCGGCCTCATGGTTGTTGTACGCTGTCTGCGTGACTCCAGATGCTTCTTAGAGCTCTAGATCAAAGATACACGGCATCATAGTACAAAGCCAGTGGCACATTTGCCACAAGAAGTGAAACACTTCGATCTGCAGCGCCAACATCTGGCTCTTCGGCAGCTCAACAGCCTCTGCGCTTGGTCATTTTGGTGCTAGAACGGGCACCACGCGTGCTGGCTTTGCACTACCTTGCATGTCTGCTCCACTTGACAGAAACCCATTACTCAAGGTGTCTCGGATTCGAAAGCTGATATTTTCCTGTGATCCTTCCTCAGCACATTCTTTCGGCCATACATACACGACCATCTCGACGCTCGCTATCAGCAACCAACTGTCGGCATCACCTTCGCTGTACCCCGTCACACCGCCGACATCACCAGTATCACCACCATCATGTTGGGACTTCGACAAGTGCTGGTTGTCACCACCCTCCTGACATCAGCTTTTGTCTCCGCAGCACCTCAGAATCACGATGATTCAATAGTAGACTGGAACCGATTGTCTTCCATCATCGACGACGTCGACTCCAATGTCCTACACAACGTCCTCCACAATCTATCTCCTAAATTCCGAGATGGCGTGTTTAGCAAAGACCGAGCAGCTATCGAGCACGTGCATTCAGAGAACCCAGTGGTAGCAAGCAAATTGGTTTACATTGCAAAACGTCAAAACAACGGCACAGCAGCAGCAGCTGTTGCCACCAGTCGATCAGCAACTGCTTTGGCGGCAGTCGCACCAACTATCTCTGACGCCGTCTCTTCTCTGATCACCGCCTCAACCCTGCCTGCACCAACAACCATCGAGGTAGCCCCATCAACGGCCCTCGGAGAGGTCGCCATAGCAACTGTCGCCGGTGGTGTTGTCTTCAGCACGGAAGGAGGTGGTGTTGTCACAAGAACATCATCGGCTGTGAACGTCCGATTCACGCGGAGTACCTCTACACGCACGTATTATTCGACTGCGGCCGACGGAAGTGTGGCAACCAGCACAAGCTTGGTTGTAGTCAATGCACCAATTACCGAAGTTGCCGCAGCGACAGGTGCAGCCGGCGCCGCTCAAACATCCGGCGACCCAGGTCTGCAAAACGCTGCTGCCCGGTCATCTCCCGAGGGCGTCTTCCTGGGCATGCTCGGCGCCGCATTGGTCGGCGTCGTTGGCCTCTTCGCTGCTCTGTAAAGACAGCTTGGTTTGACTTGCTGCTGCACCTTAGCGACTTTCTTGCGAACATGCCATCGCACAGCACATACTAGGGCTTTTTACACTTCCGCGCGTACTGGAATAGCGTAACGAGACACATGAACATTCATTACGACAGGCTCACGACACTCACTTGACGGACACGAACATAGACAAGGGTACTCAGATATCCTCGAGGATATTGCATACAACGGCGTTCTGCACACGGAATGCATTATTGATATTTACGTAATTCACTAAAGTCACTCATTATAACACATCGAGCCTGTCGCGACAGAGATTCAGAGGTTGGCGAAGGGTTGAGCGGGACGGAGATTTGAAAAGAGGACGAAGTGGTGGGTAGCTTGACAAATTTGAGAATGAATAGTGCGAATCGAATATAGCACCACCTACCCCAGACCAATTTCCTATAATCTCCATTGTTGATTTGTTTCTTGCTACGTAACTACTTGCTTCTTTGTGCTGGAAGAGCTGATGCGGAGGCATTTTCAATAGCACCGTGACTAGCCAGAGTACCTACCTTAGACTGGCCGTGGCCCAGTCCCAGTGCGCAACAGTACAAACAGGCAGCGCTTCGAGTGCGAGTGCTTCACCTGACCGTAGTGTTGGTCATTTCTAATAAGTCGTCCTGCTCTCATCTGGTCTTTTTACAACCTATCAGGTGTATCAGTGTCTCAAGGCGACCACAATTGCTTCATCATAGACCACAATATAGCTACGGCGAGACCTGGATCTTTTCTCCTCGTCCAAAGCCGATCATTGCTTATCCTAGGCCACATACATGTAGCTGAGGCCCTTCCTCATGATCATGCCCATAGCATGATGCACAATGACAAGAAAATGTGGCACCGAGGCTCAATTCAATTGCGATCCCCCACAGCCCTCAGAGTGGGCCGAGAGCAGTGATGAGCGTTTCAAAAATATTAGAAGCTCAAGAATTCAATCTTCGCCTGGAGAACAATTCGGTAGATAGCTAAGTCTTTATCGTGTCACAAAACGCTAGGGTAGACAAAGAGCCCGTAGCTACCTACAAGGACCACCAGCCATAACCGAGCCCCAGCTTGTTTGTAGCAATTGCTTTGCGGTTTTCTTAGCACCGGCTTGCGTGAGTACAAGATCGTCGGGCCCGAGTTTGCCTGATTCAAGCACCGCATTATTGCTGGAAATCCAGCAACGCAAGGCCGCAAGGAGTGGGTGGATGAAGAGCCGCGAGCTGCGAGCGGCGCAGTTGCCCGCACTGCTTAGCCAAATGGCTGATATGGACGAGTCGACCGCTGCAACCTCGTGGGCAGATGGATCATACAGTTGCATGAAAGACAGACGAAGAGGCTGTGCTTTGGAGGCTGAGATTCCTGACCGCGCGTCATACGTACTCTCGACTCAACCAAAAGGAACGTAGAAGCAGAGGCACTCCAGGCAGCCACGAATAGTTATGGTCATCCTTGGCAGCCACAGAAGTTGACTGGAAGGCACGCTAAAGACCGCTACGGTGGGTAAAGTGATCGAAACTGCTACACTGATGGTACCTGAGTTGTGTATCATTGGTCTGAAAGCGATACGAGTTACATGTTGTTCACCGGAGGTATGTTGATTCGCGCTGAAGGATACCGAATAGCTTGCAATTGAAGCTCGCATGTTACTTGGCCTCAATTTCCCAATCAGTCTGGCTCAGACTCGTCTTCTCCCTCCCAATCCCATAGTTCTTGCTCGTGTTGTAGTCTCGCCACTCCTTCGCATTGACAGGTTTGTATTTCTTCACCTCACCCGGTTCCAGTATGATCGGATCAATCAATGTCTCCGGGTCAGGGTGCACAAAGTAAGGTATAGAATACCGATCCGGCAACATTCCATCCTCCCCTACCTTCTGTGGGGACACAACTCTATGCATCGTACTCGTCACCCGCCCATTGGTATATCGCTGCATCAGATCCCCAATATTTACCAGTACTGTCCCGTCGATGGGCGGAACGGATTTAAATTCTCCAGTTCGCTTTGGATCGATTTCGAGACCGCCAATATCGTCCTGAAACAGCAACGTGCACAACCCAAAATCAGTATGCGGGCTAATCCTGCTTTGTCCGGGCTTTTCGATCTCACTTCGGGCAATAGCTGGATAATGCAGAAGTCGCAATTGTGGGTCTGCTTTCGTTGTGATCTTGTCGAAGAAGTCGTCGCCAAGCTTCATCACTATGGCAAGACATTTGAGTACGTTCAGTGCCAATGTCAAACATTGACTGTAGAATGCGTCGACGTTCGACTTGAAGGAAGGCAACTCGCCGTCGTCAGGACAGTGAGGGTTGTTAAAGCGACGGTACTCGAAGCATTCTTTGTGGTCGCCGATGCCTTCTGCGCCGTAAGCTGTGTAGCCTTGGTTGACACTTGCATCACGCAGGGCGTAGCGGAGCTTGTCATCTTTTGAAAGGGAGAAAAAGCGCACACTCTATACCGGTGCCGCGTCAGCAAGTAGGCTGGTGCACATATTGTTGTTGGACTCACCTCTTTGAACATAGCATTGACCTCTGGTTGGGCTATGCCATGGTCCTTTAAGTATATGAACCCGACTGTGGAGAAAGCATCATAGACTTGCTTGGCGACCTCGTATTGAGCATCCTTACTACCAGAAAGAAATGGACCAAACGAGACGACAGGTATATCTGCTGCCATTGGTAATATGAAATTGATGGTCTCGATTTACGCGATGGTGGTTCATGGAAAGGAATTGTTATGA
The DNA here is from genome assembly GCA_002319055.1 of Knufia petricola. Classification (NCBI taxonomy): domain Eukaryota; kingdom Fungi; phylum Ascomycota; class Eurotiomycetes; order Chaetothyriales; family Trichomeriaceae; genus Knufia; species Knufia petricola. Next base: position 143,971 of record NMUC01000019.1, on the reverse strand, counting down.
TTGATATTATCCTCTCGGCAGTGGCGATCGAGCTTCGCTCTCTTCCGGGGTCCACCTGACCAATCAGAGAAAGCTTTCGTGGTCCAGACCTGCTCAGACTTACTGATTGCAGTTGTGATAATAAAATCATCGGCCAGGCCCATCACCTCAAAATTCTGGCAGATTATACGGAACCCCGTTGTTATCGTCTGGGAAGTACTTCCATGGCTGTAGCCGGGCGGCCAAGCCTAGCGCTTGCCGAAGTAGCCAGATGCCCCACTTTGTGTCTGGCATGAAGAGAAGCGGCGCGTAACCCCGTAATGGAATCGGCTGTACCTTGTTCACATACGGCCTCATATCCCTTTCGTACTCCTCGAATGCTTGTTCTGGCTGCCGCGGCTGCTTTACAAGTTTCGAAGCCAGCACATACGCGCCCAGAATTGCAAGATTCGTGCCCTGCCCTGTCAGCGGTGATGGTGCATATGCTATATCACCAAGCAGCACACAGCGGCCTCGTGACCACTTATCAAGCCTGACCTGGCATAGCTCTTCGAAGTAGAAATTATCCGTCTGGGCCATACCTCTGGTAAGCCTGTCACATTCCCAACCTGCACCTTCGAACAGTTCCTTGACAGCTTGCTTTTGCCGCTCTATGTCCCGGCTCTGTCGTGCATCGTGCAACTTTTGGTCGTACTTGGCGTGAGACAGGTAAACAGAAGAGAGCTCATCGGTCATGGGCTTCACGGACACATTCCGTCGGCCAGGCGCGTGATAAGTGCGTGCGTAAGGCCTATCGTTCGGTTCCGCTGGTACTGTGAAGAATGCTATGAAGCAGTTGACGGGTTTCAGACAGGATTCGCGCTCCGCGACTGGGAGTATCATGTCTCGTGTGGTTGACCTAAGACCATCACAGGCGACGAGGAAGTCGTACGTCTCCTTTGACGTTGAACCCTTCTCACGATTCCGGATGTCGATAGTGACGCTGGACCCGTTCTGCTGCAAATCTGTAATCGTGCATCCATATCGGATATCAACATGATCCAAGCTCTTGGCAGCTTTCAACAGTATTCCGCTCAAAGCTGGTCTCATAATTTCAATCTCTTTAGTGGCTGCGGTTTGACCTGCTTTCACTGTGCCAAGAGCTTGGTTGGAGCCGTCGACAAGACTGAAACCTGCCTCATGGGTGACACTAGCCATCACCTCCTCCAAAAGACCCATCCTCGTTACGATCTCTTGAGCGGGACCCACGACATCAATGATCTGTCCTTGTTGGTTCTCCGGTGATGATCGCTCGAGAACCACGACCTCAAAGTTATGCTTGCCGAGCCAATATGCAAGCACAGCGCCTGCTATACCTGCCCCCGATATGGCAACTCGTGGCCTTGACATTGTGATAGAGATTGAGCTCCTGGTTGATTGTTGATGTTCGAAGATCAAGCAGATGCTCTGCAAATACTGGAAGGGCAGTTCAGACTCTAGCAAAGATGTTCTTTGAAGCTCAACCGCGGCCTATGGGAAAAGGTGGCCATCTTATACTGCAGAAGTCGCAGCACTGACATGTTTGCTTCCAAACGTCACGAGTAGGCCAGAAGACCATGTCCTGGTGAAACCTGGAGGAGAGGACTAGGCCCTGTTAAGGGCTGGTTGTAGCTCACGTATGGTGGGTCTCGTAAACTTATGAACCAATTAAAATGGAGCGGGCAGACGAGTGCGGGGTCCGCTTGAGCCAATTGCACACCAGCACATAAAATGCATCCGTGGCCCGTTTCAGTCGGAGCCGAATGCATCCTGCTCGGGAGCGGTGAAAGAGGGATCATCCGTCTATCGTCGTTTTGTGTTGACCTCGCCCAAGGAGAGTGTCGGTCGCAAAGAGCGGTCCGAGTGCATCGAAATCTTCTCCAATTTGCGAAAAGCAGCGTAGCGGCGTTGCATCAGCTGGATCAGCCTCCAAATCGATGTCGCTGTTCTTCAGGTTATGAAGTATTTGAGCGACCATTATTTGTGCTGCCTTCCAATGCTTCCGAAATAGCTTGATGGTATGTAGGATGAACAGTAATGCTTCCCGGGCGTGCTCAACCTCGTACCCAGACTTCAGGTCGTTGATGTATACAGTAGCCGCCACGTAGAGACATGAAGGAACGAAGGGACACATCTGCCAACGTAAGTAAAACGAATTCATGGAGGCCCGAGCGACCAACCCTTCTGACGTCCATGTAAGCTTCGGCACGCATTATATCGACAATCTCCTCCGCAGCACGGCGAGCTCGCACACGGAGCCTTGCGACCGTGTCATATCTCGAAGGAGATTTCTGAGCAAGCTGGATGGCCCCTTGAAGAAGGGATATCGTGAACTGATGCAGGCACATGTTGACAAAGAATGCGAATGGATCCCGAGTCGATGCAGCTCGCAGGTGGTCTGGGAGATCCATTAATATCTTTGAAATTGCATTATCGAGCCGTTGATGCTCCAGCCAGAACTGCCGTTCGTCTTTAATGTCGGATGCCTCGCGGAGATGGATGGTGCATTTCTCGAGGATCCAGGCTGATACCACGGCAGCTCCCATGGGAGCTGCCGACTGCTCGAGGCCATTGCTGGTGGCACATTGAAGGCTTTGTGCTATTTCTGGTTGCCCGTCTCGAAAGGCGCATTCTGAGGCTGGCATGAGAGTGGTGATCTTGAGTCTTGTCAGCTGGTGTGCCTCTACGAGGTGTTTCGAACTTACCTCTTCATTTTTAATGCTTGAAGTCCGGCCAGTGCCTGCACCAACCCAACGATCGGAGAAGTAGATGTACCAGAAAGTCCTCCGCCGTTCCTCGGCCTCTATAAAGTCTTGTGGTGGTTGCAGCAAGTTGAATGACTTTCTACCAGACGGTGTGACATTGTCAATCCGGTGCAGCTCCAGCAATTGGGACAATGCAAGGGCGCGTCTGTTACTCATGTAGGCTCTAGCGGGTATGGCACTCTCTGCTTCGAATGTCGAGATGAGAGCCCAGGTCTGTACATGTGCAATAGTCGTGAAGTTGAGTCCGTCGCCCTGCTACACGTTAGTAGAGTCACGCTTGCCTTGTCAACGCAGAAGTACCTGCATCTCGTCATGCTCGAGGTGCATTCGTGCATTGCGATAGAATTGAGCTGCCCGATCAGAGCATCTCGAGCTCCTGGTAGCAGCATGTGCCCAGAGAGCGTAGCGCAAGCAGAGAGGTGGCTGCACATCCAGTGTATGTTGTCGCTCTGGATCATGCTTCGCGTGGTGTATAAATGGCACGCAGGGATAGACTTCCTCAAAGAATATCTTGTTGCTGAAAGGGAACAGACTCAGCACGTCCTTGCAAGTTGGGGTAACGCTTCGACTTACAGCTCCTGTATTTCATGCAGCTCAGGGAACTTGTCTATCTCAGATGGCAGATGAGGATACAGCGGCAAGGTTACGATAGCATTGCTTGTATCTGGCCAGTCTTGACTGTCCATAACCAAAGGGAAATCGGCGGGTATGCCGTTGATGTCGAAGTCGTCCGGACTGGTCCATACTGTTTCGTTCGGCTCGACGATACTTTCAGCATGAAGATTGCTGCTACTCTCGGAGAGCAGTGACAATTTGGCGGGTAGTGTGTTGCGTGCCTCGGTAGGCGCCTTCAATTGAGCTTCGACAGTTGCTATCTTCGGTTAATATTCTGCTCCGGATGCCGCCTGCACACTGGCCGTGCTCAGGTCAATTCTGAACCCTATGGTGCTTACCTAACCGTTGCTCGAGCTCCTTCACGGACCTCTTTTTAGGCCCTCGGCGTTGTTCACTTACCGCATAGTCACAATCCTTCAAGAATCGTGTACACTGATAGCACTTCGGGCGACCACTATCGCAACGGATACGCCGTCTTCGACACTCCAGGCAGGCCATTTCGGAATGGATGTATCTTGAGAGTTGAGGGCATGATGCACGAACAGGCTTGCAACATTACCTAGGTACGACTGAAGCGCGATGCAACGTAAGTCCCTGCTTAGCCTAGTGCTTGGAGATCGTCAAGTTCGGGATTCGAGATTCCAAGGTATCCACTTGCTGTCCGACAAAGTTCCTGATGCCTGTAGATCCTTTAAGCCAGAACTTATTAGAGATTTGGGGGTAATTGCTCGAAAGAGATGATGTTTGCGAATATACAGTATCAACCAGGAGTGCTAGTAGCTCCTGCTATGGGTCTCATTGTAGAGTACTTCTAATCCGAGCGATTCTATGCACCGTTCTTGTATCAAATTTGAGTTCCTCCTCACTGCGCATGGCCGATAGGCTGAGAGCCCTTCACCATAGCGAACTGAGCAGACGAACCCAGTAACCCTGGTTGGACGGAGCCGGTGACCTTGGGGTCTGGCCCAATGAAGTTGTTGGGGAAGCCAATGTCCAGTGGTGAAGCGTTTTCGAGCTCCTCAATCTGCTCATCTGTGAGGTGGATGGACAAGGCCTTGATGTTGTCCTTGAGATGCTCGACTTTTCGGCCGCCAATGATAGGAAACACGTTTATGGTCTTTTGCATCACATATGCGAGAGCAATGGCTGTAATCGAGACGTCCCCGTGTTGAGAGGCGACCTTCTCGAGGGCCTCGCTGATCTTGACTTCCTGCTCATTTTGTTCACCACTTCCCATGATGCTTCGTAGCCCCTCGTTGTTCTTCTTGCGCTCTTCAATGGCCTTCTTGGTCTGAAACTTGCCACCGCCGAGCACGTCCCATGGAGCGAGGGCCATGCCGTAATGGCGAGCCATTGGGATAATATCGCGCTCGAAGTCTCTGATCAAGATATTCCAGCGTCCCTGGTAGACGCTGAACTGTGTCTTGCCTCTGGCTTTGGCATATTCGTTGGCAGCGGAGACTACCCAGGCAGGGCTGTCGGAGATACCAAGATACATGACCTTGCCTTGCTCGACCAAGATATGCAAGGCATCCATGATCTCCTCGATCGAAGTGGTGTGGTCCCACCAATGGAGGTATAGCAAATCAATGTAGTCGGTTTGTAGCTTCTTCAACGAGTCTCGGACAGACATCATCATGCTGCGCTTGTGGTTGCCGGAGTAGTTGACCGTCTGAGGTGCGCCCTTCTTCTGGGCTGGCCCAATATCGTAGTTTCGGTAGGGAGTGGTGTATTTTGTAGCAATGAACATTTGATCTCTGTTGCCTCGCTCTTTCATCCACTCTCCCAACCATTTCTCCGACTCTTCGTCTTGGTAGTTATTGGCTGAATCAATCGCGTTGCCTCCGGCCTCACAAATCATTAGCTATAGTAGATGTTTGGTGTTGCTTTCTTACCTCGAAGTAGGCATCCAGAAGCTTGAAGGACTGTTCCTTGTCCATGCTGCCCATGAACTCCTTCCATGCTTCACCTATGCTCATGGCACCAAGCTGCAGGGGAGAGACACGCACGCCAGCCGTCGAGCTGAGGATGCGGTACCTGCCCAGCTCTGTGGCCGGCTCTGGTGCTGGCTTGAAGATGTCAGACATGGTGAGGGTGGTTCAAATGGTTGTAAGTATTGGTATCCCGAGAGTTTGTGCTGGAAGAAAGTTGGATGAAGAATTCTGGAAGAAGATGTGTAGTCGACAGGTCTTGCCAGTTATATACTTTGTGTTCTACGTCACAAAGCCGTTGCTCGACATTGTGCCTCAGTTGACGATCAAGCCAGGGCGATCCTGCTGGCTCGTGTGAGTTTCGTGCATCCATGTCTCCTCTCTGCGACCATCGTTATCGCCGACAAAGTTTCGCATACTCGCTGCAGGTCGTTGGACGAGGTGACATAGTAATCGTGTTTCTGCGCCAGTAATTCGGCTCGATCAGGACGGACGAGCGCGGACGACACGCGAAATGCAAAGGTACTCGATTCCCTTTCGCTGGTCTGAAACGTCATCTTGGTAAGGCCCCACGTTGCCCACGGACGTAGCTGTATCTCCGACGCGCGACAAAAGGTTCGTATCACAGAGCTTCATGGCTGACCTCTGTTCATAAGTAATGGATAGGAAGAAGCAGAAATAAAAGACCGCAAACGGTACCTCCTTCTGACGTTTGTTGGTGGAAAAAAATCGTAGGCCCACGACACTCTCATTTGAAGGATGACTTCGTGTCAACACATTTGGCTGCGGTGCAGAAACCCACACTGCAGGACGTGAATGCTATCAACACAATCACGATATGCCTGTTCGAAACAACATGTATCACAAAACAGGCCGTGGTGAAGCGAAATGTTCGAGTACCTTTTATCACAGTGTGCGGTGAATGGTCTGTGGTCCATTGCTGGGCGGTCGCTGAACAGGGTTACGATCCACTTCCTCATGCTCCTGGCGGAAGAGAGGAGGGTGTAGACTTTGTGCGAAACGTCTGGACATCGCTGGCTCATGTCCTACGTCTCGTACCTCACACAAGCCACAGACACCATTGTCTTCAAGGCTTCTGACATCTTGTGCTAGCAGAGATCTTTGGTATCCCATTCCCCTCGACCCCTCATTACCTTAACCGGGAGCCGGTCACAACATCATTCACAGCCATCATAAAGTCATAGTTAGATGCAGCATGTCACTTTGCCCACACGCAATTCACTCTCATTCCACAATCCCATTACCGTCCCGATTGAGCCTTGCTAGTACGAAGCGTACTCTACACCCATCATGCCAGAAGGACACATCCTCGTGACTGGCGCCACTGGCCTCGTCGGCCGCTCCTGCATGCAACACTTTGCCTCGCGCGGCTACAAAACCACCGCCTGCTCCCGTCGCACCCCCTTCAACACCTACGGCGCCAACTTTCTTAGTGTGGACCTCTCATCCCTCTCCGCTTGCCAAGAAGCATTCTCTCTCCTCACAGACATCACGCAAATCGTCTTTGCCGCCCTACACGAAGAACCTGACCTCGTCGCCGGCTGGACACAGCAAGGACACGTAGATCGCAATGCGCTGATGTTACGGAACTGCGTTGAAACCATCGCGCCGCAGAACCCTGGGTTGCGCAATGTGACTATACTGCAGGGCCCCAAGGCCTATGGTGTGCATGTCCACCCTGTGCGAGCTGGGGCTAGGGAGGACAGGGATGAGGACAGGAGTATTCCGAACTTCTACTGGGCGCAGCAGGATTATCTGGTCGAGAGGCAGAAGGGGGAATCGTGGGGTTGGACGGTGCTGAGGCCGGCGTTAGTGATCGGGATGGCTGTGGGAGGGGCGATGAACCTGATTGCGACGTTGGGAGTCTACGGAGCTGTGTTGAAGGGCAGAGGAGAGACTTTGGGTTTTCCTGGTGAAGGACAGACGGGGATGTATCAGGTCACGGACACGGATCTCATTGCGAGGGCGTGTGAGTGGGCTGGAAAGCATGAAAAGGCAAGAAATCAGACGTTCAATCTGACTAATGGGGAGTTCATGAGTTTGAAAGATTACTGGCCCTTGGTAGCGGAATGTCTGGGAATGGAGGTGGGAGAGGACAGGTTGTTTGGTTTCACAAAGGAAATGCCCGCTATGGCAGACGAGTGGGAAGGAATAAGGGAAAAGCACCATCTGGTCTCCCCATCCTTGGAGGCTTACCTCGGCCAGAGTCTGCAATTCTCGGACTTCGTCTGCGCCCGAGCTCCCGGCAACCCCTCCGCGATGTCGACTGTCAAGATACGGCAAGCTGGTTTTAACGATACTCTGTACAACGACGAGATGTTGAGGAAGTGGTTCAAAAGATATCAAGAGGAGGGGCTGCTGCCAAAGCCTTGATAAATAGTAATCAGATTTGTTGGCATGCTCAATCTAGTCGCGCATCGTTCTGACGGCCTGCTTTTTTGTGTAGTCGGCGTTTATGCAAGCTACGAGACAGCTTGCGTAGCAACCACAAAAGGGAGACGCAGCCAGCGAGCATCAACGAGACGCTTAACAGTAGATGTTCTTGGGCATCTTCGACCTTGATTCTGAGTGTGTCCGAGTACCCGCGGTGCAGCACGTTACACACCCCGTTGTCAAGCGGTCGATGTTCTCCATCCAGGGCAATGACTCGTACATACTTCTCCCTCGTACGTCGATCTGTCATGTCAATGGCGATCACTGTCTCAAAACTCTCTTTGGGGACTCTCGTAATCTCCCTCCAGTCACTGACACCGTCATGTGATGCTTGTAAGGCCCAATAGCTGACATCTGTCGCACCATTCCAACTGACGTAGACATTGCCCCATCGCAGGGCGACCGAGGGTGGGTACCCCGGTCGACCAGACCACGGGAACTTGAAAGCTCGGTAGCTCTGCACCTTTCCGTTCTTCCAAGAGGTCGAGGCTCCGAAGTGGGCATCACAGAGGACAGAGCCGTTGCTTGAGAATGTGGTGATTACGGCATTGAGACCATAGCCTGCCAAAACATGAGAGTCTTTGCCAGGGGTATGAGGAAGTATCTGTACATTGCCTTGCGTACCTGAGCGAACATGCTGCTGGTTGATATATTCTCGGACCACACGAACAGTGTAAGTGGAATCTGTAGCGTTAATGGCAGAGACCTTTGCGCGATCCTGCTCGCTGAGTCCCTTTGTCACGCTACCCTTCTGCGCGTCGAATGTACCCATGTTGCCCTTGACGGGCTTCGCATTGTGCGTTGATCGCGTGGTAGGATAGGAGAGCTCCAGCAGTAGTGCACGCGAATATGGAGTACCGAAAGTATAGTCCCAGTCCATGGCGGCATTGTCAAACAGAGTCATTAATCGCGTTGTGACTCCTTCATGCTTCGACGGCGGAGTATACAACTCTGGAAAAGCATCCATAGGCACAAACCGTGCGTCATGTTGCCATGCAAAATTAAGAGCTCGCCCATCGGAGAGATCCTGAAAACTGTTTTGCTTGCCACCCAACGTCCATAAGACCTCTTTCGTCCTGGCGTCGACGTAGTAAACGGCGTGCGTGTTTCGAGCAGATACGACGAAATTACCAAGCTCATCCTTCTGTACAGAGTTGATATGAAACCAATCGAAGGGGGCTGTCCGAGTTCCTGCATCTCCAGAAGAAGCCAGCGTACTGTATGTCGCACTCGTATTCACGTGCGCCAGAGCTTCCCAATTGAATGTAACCTCACCAGTCTCAAGATCAATTTCCTGAAAGGAGCAATCCCAGACCGCCTGATTCCAGACATCGTTCCACTTCCGGCCGAATGATCGTATGTCGAATTGTTTCGGCGTGTAAACCGTGACGAGAGCGGTATCCTGAGCAGTAATCACAAAGTCGTGGAGATCTGTTGGAAGTGTTGCAGCGTGGCCGTTGGACTTGCCGACTTTGTGTACAACGTCGTATGAAGCATTCATCATGTAGTAGTGCCCGAAACCATGGCCACGCCGGGTGTCGTCACCCAACCAGAAGGTGAGATACTGCTCTCCACGGTACGGTTGTACCTTGAAGTCATATGCCTGACCACCGTACTTGTTTTCGAAATGTTTCGACCACACCAATGTCCCCGTGGAATCCACGATCATCGGGCCAGGGTCCTTGACTTTCCACCCTCTAGGCGTGATGAAATAGTATTTGTCATCATCGCATACGGCATTCCACTCGCGGAAGTTGATGATCGGTGCTCGAGCTTTCGAGGTCATGAATTTGGGCACGACTGGGTAACTGCCCTGTCTGCCTCCATCGAGCTTGAGATCATAACTCGGCGCTTTAGACGCGTGAACGATCGACCAGCAAATAAGCCAGAGAAACGAGAGCTTCCAGTGCATCGCGAATTATGTTTGTTGACGGGCTGGCCAGTCTGTCACCGAAATTGTGTCAAATGTTATCTCAAAAGACCAGAACTGCTATTCGAGAACGTGCATTTCTGGCGACAATTCATGACCAGCAAATTGTATTCTGTCTGACGTGGTAGAGATACAGCGAAGGTGCAAAAGGGTTTCTGATCATTCGTTCCGACTACCCTCAGCACAACTTAAGACATTGTAGCCGTGGACACGAGATGCTGTCATCGAAGCTGATCTATGTACACAACCCGCGAAGAGTGGGCGCAATGAAGAGTGGCAAGAGCAAGTATAATGCGAAAGACTACAAGAGTTTGTATTGCTACTATCGCCTGTATACAATCGTTCCGTTCCAAAAGGTGCAGCAAGGCATTGCAGTGGCCTGGGCCTTTCAAGATGGCCGTTTTTTGGGTGCAGCGTGGAGGTGTGCGGAGCGGCCAAAGTAAGCTTTTGGTCTGTACATGGAACTTGAAAATCACGCGTCACGTGCCCGTCTGCGCGCATAGCTTTGTACAGGAGCAAACTATCGAAAGAACAACGGGATACGTACCCAGAACACTTATTCCGCAACCCCATTTATGACAATTTCAGGAATGTGTGCTTGCCCAATCGACCGGCAACGTTAGTTTGGGTGGCAGGCGGTATTGCCCCTGACAACGACCTGGTGTCGAACAGCCTTTGAGACCACAGCGTCCGTACAAGCGACAATAACATTCATCTGCACTTGGACAAGCTAAGGTGTTCAGTGCCTCCAAATCGATCCCCTTACCATCATGAGGCAGGAACAATATGTGCCACATGTACGATAGAATCCTCCCAGCTACTCTGTCATCTCGTGGGGCGATGTCGTCGTCAAGCAGCCACTGTCTCAGAGCCGCATATTCCTCTTGTGAATGTTGCCAAATGCGCTCACGTGAGACCACGAACTGGGCACAGCATTGTGCTCTGAGCACGTCGTGGCGGCCAAGCTGTAGTTGAGTGCCATCCTTTTGAAGAGATGCGATGTTATTCCCGCCGAACAGAAGCCTGAATGCTAATGGTAATGCACGATCCGAAGCCACTCTAGCATTCCAAGGTTCCAGTGTACCGCGGATTCTCGTTTCCATGCTGCCTGGTGGCGGTGAACCATTCTTCGAACATGTGCTTACACTCCAATCACAGCGCAGATTGTGATAACCAGTCGTGGATAGCGCTGAACTTACGTTCAACATGCTCAGCAAAGCCTGGTTGTCATAGTCACGGTGATCGTTGTGCCACGAAAAGCGTGAGCCATGCACAAAGACCGCTCCTGCTGACGGAATGTGATGATAGTTGTCAATCAAAAAGGTGAGATACGCCATTGCCTCATGACCACGATTTGCCGGAACTTGCAAATAATCCAGTGATCCATCAGCCTGGTAAATGCAGTGATGGTACGATTGTGCGAGCGAATCCAGCCATGTCGGATCGCCGTCTGCTTCGACGCGCGCAACGACCAGAGCTGGCTTCGTTGTGTCAGTCAGTCCGGGACATATCCCTCGAGCTTGAGGTAATGATGCCGCATTTGTTTTGTATCTAATCGTCGTCCAGGCAAAAGTCTTTCTACTCGCGCGTCCAAGCGGAACGTTCACATACAGAATTGACAGAAGTACAACCAGGTATAGCGAAATCTTGATGGTGGCGCCTCTGGATGTGTGTCTCATATTGGATATGGGTCCTGAGACGTACAAGCACTTGCCGTTGTGGGAAGGATCTCATAGTATTTATGACGGGAAGGAAGTCTGGCTGACGGGCTGGCTGCTTATATCGGAACAGACGGGATTGTTCAACGGGCTGGACTTTCGCCGCGGATATGTATTTGGTTATTCCGAATCTCCCGGGAGGGGGGCGTCCCAATCAAACCGCATTCTCAGCTTCGTATACGAGCAGGATTCAGTGTTGAGCGTTACCTAGATGTTGTTCGGTTGTCCCTGTGGATCAAGGAACAACAGTATGCATATAGCACGCGCTTCCTATCAGCGAGGCATTTTAGAGCAGTACATCGTTGATTAGAGTGTTAGATAACTGTACTCACCTTACATGCACAAGACTGTGGAATGCGGTATTTGCCTAAAGGCTAATTAAGCACGGACTACGCTCGGCTGATCGTCTAAGCTTTGAGCTTAACAATGATTGTGCAAGCTTGATTCTACCCCAGGCACTCACTATCGGAAATACCATGGTGCCCTTCATGCATATCCGATGCAACAATGAGTCAACTTGATCCAAGAGCAGGCGGCATTTATGTTTGATTTCCGAAGGTAGTAATGGTAGCGTAGTACTATCGATGGCTGAGGAAGTACATGCCGCTCGAGCCGCAATGGAAACGAGCGACTTTGAGTATCCGCATCATCCTCTCGCCGCATTACCATGAAACATGACATTTAGTGCGAACTTTTTGGGCGCTTGTAGAAGCCGAGAAACAGCTGCCTATAGAACACAGAATCTGTAGGAACATAGTACTAGATTCGGTTGACCTATGACCTAAAAGTACAAACCTTTTGCTGCTTTGCGCCAAGCGGAGGCGCATATAATAGAAGCCAGGTAGGACCTCTTGGAGCGTACGGTCTAGCTGGATACTACCTGGAGGACTCGTGTCGGACGGTCGTTAAATGCTCCGTCTCCACAAGGGCTCGTCGGATGTCCTTCAGGGAAGCACCACTATGACTACAAGCATTTTCGCGCTCAATTAATCCCTACTGCCGTTCCACGATCGGCGGTGACTGATGCCAGTTGGCTCTCGACTCTCACCTGTTTCCATCAGCACAATACACGCGACATCGCTGTTATACCGATACAGATACTGCTTTGCAAAGGTATCACCATACAAGTGAGCAAGTAGGATATATGGGTCTGGACGTGATACACAGAAAGATTCTCGTACTGCACGGATGTGCTTTTTGATAAAGAATACTTCTGAGCCTCGACCGAATTGAACGATGGCAAGGTCCCTCTCCAGCAGCTCGCTCATTCTTACCCATGATTGGGCAGCGCTGTCACCAGATCCATGGAAACAGAGAATTCTTGGACGTTCTACAGATGATGGAGCTTCTACCTGAACATTCGTGATGACAGTGCTTCCATCACTCAATATGTCAGGCTGAAAGCCGTTCCTCCTAACATAGTTCATTCCTGTCAGGCTGTTCTAGTGTTCGGAGATACATAGGCCGATTCGTTCTAGTACCTGCCACAGCGCTGGCTGAGGTCGCGCCTTCCGTGCGGGCGGCCACCCAAAGTACATGGCACATCGCAAGAAATCAGAATATATTTCCTTTGAGCCAATCTTCTTTACGCAATCGGTCACAGAGTCCTTAATATAGCGCTTCCCGTTCGCTCAGCGGTACTCAAAAAGGGCGTCGTTCTGTTAGTAGTTGGGTGGGTGACCACCAGCGAATCCGGAATGTCGATTGTTTTTGCTTTTGCTTTTTGGGTGGTCTCGAGGAGGTACCAAAGCGCAAGACCACGACGGTAGCGCGGGATTGCGCCAGCGCAAGCGACCTTGTATTGCCACGCCAGTAGTTGGACCGGCGATGACCAGCGAATTCGTGCTGCTGTTTTTGGGTTTTGGGATTAGATGGGTAAATTCACAATCTGGGTGGCGGTGGGAGATTCAGGCATCAAAGCATACCGCGGATCTTCCGCTAGGCATCCAAGGTCCCGCTTTGTCGTGCCTGCCTTGACTTTTTGCGTGCATGACATTAGGTACTCACATAAAATAGCTTCAAGCATACTGTCGCCACAGATCGCGCAAGGACTTCACGCAGACGCGCACAATATCACACCACCCTACCGCGACAATAGCACCTTCCGAAATCGAACGAGCCCTTTTGAGTACCTTCGGCAACCTCCACCACAAGACCACGCAGAACACAGAGACACCAAACGCTTGACACCTTCTACTCGTCCCCTCCACTCGTCCCTGCGCACCACCATTTCCTGACCAGCGCTGTCGCGCTCCAAAGCACACGACACACAGCCATGCCACCCGTCCGCTCGGCTAAAGGCAAAAAGCCACCCCCGCCCGGCTTCGACGACATAGAAGACACACTCCTCTCCTACAGCAACAAGATGCGCGACGCCCAAAACGCCAGCACAGACGGCAAAAAGAAACACGAGGCTCTGTGGCCCATCTTCCAGATCTCGCACGCCCGCTCTCGCTATGTCTACGACCTGTACTACACGCGCGAGGCGATCAGCAAGCAGCTGTACGACTGGCTGCTGAAGAATGGGTACGCGGATGCGAACTTGATCGCGAAATGGAAGAAGCAGGGATATGAGAAGCTGTGTTGTCTGCGGTGCGTGCAGACCAAGGAGACGAACTTTGGTGGCGCTTGCGTGTGTCGGGTACCGAAGGGAAGTTTGAGGAGGAACGAGGAGGGCGAGGATGGCGCTGGTGGGGGTGGAGGGATACAGTGCGTCAACTGTGGATGCAGAGGGTGTGCTAGCAGTGATTGAGGGGAAACAAGGTCTCACGATGATATCTATCGTTGTCGTATGCAGGTTTTTGACCACCGGAGGACTTTTAAAGAGCCGCAGACTACAGGCAGTTCGATGGCTCAAATCAACAGCACTACAAAAGGCGAAACAAGATTGGGTGGGAGCGGATTTGTCTGTTGGCAGTGGCCTCCGCTGCATCAAAGTTTTGCCTTGCCGATGGCATTGCAGACGGTGGCAGTCTAAGAATGATCGACTGGTGGCTCGGCCAGCAAGGTGGATAGGGTCACGGTCAAGGCTTACGCAAAGAGACGTGAGCAACGAGATCTTACCAGGACTTATACGGCAACATCTATCAGTACGGGATGTCCAGACGAAAGAGTGGCTGGCCTTGCGATAAGGGTTGGCTTGCCAGGGCAAAGCCAAGCAATGAATGAGAGGACAGGAGGATGACTACTAGCTACGTGCTACGAATATGATACCCAACGGTTTCCCACCAAGCAATGAGAAATGAAAAACCTCTTTCGAGGCACCAACTGCGTACAGCACTAAACAAGTGCCGACCGTCCGGATTTTGGTTTTGCTCGAGTATATCATTTTTGGGTCGTGACTCGAATGGGTATCTGCGCGACCCATGATCTCTTGAACTATTCCATTCACTCAATGCCATCCCATTTTATGAATACGGTGAATGTACGACGCGACGTCGTTTAGACGATGCTCAGCTTGGTAGCAGCAATGTCCAAGGCATCCACGTCAGCGGTCAACCGCGCAAAGGCCTTCTTGGTTCCATCAGGTCGGACCAGAGTGTTGATCTTGACGGTCTCGACATCGTAAAGCTTCTTCAGAGCCTCCTTGATCTGTCTCTTGTTGGCCTTGACATCGACAATGAAGACCAATGTGTTGTTCTCCTCGATCTTCTTCATGGCACTCTCGGTGTTGAGAGGGTGGATGACGATCTTGTGGTGGTCGAGTCGTGGCTCATGAGGGACCGACTTTCGTGGGTAGCGAGGGGCTCTGCTGAGCTGGAGGGTCTTTGGTCTGTGGAAGGTGGTTGAAAGTCGGATCTTTCTGGCCTTGTGCGACTGAACGCCCTTGAGAGTCGCTTTGGCGGCATCTCGTGCCTTGTTGGAGGGCTTCTTGGGGTTTGAGCCTGGAAGGTAGTGTTAGTCGTCGTGCTGCCACAGATTTCGTCTTGCGCAACGCGTTGGTCGTCCATGTTGGATCGAACTTGCGCGCGGACAGTGAGGCTTACCCTTGGGCTTTTGTGTTGGTTCTCCTTTAGGCATCTTGAGAGTGTGACGACTGTGATCTGATCGTTGTAGCGAAAGACGGAAGTATCATCAAGTGTGCTTCGCTGCCAGAAACTTTTGGCACGCTCTGTGTGGATTAGTTTCGCCAAGCACGGAAAGTGCGACGCAACCTTTAGCGTGCTGCCAAGTCTTGCACGATATGGTCAAATAGCTCACCGTAGGGGTGATCCCCTGGTTTGTTAGGAGTGCTTACATCTGGGTCACGTTGTCCAGGCTCATGTCAGGACCTGGTCTCATCGTGCACTCACAGTACAAGCAACTACAGCATGGCTGAGGAACACAAGTCCAACGGTGCTGATCATGAGGATGACACCGATGCCATCTTTGCTGAACTCGAGGCTGAAGCCGACGACACATCTTCTGCAGCATATCAGCAGAGACTGAATGAATTACAGGCCGAAGCGGGCAAGTCTTCTACCAATGGGTCTTCTGGGCTTCCTGCAGCGCATGGGAGGCAAGACTCGTACCTCGACCTGAGATCTGATGACGAAACACTAAGATTTACGACAGAGCACGAAAAGGCAGTCGTGCACTTCCGCCATCCAGATTTTGCACGTTGCTCAATTATGGACGAGCACCTGGATAGGATATCACAGAGGCACAATTATGGAGAAGCAAGCGGGGAGGAAGTTGCGTTTGCTAGAGTTGATGTGACGAACACGCCTTTCATTGTTGAAAAACTCGGAATCAGAGTTCTACCTTGTGTGATAGGCTTTGCAAAGGGTATAGTGAAGGGTAAGGTGGTTGGCTTTGATGGCATCTGCTGGAATGGCAGAGAAAAGGATTCTAGAGTTTCAAAGGCTTTGGAAGAGAAGCTATACGGATGGGGTCTTCTGAGACAGAAAATGCTGGTGGATGAGCTTGATGATGATTCTGGCGGTGATGAAGAGGACGAGATAAACCAAGGCAGAGGTATCAACGTCAGGCGCGGGATCAAAGACGCTAAGCAAAAAGTTACTGATGAGGATGATGATTGGGACTGATGCTGCAGACCACGCAATTGTCACGTCCTTCTCATTTGCACCCGCCGCAGTCAAGTCAATTGCCATCTGCCCAAACGCTCGTCAACTTGCACTCCGCAACGGAAGTCCCGCCACGTCAGCTATTGTACCTTGATCGAGGACATCGTACCTGCGCCGTGATCCTGCAAGGTTACACTCATTCACACCATCATATTCCCACCAACAAGCCACCTGCACCAGTTGGGTGGTTCTTGAGCGAGGAATACTTCGTCCGTCCCGTTGCGTCAGAAATCTTAGGTATGTCAAGCCTACCTGCCTCGGTCTTCTAAACTCATACGCCCTTAGGCTCGAGGAATACGCCAGTAAGCTAGCTCTTCCTTATTCATTCGGCCATCACGGCTACGAAAGATTGCACGCTCCGAAGAACATGCAGAAAGTGCAAAAATGAGCTGGTTGGAAGCAGAATGTATCAAGTCAAATCTAGCGATGGACAGAATCGAACAGGCACTCGACGATCCTGCGACCCGGACAAGAGGGATACCACACCTTCGCCGCTTCGAACTTGCAGAGCTAGCACAGACACAATCAGCATTCATGCGTAAATTAGGAGGCGCGCCTGAGTTGCGCTTGCAAATCTTCAGCTACCTCGTCTACAACAACGGAGAGCCTCTGCAAGGCAATACTCGTATGGGGACGACCTCGTCATCGTCGTGGTTTGCTCACACTTACCGGGACATTCTTGATAGCAGTACAGGAGATGTCCGCAAGAACTTCAGTTTCGCTCCAAACATTCTTGCAGTGTGTCAACGATGGTACTGCGAAGCAGCAGACATCCTTTACCTCAAAAACACCATCTGTGTTGACGTCTGCATCAGGCCAGGCTGTGGGCCGCTTGTCTTAGTCATGGGCGAGGCCTACGCAGCTGACAGGACCAATGGATACTGTCTTAGACCAGACCTTCCCGTTGGCATTTCAAAATATAGTAACAGAATGCTCTTATCTCTTAGGCTTGGGGAGACGCGTCTACCATGGCCTGACTACTTCCCCTACGGCCTCTATGGGCAAGTGCTTGAACAGAGTCGCGCTCTTTCACCACATACGACTGGCAAAATGGTGACCATAAAGTTCAGGCACGAATCAGCATGGCAAGATGACGAAATTGAAGAAGCACTTACCAGACACCTATCAGCCCTAAGGCTGCTTCGATGTCAAGCTCTCAAGTTCGAGGGTGGATCTATTATCAATCGCCCACTGGTTGTCTCAACGTTGACTTCACTGAAACGTGAGATCACTTCGAAGTCACGACCCGTCGATGTGGCGAGAGAGCTAGAAGTAATGGACCTCATGGCATTCTGTAAGCAGAGAGACGGGCAAATCCGAAACCTCAAGAGTGGGAGGCAGAACCCAATGGTCGCAGCTCGGCAGTGTGCAGAGAATTGTTTGCCGTGGTTGAAGTAAGTGCCTGACCCAGACGGATGGCCGTCACAGAACAGCAGGGTGGAGAGGAGTGTCCGGCAATTGAGATTGAAGACTGGCAAAGAGCCAGGCATGGCAGAGATGAAGACCTCGAAGAGTACGCTCTCCAAGACTGCGAGATGAATATGCTTACGAGTCGAAACAAGCATGACTTACGACAAGAGCCACACGCTGAGTGTGAGCACTACCACGCTGCTCGAGTGAGCAGCATGAACTCGTTTATCCTCATATCCATGAATCCTTGCACATCGCTTCATCATCTTCGAAACCTCCGGAACCGGCCTTCTTCTATCATCTCGAGGCTCCTAGGCGGCCCATGCCCCCCGCCCTACTTCCCGCTCATGCTCCATCGCACCGAGCTCAACCTCAAACCTTGCTCTCCGAGGCAAAGGAGGCTGAATCCAGTGCTACGTGCAAGTCCGAAGGTCAATCGAAACCTGTAGAATAGTAGTATTGTCGTACATCGCATCGAATGCCTACCCCACAGCCCAAACCTGGGCCACCTCCCTCCTGACCTCGTTCGTGCCATTAGCGTTCTCGAAGAAATGGGGGTATGGCGAAGTCCACATCCCGTCCGTCCACATCTAGGAAGTGGCCGAGCATAGAAAGACACACCTACACGGACGACATGCTTGAGTCGTCCGTTCCTGACCGACTAGGCGTACCCGTACTGAACTCCGGAGAGGTAGCTCGGGAGGCGGAAGCCGGCCCACCGGAGATTTCGAATCGTGCGGGATCAGCCGCGTAGTCAAGGGGGCAGATAGATTTGTCCCGATCCACCGAGTGCGTATCTCGCTGTGTGGAGGACGAAGAACTGGGACTCCCAGATCGTGGTCTCGAAGGTCCCGGAGGAGTTGGTGGTGGGACGATGGAATCAAGCCCGGACGCTAGCGTACTTGGATGAGTTTTGGAAGGCGAATGTGCCATTGCCGTGCCAGAATTGGAAAATACCTGGTTTAGTGGGGATACCTGATTGGTTGAGCAACGAGTTCTGGATGAGAATGAAATGGTTCTGCCAGTTCGTGCGATGTGGAAGACGTGCAACTCTGTTGGCGCGAGCGACTACGGCCAACTGGCCATGGGATGCTTGTGTGAGAGACAACCTAGATCCATACATGAATAGACGAGTCACAGGCGGCACCACTGGGGCTCTGTAGATGACCTGCATTCGTCGGAGGTTTCATGACTGAGCGGAAATAGCTTGTAGTCTTCCTAGGCGGGAGTCTCCTTCGCTAAAGAGCGAAACCTCGGTGCAATCTGGACTCTTATCAAGGTTCTGTTGTGGCAACATCGGTCAGACCTACACATGCGGCAGTAAGTGCGTCGTCGAGTCTTTTAGACCACACAAAGGACCTCACTTGAGTCAGTGCCCTCCTCCTCCAGTCCGAACCATCCGGCCACTCTGTGCCACATGAACGTCGGAGCGTACGACAGCAAAACTCAATTGACCAAGTCCGGCCACTCCACTGATTGGGCATGCACACCAACACCAAGGCGATCCACATTAAGACGTCTTCCCATCCTCGCCATACCTCGTCCAGGTCATGTTTGACGAGGATACTCTGCACACGTTTTGCCAAGATGATGGGAATGGCAGCGATGTAGTTGTCCATAAAGAGGGTGTATTCAACAATCTTTGTTGCGAGGAGCACACATTGTTCGCGAGAATCTGCGTCTGCAAATCTGGCGTTGAGGTGGGCGAATTGTCCAGTTACTCGGTCCCGGAGATAGTAGAAATAGAAGATCTCTGATGAGCCCGTATTTGTCGCGTCGGTGCTGAAAGCCCAGTTCTCTCCTTCAAGAATCTCAATCGCACGACAAACTTCTGCACAGTAACTCGATATGTCTTTGTCAATCAGGTCAACTCTGCCGCCCTTATCACCGCACGAAAAGAACGAGTCGTAGACAGCAGGGTAGAGTGGAGCTCTTTGAACGGGGATGGTAACATTAGCCCACGTGGTGCTTAAGGGTGGTAGAGCATTCGTCACAGCGAGAATTCGATCCAGGTTCATTGCCAATGGGATCACCTGCGAGATATTGTGGATTCCACCACAGCTGTCGATAACTCTGATCATAGCTTGTCGATGAGCGAGGAGACGTTCGGACCGACCAGCTGCAAGGTCAGCAATGGCCACCGTGAGGATAATACTGAGTACGTGTTCAGCATGAGCCCTCGGGTCATAGTCGTTCAGCATATCGCGGAGAAGCTGCATAAGCTGACTTTGTATCACAATGCCCGTTGTGTGACCAGTGTCGTCTATGCGAGGATTATTGACGGAGTAGTTGTGCGCCGTACCTATGAGGTTGATACAGTCCACCGTCGAGCCGGTGGCGGTATTGAACAGATGTTGCTGACGTTGCTTTCTCCATGATTGAGCGTTTGGCCCCGGTGGCCGAAGCAGGACGTGAAGCTTGTCGACGACTGTGATGAAGAAGTCGTGGAAGAGCTTGCGTAAAATGGGGTGCTGTTTATCAAGGCCATTCAAAGGCAGTTCTGGGAAGCCACCAGCTTTGCTGAGTGTTAGCACTATTGAGGATGGAGAGGTATGACCCCGGTGGCCAGTAACAGAACGCTGTAAGCCAGCACGACTATTCTTGCGGCTTCGTCGACTCTTATCGAGGAGGGTTTTAGCATAGCGACGATGAGAATTCAGCGTGCATGGGAGTCTTTTGCATATCGGAATACCGCATGCTCCTATAACGAGCGACTCTGAAGGCCTTTCTTCTCGTTCATTGCGCCTGATTGGCGGTGCCGCCGGCTTTGTTGCGGCAGGAAGAATTGCTCGTAGCCTGGACGGTAATGCGAGTGAGGTTAAGCGATGCTCAACTATTGACTCGGCACCTGACGTAGATCTTGAAAGTGCTGGGGTAGACGTCGATCCCTCAGAGCTTGAGGCCTTGAAGCGTTTCTTAGGCGGTTCCATTCGCTCGTCCTGCTACCTCTCTTCGCAGCTTCCATGTTTTCCCGCAAGTAGGTTTCATCAAGTATGATATCAGATTGATATGCGTCAAAAAAAACTTGGGAGAGCTTGTACAGCACAAAATCAAGGGATCCGGCGGCGGACCCTCGGGGCTCGGGTTTCGATGCCTACTCTGTGTTTAGCTATGCACATCCTTGACCTAGAGCTCAAGGTCTCCTCCATTTAGCAGCCGTCTACCAAGGCGGTAACGCCTGTGCACAGCGCTAAATACTTTGATGCATGTCAGCCGGACTATTTGGACCAATGGCCCATTTTATCTCGTGCGTGTACACTGTACATATGATGAAGATCACAAAGCACCAAGAGGCAGCACAACCGGTTGTCGATGTTGTCTATTCCGCTCCGCTCAGCCAAAAGCTACCTGATCTGCAACTATGACCTCGGGGCTCGCATTATGCCAAGCACCTGTGGTATTCTCATACATTTCGACATCGTCCATCAGTGCTCTTATGAAACTATCAAATCGTGAATGATAGCTGCTGAAGTTCCTCATGTACCAAATTGACAGCGTCCATAGCCCCTATTGCGCACCGCCAGTGGAAACGGGTGTTGTCGAACCATACCGTGACACCTCCAAGTTCTCCACACCTCATGCGTCGTCATGTCGATATCCTGTGCCCAATCCTCGTCTGTCCGAGTTCAATGCAAGATCACCCAAGCTTGTTTACATGGCTTGATCGGAGTATTTGATGGAGGCTTTGTTCCTCCACAGCAGCCCATTTGGCGGCGACCGTATCGCTTGCCCTCCTTTGGCGTTTTGGGGGTATTGGGAGGAGCGGCAGTGCCAGAATCTTCCAGTCTGGCGGTCGAAAATTGAGGCAGAGTGCTTGATCGGGTCTTTGTGATGTGGTTCGGATGGTATGGTTGGTGACAGTTTGGCAGGTTGGTCGGAGTTTGATGTAGCTTAGCTTACTGCATCACCAGCAGGACAGTCTAATAATGAAGCAACAGCTGCAGTGGCGTGCAATGCTCCTTCACTTCGAGCTCACATCGCCCTGATCACAACAGCTTTCATATTGACCTTTTCACACGATTGTCGTTAATTACTGGCATAGTGCAGTCGTTAGCATGTCCGCTTCCCATGCCTCGCTAGCAAGCTAACAGTTGTGCCAATGGGAGCAGCGGGTAAGCAATCCCTACCCTGCCTCTTGTTCCATGACCACGTATTGGACGTCTAGCTGGTGTGAACATGCGTCGATGTTAACACAATTTGAATAGGAGACTCGGGTTCAAATCCCGATGCCAGTACTTTGCTTTTTGCTTCTGCTCTCGCGGTCTTGCTAATGTTGGTGGATTAGTAAACGGATGTTGACTTGCGGCACACGCTTGCGGAAGTCGTTGCAGTGGCAAGCATGCGAAGCAAGCTGACTTGCGGTCGATCCGCTGCGGAGGTTGCTGAAACCATCTTGAAATCGTCGAACGGCGCACGAGACGTGCCAAGTCTAGCTTCAAGGTATATTCTAGGCTGCAGCACTGCACCTCCCAAATCAATGTGCCACTTGTGAAGATGAGGCTTCTACGCCCACGCAAGATAGACCTTTCCGACGCCGCTCCTGCAAGACTAGTCCAGCACCAACCGATGCGACTCCAAGCAACCTGGGTATCATGTGGTAACATCGTTGCCAACGTTGTGCTAAAAACGAACTTCATAACTCCCACCTCTCGTCAGATAGCGGACCCATTTCACGCTACTGTAGTTTCCCTTTTCAAAAACCTTCAGGTACCTCACCAATAACCCCGAGCTCGTGAACATAAGCAGTGAGAAGTTTAAACTCAACGGCGGCCGCGACCAAACTTTCTGGTTCGTCATTGTCGTCAATGCTGCCTCAGCACTAAGCACATACTCGCTGCCACCCACGAAACGTGCGATCTTCCACATGATGCAGTTGTTTTCTGGTTCGTATTTAGCCTTGCCTTGCGTGGTGCGTTGGTTGATACTAGCGGTATTCAATGGTGTAGGTATGCGGATGATCACGTTTGTAGCAAACAGCTTCGAGCCATAGTTGGCTTTGATGGCGACTGAATATTCGACCTTGGTGGTCCCGACTTCCCGGACGATAGCCTGGACCTTGAACGGAAGATTGACATTTTCTGTGGCACGATATCTCATAAGTTCGAACTCGCCGTCCGGTGGAATGAAGGATATGGTTCGGTCTTGGTCGAATTTACCTAGCTGGACACACTGGTGGAATTGACAGTCCTCGAGTGTCACCGAACCAGCTGCTGCTTTGGTTGCTTTGCGGGTTCCATCCTTATTGCCTATCTCGCCGTAGGATGTGCCGCCGACTTGGTTGAGGAGGAGTTGGTCGTTGAGCCCGAACTTGCACTCGGGTGTACCGGTGAGGTATGCTCTCATGACAATCTGGCCTGAGACATCTGCGCGCAGGACAGTGCCCGTGGCTGACATGAGGAGGTTGACGTCTTCAATCACGTCGACGAAGGCTTCGTTCTTGCGGTACTTGATGTCCCCTCTCCGCCACGACTGTGCCCCTGTAGCCTGCATTGTGATTCTGGCAGTGTCGGTCGGGTTTGCGGCCGAAACCGAGCGGATGGCTGAGGAGAGGTTGTCTGGTGTGATGTACATTTTCAGCACGTCGACGTCGGTGTTCTGTGGATAGCCGAAGTCTAGGATTTCTATCGCGTTGTCAGCTCCTGCGTACGCCATATTCGCCCTAGTGTTGCGCACCATCTAGCAGCTCGTAGATCAGGACGAAGTTATTCTTGACAGCCTCCTCGTCGAACTTCCCGAAGTAGCCTCTTCCCAACCCGATGAACCTGTACAGGAACTCGAAGACGATGGCAGCATTAGCATTGCTCTTGGTGACAGCGCAGATGTAAATGTTTTCATGTTTGACATGGCTGAAGGTGGTGCTTCCCAGGGTTAGAATGGGAGAGCGGACTTGGGGGTTCGAGATGACTTGGATGCGAAAGATGTCCGCCAGTCGAGGCCGGCAATCAGGGCGAAATGCACGAAAGATGAGGTTCTCGCCCTTTTGATTGAACAGAAGGACACCTGAGAGCATGTTGGGCGATGGGGAGAGCTACAACGAGCTCAGCCATGCAGTAGGAGCATTGCAATGTCGCTTAGTTCGAGAGAGGAAGTGGTCGAGCATGGTGCTTGGCACCTGTGTAAGTTGCCGGATTTGGGAGGAGCGCATGCCTCGCGCTCACGCTCACGTCCGCGATCGCACCTGCCACTGCAACAGCCTAGATTTGTCGCAAACTTAGGCATTATGATGATATGAAGCGGCGCAAACACAGTTCGTGATCAAGCATTTCCCTCTTCGTCGGGCAATCTGCGCAACCGCCTTCCCTCCATGGCACAGTCAGCTACGGTGCCGGGCGCAGAGCCTGATGGAGCCTATGTTAGCATGTCGTGCTTCGACCTGCTTTTGATAGAACTGGTGCCCATGGCAGAGCGTCTAGCCAGAGAATACGAAGCTTCCTTGGACGTGCCCAGCATCACAAACAAATCCTCTTCGAAGACCAACACGTCCACCACCGGCCCTTCCACGCCAACTACCTATGACGGTCTACCAGAGACAGAAGTATTCAAGGACAGCGTCTACTTCAGGTTGGAAAAGCTGGGCTTTAGGGTTGGACTGGGCTTGGGCGAGAGGTTCAGCAGGGATCGGCCTAGGTTGACGGACAATCTTGACATGATCAAGTTCTTATGCAAGGACATATGGATGATCGTCTTCAAGAAGCAGATTGACAATCTCAAGACAAACCATAGGGTGCGTGCATCACCTCTCAGTATCTCGTTCCATTGCTGACCTTGGCCAGGGTGTCTATGTTCTGACCGACAACAAATTCCGACCGTTTTCGAGAATGAGCATGCAGACGAGTCAGGAGGCTACAGTACGAGCACAACCACACCTAATCTTTCCTTGTGGAATCATCAGAGGTGTGCTGTCGAGTCTGGGTATGAAAGCAACGGTGCAGGCAGAGATAACGGATCTACCAGGGGCAATATTTCAAATCAAGACCACGCAACAGAAGACCTGAAAGCTGTTCCATTGAGAAGTCGAACCTGCCATGCTTGGGCCATCAAGACGTTCAAGATGAGCATCCGCTTGCTTTTGATGCCTCATTCAACATTGCTCATCGTCGATTCGTGTCTTACTACAGCTTCGCCGAACTGCCAAAAGTAGTCAGTATCGAGCTTGTACTAGTCCTCTACGCGCCTTGTCAACCGTCTTAACCAGAGTCAGGACTTGGAGGCGACGCAACTAGGAGGAGACCGACTATTTGTTGGCAAATGTCACGCCGGACTCGATGTTGGTCTTCAAGCCCTTGATGCACTCGTCAATGAGCTTCTTCTCACTGTCGTTGGCGGAGCTCAGGATGTTGGTGGCTTTCTCAACACCAGATGGCTGAGGCATGTTAGCAGACAACAAAGCGGTGGAATGGGGTACTTACTCCGAGCTCGCAAGGAACAGAGAAGAAATCAACACCCGTGGCCTTCTGAATCTCCTCACCGCCGGGGACGCCTGGCAGGTAGACGAAGGTTGGCTCGACGATACCCTTCTCACCCTTCATGGCCTTGATAACGCTCTCGGCGAATCGGAAGCCGGCATAGGCCATGGACAAGGTGGCTGAGCCGGCACCGTCCTTCGCCTTGACAACTTCATCGCCGCCAAACTGTACTCGGTGTACTAGAGCATCGAGCTTGTCTCCTGGGATGTCGACTGACGGCTTGGCTTGGGAGAAGAGGGGTACAATGGTGTTGCCTGAGTGGCCACCGATGACTGGCACAACTACCTTGTCCGTGTTTCGCTCACCGCTGATGTCCTGAATGAAAGTTTCAGCTCGGACAACATCGAGTGTGGTGACACCGAAGAGCTTCTTGGGGTCGAACACGCCAGCCTTCTTTAGGACCTCGGCCGCGATAGGTACAGTCGAGTTGACGGGGTTGGAGATGATCAGGAGGGCGGCTTTTGGGCAGTATTTGGCACATGCCTCGATCAAGCCTTTGACGATGCCTGCGTTGATGTTGAACAGGTCATCTCGGGTCATTCCTGGTTTTCCTGCAAGGACTGTCAGTGCCATAGCGAGGAGCCGGCGAGTAAAAAGAGCATACGTGGTACACCAGCTGGGATGATGACGACGTCGGCACCCGACAACGCGTTCTTCTTTGATGTTTCTGTCTCTTCTTGCTCGCCCTTGAAGTCGCCCTTGGCAGCGACGAAACCCTCGATTTTCTGCCATTGTCAGTAGGTCCTTCTCTTTGTCTGTGGTGGAAGTCTTACAGCTTTCGAGGAGATGTGAGACAGGTCTGCTGCAACACCTGGTGTGTTCACGACATCGAATAGGGCCAGGTCGTCGATGAGAGTCGAGATCTTGCAGAGCAGAGACAGTGGCTATGCTTGTCAGTCCAGCACTAGGTTGTGGCCAGTTCGTGCAGCCATACCTGACCAATGCCACCAGAGGCACCGAGAACAACAGCTTTGACCATCTTGACTATTGTTGTGATGTGTGATTAGAGCTGGTCGAGTATATGATTTAACGTGAATCGGAGGACTATGAAACGTCTAGGTCAGTACTTGAGGATCTCCGCTTGGGGCTTTCTTGGAGTACCTGTGGTAGTAGAGAAGTGTGGTACGGACGGTGGGAAACGTTGTAATATTAGTTTTCACCTGTTATGTTTGCAAAGCGCAGCCCTCTTCATTTGTATAAACACAATGGGAAGCCGCGGTGCGGGGCAGCTGCGAACCTGAGGGTCTCGAAGGTCTCCAGATCGTTCTCAAAAGTGATCTGCATCCGCAATGCGTGTGCAGCTGCCCCGAATGTCCGATTCTGGCCGACATGTCCTCACAGTATCTTGACTTTCCGACAACGATTCGCGTCCCTTTCACTGTGTCGCTACTCGCGATTCTAGTTGTTCTCGTCCCTGCTTCTGCCGGCATGCTACATCGTCGCCAACTTTTGCCCAAATCCTCTCCCATGTCCATGACCGCTGCTTGTGCTCGGCATTTTGATCCTCTTCTTCGAAGTCTAAGACCGCCTGCTCACGCTTGCCCAACACAGGCGAGATCGTGACCGGTCAAGCCAGCTTCTGTACATTGCAGTGGCTTCTGGCGAACAGCCCAAGAAATAGAAATAGAATATGGACTGTACAATGCTCGAAGCGTAGTTGGCAAGAAATGTTGATGTGAACGAAGCCTTTCCAATCTTCTCAGCCCAGTCCGGCGGGTGGATCCTTGACCATGAATACGGCACGAGGAAAGGCATGATGCTTCCCCAGAAGACGAGTGCACGAGTTGGTGTGTCGATGAGGTACAAGAACAGAGCCATAAAGACCAGTTTCCGTGTTTTCCGTTCGCTCGACGGTACTTGTCCTCCTGGCAGCAGTCTAGACATCTCTCGGGAATGCTTCACCATACGCAAGGTCGCTAGAGCTATGTACCGGAGCGCCACTAAGCTAACCACGAGCGGCCATACAAGCACAAGTGCATAGCTAGGCCAACTGGTGTCAACGGTAGGTGTACAGCCGAAGATCCCAAAAACCCAATACCGGCGGGGCTGTACCACATAAGACAGTATCATCCGTAGGAGGGGCAGAATGCCACAAAGGCTGGTTTGGAAGATGCCCGTGTTCCTCTTCTCGACTCGAGACAACCGATCAGGGTACTGAGATGTATCGGCGATCGAGCTGAGCTGTCTGAACAGGCAGGCAATGCTACCAGTGACTGTCATTTCCAGGCCGATCCGAAGCTTAACCTCGACATCACAAAGACCTTGGCCTTCCCAACCACTTGGATCCTTGGTTGGCCAGATCAGAGCGTTGATGGAGTGGAAGATGTTAGTGAGCAACGTCGAAGCTATGAGGATCGATACGATGTAGTTCCGTGCTTGCAGTTGCAATATGAGTGGTGTGATGCATAATAGGCACGAGAGGAAGGTAGAGACTGCAACCACAGCAGCAGTAGTCGATGACATTGTGCTGAGATCTGAGAATGAGGGCCAGGAAGCACTGTTTGTATTGAGCCTTTCCTCTAACCACGACATCAGGGTGACAGGCCATGGCTTAGCCTTTAGCCACGACCCGAAGCACACTGTTCCGGAAGTCTTACATAGCTAGATCATCACCAACACCGAGACGGCAGTCCTTCAGAGCAAATTGGCACGACAGGCAGTCAAGTCTCGGCCGTAACATTGAACTTCAGCGTACCAACGATCTTGAATCTCCCTTCAACTCATGTTCAAACCCACCGAATTGAGACATAGCTCGGTAGAGTGACCGTAAACAGGTATGAATAGAGTAGCATCCGCGGCCGTCAATAGGCCACCTCGCAGCCATTACTTCGCTTCTTGGAGGTTGCAACACTTTTTGACGTGCTGGAGCTCGAGTGTTTGCTTAGTTCGGTCATGCTGGCAAGGGCAGTTAGTACATGTACTGGAGTATTGCATGTAGATGTGGTTTGTGCATCCACTGCAGCTATTCAGTGTGCTTTGAAGCGCTCGCCGACATCAATAGCTTCAACTAATTTTCAAAGGCTGACAACAACATTGCGCCAATGAATGTGCTGGAGGAGACGTAGGATATGAAGAACGAGACGCGTCGTGCTCTAACCTGCTTGCGCGTGCCTGCATACTCTATGGGTCTGCGGCTACCGGGAGCCCTTTCCGTCAACCCCGTCATTTACCTAGGTACAACTCCACTTCCTTGTTATTTGATGCATCTCACGACCTATGTTATAGCTTTCCAAGATTCTCAAGGTCACGCACGGAGGCGAAATTGAATGACGAGAAAATATTCATCAGAAAATGACAACCCAAAACCTGACTACCAGAGCACAGCACAATTAACACGATGGATGACGAGCAAGAAGAAGCACGAGACCAATTTCCTGGTGCAACACAAACAGGTCGCGCGACAAGTCCGCCAGTAGCGAGTCTTAGGCAGCGGCCCCTGGGTCGAGCATCGACATCCGCTGAGTCAGCGCCTCGCTTCACACGGAGAGGAAGCTCAGCTGTCTCGGAATCACTTTCAGAAACGCGCCGGTCTTTGACAGACGACCTCCTTCTGCCCAGGGCGTCAACAGATCAAGATACACAGCTTGAAACCTCACATTGGCATTCGCTACCTCTTGGTCTTGCCCTACTGCCAGCGCTAGGCGGACTGTTCTTCAACAACGGAAGTGCTTTTGTCACCGACATATCACTGCTGGGACTGGCAGCGCTGTTTCTGAACTGGGCTGTGAGACTGCCATGGTTGGTCAAGTGTCTCGTTGTGGAGCGTGAAGCTAACCACTTACAGGGACTGGTATTCTTCCGCACAAGCTGTCGTCTCCGAGCACGAGTCCGAAGAGATCGGAGCAGCCATTGAGGACAACAGTGTCGATTTGGACGTGGACAACTCTCCGTCTTCGGAGACAAAGTATGACCGGCCTATCTTATCTGACCGTGCCCTGAAAGCACAGCATGAGCTACGAGTCCACGAAGTCCTCGCCCTCCTCGCTTGCTTCGCTTTCCCAGCTCTAGGTGCCTGGCTCCTCCACGCTATTCGCTCGCAACTCTCGTCACGATCAGAAAGCCTTATCTCGAACTACAATCTCACAATCTTCCTTCTTGCCTCTGAGGTCCGCCCGTTATCCCACCTAATCAAGTTAGTCCAGCGCCGAACACTTTTCCTGCAACGCACAATCAGTGCCTCTGCTGAGCAAAGGCACGCGGAGGAGCTCGATCCCAAGGTAGCAGAAATGGGCAAACGCCTCGAAGAACTGGAATCACACGTCGCTGACACGGTGATGGTCGCTCACAAGTCTGACGCTGGCACTTCATCGCAGGCCGATGAGCTCATAGCACGAGCTTCGACACAGGCTAACGCGGATTTACGCAAGTCATTCCAACCAGAGCTAGACGCACTTAATCGTGCTATGAGACGATATGAGAAACGTACGATGACATCAGCTATACAGGTTGAGACGAGACTTCAAGACCTAGAGGCAAAGATCCAGGACGTGGTTATCCTTGCTGCTGCGACGCAACGAAATGCGGACAAACAGTATGGCAAGTATCTGCCAGTGCTGTTAAATTGGGCGGCAGCTGCTGTTGTTGTGCCTGTGCAGTATGGAATCTATTTTCTGACCCTACCGGAGAGGACGTTGACAGCGGTCATAAGCTGGATCAAGGTGAAGCTCGGATTATCGTCCAAAAGCTCGAAGTCTCAGAACAGCAAAGTAGCGCCTCGGACAGGGCAGAAGCGGCGGGGCAATAAAGAGGTGGCAAAGATATAGCCGCATCAGGTAATGTACATAGCGGGCACAAAAAGCAAAAGTGGTTTCCAATCTACCAATAGTTCATGCTGAGCTTCGTGGCGCTTAGCACGCAGGTCATGTCTAATCCATCTCCATTTCTACAGGTATCGGCGTCTACTTCCTCAACGAACACGATCGTCATTCATTGTACAAGATCAAACTGTCCAAACTACTAAATCCTGCCGCAACACCCCCCTCATCACTATCCCTAGCCTTAGTTCTTAGCAAATACCCACCTTCTCCATTCTGCATCACTTCCATCCCCTCGCTCCCCTTGTTAGCACTCCTCCACAAACATGTCCCGAAAATTCCAAGCTCGGAGATGACATCTCCAGCCACGACCTGGCCATCAGACCGCAGAGCCACATTTTTGGCATCTTTAGGTGGCTGAATCAGCTCCATAAGGATGAACTGCTTATAGTCCTTTTCTGGTATCGAACGCAGGAAGGTGGGGATGTTACTCCGATAGATATTGTTGCCGCCTCCCTCGCGCTGCGGCTTGAGCACGTGAGATTCCGCACGAACGGGGTCTAGCGCGATCTTCACGCCTTCACTGTCAGGACCGTCACTCATAGAGTACTGGGGTGCGAAGCTCGATCGCAGCATCTCTAGGTCCTCCCTCGATGCATCGGGGAGAAAGCGCTCGAGGATTGGGGAGGAGGTATCGGTGAGGACTTGCTGGATTTTCTTGCTGCCGCTGAGATGTAGGAGAACTGACGGACATTTTATGGCGGCGGAACGCTCGAGGTGGTGGCGTGCTGCCCAGGACGAAGGGGTGTCGTATTCGGTTGGGGCGTAGAGAGCGCGGAAGTAGACTACGCTGACTTCGAAGCGGATGGAGGGGTTGGCGGGGTTGGTGTAGATCAGGGGCCGAGAAGGGTTGTCTGAGGTTGAGGGAATAGTGGTGTATGCGAGGATCTTGCTGACGGGCAGGCGGAAAGTCGGGATTTTGGGGTTGTTGGTGCGGATGAAGGTGCTGAGGGCCATTTGATCGAAGAGATTGCGTTCGTTGTCTTGGACAAGGAAAAGGACGCATGTTGGGAGAACTGGTGTAGACTTGGATGAACCGTATGCAGCATGACCCGCTGTTATACCAGAAACGAGAGTTTTGACTGCGTGATTGGCTGGTGGGACGGCGGGTGCTGAAGCTGTACCGAAGAGATCATGTGCTGGGTAAGCAATAGATTGACCTGGCTGTGGGAAGCTGGCGAGCTCAGTGTGCATCTGGGCTACCCGGGCTGCAAGACCTCCAAAGGATGATGAGATCGTGTTGAACTCGACTTGCTGAAGAGATGGAGGTGTCGCATCATCGGGCACGTGCAGCATGTAATCTGATCGGAACAGGCCCAGAGTCAGGTCCTGGACATAGCCTTCCTCCTTGACTTGCAGGTGGATCTTCCACAGATTTGCAAGGAAATCATCGACTTCAACCAGTCTGTAGCGCATTAGCGGGATTACTTACAGTAGGGGTGCTTGAGAGCATAGTGGGATAGGCAGACTGACATACTCTTGCATGATCTGGCCTAGCCACGGCTCGTCACTAGCAATTGCAGCATAAAGCTCGTTGTAAAGCGCCTGCAGCCTTTGAGCTTGCTCGAAGCATTTTCGAGGAAACGGGCTTGGATACAGCGTCACTGGTGCGTTGGTGGCCAGTACGTGATTTGAGTTCGTCTCATCATCCACGAAGGATGGGTTCGGTCGAACTGTCAGGCCATTGAAGATGGTCCAGTCCTTCACTGTCTGTGCTAGGTAATCGAGCTGCTCGCTTGAAGTCCTGGGTGGGTAGGAGCCCCATATATTGTTCGCCATCGCCCCTTCGTTGCTTGCAAGGTCATGAAAGGAGAACACTGGGCTAGGATGACCTGGTACTTGAATCTTGGCGCTGTGTCTCGATGTCGTGATCGGGGATTAGTAAGAGATGCGTTTGTGGTACTCAAAGCCGGCCGTAGGGGGAGAAAGCGCTAAGATCCGGGACGTTTTACGCGACATGAAAACAAACTTCTTGTCCTCACTATCACGACTGAGCACCATATTGATACTTGAAGTTCTCGAATGCTTCGGAATGCTTCTCGGCTTGGTACACGAAGGGAAGCACAACTCCTGAAGACGCAAACCATGCAGCAGCTCGCCAAGCTCCGGAAAAGATCTTGTCACCAGCTGTGGCCGCCGGCAGCGCTACAGCGTCGCAACGGCTTAGGTTGATGTATCGTACCATCCTGAATGCTTCTTCTCAATCAACACAATTTTGAAGAGCTCTCAACGCGATTCTGGGACCTTAGAAGCTACAGGATCTTCTTTTGACCACCAATTGTGACAGGCCAAAGACTGGCTGGCAACGGGAAGCCAATACCGTACCGACGATTACTATCGAATTGCATTCCCCGAGAAGCTCTGTGCCATTTTGCAATCGTGCGGTCAAGTTCATCCCGGGATATCAGGAGAACGGGGCTGTCAGCTTTGAACCGGTTTCTGAGACCACTTTGTCGGTGGCAGAGCCGTCTTCCTAGTCGTAGCTCAGAAAGCATTCCGCCAAATCAAGAGAGAATCCGGACGGGCGTTCGGTGGATAGTGGCCGCAAAAGCTGAGGTTTGCTGCGGCAGCAAGCTTTGTGCCATTCTGAGTCAGTCTGGCTTCCACAGTACACGATAGTCGTATGCAATCTGTGCTCCAGCGACTGACTTGGGTACCTAACTCGTTGAAGAAGTGTTGAAGTTTTGAAAATCCTGGAATTTGGCGTCAGCTGCATTTTTGCGGTTGTTGTCACTCTGGCCCCGTGAACAACACAGCACCCATTGCACTGCCAGATACTGGAAGGAACCTGTTTATCTTCAGACTGCGAGGTGTCGTCGATTCCTTGCATTGAGCTTAGCAGAGCGACTACTCGACTTTTTCAGAGCGACGGGAGCGCATCCTCGCACCCGCTGTCTCCCGACAGAAGAACCAGATTGAGGGCTCGCAACTATACGCTTCTTAGCGCTATTTGCTCAACTTCTCGGTTCCATAAAAAGCCGGTATTGTGATTGTGGCCATAAGAGCCTACCGTGGAGGGCCAACCCGTTGCCTATCGCACACTCGATCTTCAGCACGTCTGCGTTGCATGGTGGCGGCAGTGAGTGGAACTTGGCTATCTTGCAGTGCTCTTCAGACTCATTCTGGCAATCGACACCATCCTCAACTTCAACCATCCTACCCAGAGGACGCATCAAACCTTGATCATTCTCGACTTCGTCTTGGTCTTGGTCTCTCACAAAGGTGTACACTCCGACTGCTTTGAGAACGTCGGCCACCATCCCTCCACTTCCAGAACTCGCTACTTGTTGCGCTTTTTTCACTCCAGCCTCACTTCTGAACGCGTCTGACGACACGTCCTCCAGATCACGTGCATCTGCCTGCAACTGCCTTTAACAACAGTCCTCCGATCTGCGCTTCCTTTCTCACCTCATCAAACTGCTATGGATCCGTTCTTGTGGTCAGTGGACCATGTCGTGTCGCAGATATGTAACAGAGACTCCGCGCTCTACTCTACTCTCCAAATCAAGCCCATCTTGAACCTTCAGACCCTGGAGACCACCCTACGTGACAACGACATCGATGGCGAAGCTTTGCTAGCACTCGACGATGCGAACGTCAAAGACGACCTTGGTATCTCCTCGTTTGGCCAGCGCCGAGAAATCCGAAAGATCGTACAGCATTTTAGAAACCTTTCACCACTGTTCAAGTCTTCACTTGAGCCCAATGCCAAGCGAGCGCACGAGTCAGAAGCTGATGAGACATCCGAGAAGACATCCGAATCTGCAAAGCGTCGCCGAATCCAACCAGAGAACCTGTCCGCCGAGCCTCTCACGCGCCCCGAAGAGTTCAATCTTGAAGATTTGGATGACCAGTGGCAAGACTTCTTACAGCGACATCGGGAAGAAACGGATGAGGATGTATTGCGCCCGTACGACGAGAGTGACTCCGAGATATCGCTCTCAGATCTAGAGAGTGAAGTTTCTCCCGCTGATACAAGACAAGAGCTGTGTCTACAACCAGAGCAGATCGAGGCTGCGATCGACGAGACTATTCAAGGATACAAGGACTCTTGGTACAGCCACAAGCGTGCGAAGAAGCACAAGACGGCTTTTCGGCGCTGGATGCAAGCTGCAAAGGCTGGTACAAGACGGCCACAGCAGAACGCTTTGGAAAAGGAGCTTGAGCAATTTAGAGTGCGCCTGGCCAAGTTTCGCGAACACATTGCAGACACATCCAACGAGTATCGCCGCATCGAGGAGGTCAAGCGTAACTGCTTGAATTTGCAGGCAACGGTTGAGGACGTGGCAGAGCGAGAATACTACCTTGAAGTCCTTAGCAGCAACGAGCCACCCCCACAGCCGCAGCAGACTGTAGTAGCCGAGCCAGAAGAGTCGCTCTCTGAGGGCGAGGAGCTGCTGCAGTCCTCGGATAGCGAGGAGGAGCCCGCCGAACAATCTGCCGACGCCATGTCGCTGGTTTCTGAGGACGAGGTTGAGCTTTCGCTCGCATACGATCTTGCCGACAATTGGAATCCTCAGATTCCGGACGTGCCTGCTGTTGCAGATGCAGCTGCTTCG
This sequence comes from Knufia petricola, assembly GCA_002319055.1. Taxonomy (NCBI): domain Eukaryota; kingdom Fungi; phylum Ascomycota; class Eurotiomycetes; order Chaetothyriales; family Trichomeriaceae; genus Knufia; species Knufia petricola. The sequence continues at coordinate 109,246 of NMUC01000019.1, read as the reverse complement.
CCTGATCTGACAGCATCGAATAGCCCATCGATCCAATATACTGATCGAACATCGCCGATCGAAGATACAGCACAGCTGTCAAAGCCCTTCGAGCTACCGCTGGGCACCCCACGATCCTCACTCGACGTGACTATGGCAGGACACCATGAGATTCCGAATGTGGTTGATCTCGACGAATATGACTCAGATCTCGACCGTCCATGGCTTCCACAGAGCAGATACCGGCAGCAAGGTAATCAGGACGACCCAGTAACACTCGATACTTCTCCGTCAGCCAGCGAGAGTCCCCAAAACATAATGTCAGATCTGCGAACGCCACCGTTAAATCCAACCGATCACATGAATACTCCAACAAAGATCAACATTGGACATCGACGACCTCATCAACTAGAATTCCCTTCCATACAGGAAACCAGAGCCAAGAGATGGGTTGATATTGGTCAGGATCCCTTCCTGGCGCTATGCAAGATAGTGTACAGACATTCTCGAACCAATGCCCGTGATGTACTCGAACACATGTCAGAGTTCAACACATGGGAGATTGCAGAAGGTTTGAGGCGTGGCATTGCAATGGTTCAGGATACGGAAGATGGTTTCGAAGAGAGAGAACTGGAAGCTCCGCTCCTCTGGGCATTCTTCTTCGTTGTCTTTGCATTCGGCAAAGGGTACAAAGACGTTTGGAATGTACCTGAAGAAAAGCTGGATGCTGCCTATGTAGCAACCGACGAGAAAGCTGGACAGTTTGAAAGGAAGTTGAGGCCGTTGCTCCAATTCTACATCGACACAGACACAACGCCGGCCAACAAACAATTCTTACAACGAACAGCCCAACCACTCTCGGGTGGTCAACATTTCCGCGGAAAATCTGTGAACGGAATTGTTGCATCGGCTGGGATGGGTACTGCACAGTCATCTAGAGCTTCTCAAGGTCTCTGGGCCGATAGCGAGAGTGATATCGAAGAGGCACCCGCCGAAGGAAAGAGAAAACGCCCGGTTCAGCAATCTCAGGAGGCTCTTGCGCAACAACGAGACGACCGTAACCGTGTCCAACTACAAGAACAACGCCGACAAATGATGATGGAAGAGTTCCAGGCACAAGCAACCTCCGCCGAAGAGCGGTACATTCCTATCAATACCGAAGAACCCATCATACATCTTGATCAGCACATTGCTCGTCGTGTAAAAGAGCACCAGATCACTGGCATTCAATTCATCTGGCGAGAACTTATCGAAGATCAAAAACACCAGGGTTGCCTACTTGCACACACTATGGGCCTTGGTAAGACCATGCAAGTCGTGTCGTTCCTCGTGACTCTTGCTCAAGCCAACGCATCTCCAGACCCAAAGGTCAGGGAGCTAGTTCCGAGGTCGCTGCGCTCGAGAAGGGTGCTCGTCATGTGCCCAGCCAGTTTGGTAGACAATTGGTTCGACGAAATCTTGATGTGGACACCAAACAATGACCTGCTCGGTCCAGTCTACAAGATATTCGGCTCGCGTACAACTAAGATGGAGATGATCAAAGAATGGGATGCCAACCCCGGCATTCTACTAACGAGTTACGAGAGCATTCGATCACTCATCAAGAACAAGAAGAATGTCGACCCGGTTGATATTGCCTACCTGGATCAAGTCCTGCTGAAAAAGCCATGCATAGTCGTTGGCGATGAGGCACACAAGATGAAGAACGCAAAGTCTTCGATCAATCAGCTTGCCAAGGAGTTCAGAACCACGAGCCGCATTGCCTTGACCGGCTCCCCACTAAACAATCACCTTGAAGAGTACCACACCATGATTGATTGGATTGCTCCTGGGTATCTAGGAAGCCTGACTCAATTCAGGGCGAAGTACTCGGATTACATCGAAAGAGGAATTGAAGAGGGTGCCACACGATATGAGAAGCGAAAATCGCTCGAGAAGCTGTATGTACTGAAGCGTGACTTAGCTCCCAAGATTGATCGAAAAGGTACGTGAAGTGTTTTCTGTCCCCTAGCCGACAAATGCCGGGTTTTTGGTCACGACGAGACTGCTAGACGAGGCATAATCATTTTTACTGACGTTTGCTGACAATTACTGTAGACATATCCGCTATCGCAGCCGACATGCCTCAGAAAACCGAGTTCTTCATCACGGTACCCCTCACAGATATCCAGAAAGAGATCTATACCACCATGGTCAAGCACATACTTGCGGGCATGGGATCAGCCAACGGGCATATACCGAGATCGAGCAATGCGCAGTTGTGGTCGTGGCTATCGATATTATCGTGGCTTTGCAACCACCCTGCCTGTTTGATTCGCAAACTAGAGGAGAAAAAGGACGACGCCGACCAAAGTGTTATATTTGAGGAAGGCTCTGTCCTGCCAATCGATCAAGATCTCACCGGTTCGCCCGTTGCGGCACTACTACCCCGTTTCCTTCAATCCTTACAGTCGTCCGATATGCTTACCAACATGAACCATCCCAGTCTGTCAATCCGTGCTACGGTCTCCCAACGTCTGATTGAGGAAAGCATAGCGATGGGTGAGAAGATACTATTGTTCTCACACAGTATCCCAACCTTGGACTATCTCGAGTCGATGCTGAAAGACATGGGCTGTGGATACCTTCGTATTGACGGCTCGACGAGGACGGACCAGCGACAACTCGCAACGAAATATTTCAATGAGGCCAACGACAACCACATGGTCTTCCTCATCTCGACAAGGGCAGGAGGTCTTGGCTTGAATCTTCAGGGTGCCAATCGAGTCATCATCTACGACTTCGGCTTCAACCCTAGCTGGGAAGAGCAAGCTATTGGGCGTGCTTACCGACTGGGTCAGAAGAAGCCCGTCTTTGTCTACCGATTTCGAGCAGGTGGCACATTCGAGGAGGCCATATACAACAGATCTATCTTCAAGATACAGCTGTTCTCTCGTGTCGTTGATCAGAAAAACGTTGTGCGAGCAGGCTCCAAGAAGATCGAAGACTATCTGTTCGTTCCGAAGGACGTTGGTCAAGGCGACTTCACAGAGTGTCGTGGGAAGGACGCATTACTCGATCGAGTGATCGATAGTGAGCCGGACGCTATCCGTAACCTTGTTCTGACCGAAACGTTTCAGCGGGAGGACGAAGAGGACGAGCTCACGGCAGAAGAGAAGCAAAGAGCCGACGACGAAGTCGAACTGGAGAGGCTGGCACGGATCAACCCTGAAGAATACATGAAGCGTCGGCGTGTGAAGGACGCAGCGGAGCGACAAGCACGAATTCCTGCGACTCGACCCGTCATGGCAAACCAGCTGCACACCACATCGTTCCCTCAAATATGGAACCCACCAGCTTCTGTAGCCTCCTTAGCTGCGTCAAACCGTCCGATGGTGAATGGCATAAAGGACGACTCTGGAGCTAGCACACCGAGGTCTGGAGACGATGCTAAGCCACCGGGGTGTGAACAGCAGTAGGTACAGATTGGTAAAGTATCGAGCTGCTTCGAAGGATGCGAGATGCTATAGAACCTTCGGTATAAGTGTTGGTGCCCTCCAGGAGGGTTTGAGATGACGAGCAAATGCATGATCCTGACGAGCTAAGATGCACGTTGCATTTAGACAGCCTTGGTTCATCCCTCTTGTATCAGCAACCTCCGCGTAGTCCAGATGCATGTCTGCCAAGGTCCATGTTGCATTCTTGCGAACTGTACCCATCACTACGGCTTGAACTAGGAGGAACAGATGCTAGAATCGCTAGCTCATGCGTGGAACGTGGTGTGAGGTCCAATCTAGCTGGAACAGACGATGAACTGGCAAGCATGTCGGGTGATCATGCACCGCGCATCCACAGGTGATCACGGACGAGTGAATGATATCTTATGTCCTATGAAGTGCGAGATTGTGTACTAAGCTCTGTGATCAAAGTCCAGCGTGCCGGGTCATGTTCATTTGACCAATGCTTTGCGGTTTTGGACCGTACTGTCATCTGCCTAGTCGCCTCTTGCTCCAAACCTCCACAAAATGCGCCTGGCTCCTATTCCAGAGCTCGACCGTTCCTGCTTCGATGTCGTGCACAGATTGTGCTTCATTCTAACATGCATCACACGTACCTTCTTTAGCCCGTGGCGTGCCTTCCTTGATTGTAAGTCATGGAGTCCTCGTTTTGGATCGTGTCTCCTTTGCCGCAAGCTGTAGCTTGTTTTTCCCGGATCATGCCTTGTTCTACAGTAGAGTGTCCCTCTTCATCCCCCTAACCTCACTGGCTCCTTCTGTACGCCCTTTTCTAGGTCGAGCGTTCCTCTTCTGTTGGTCACGCCTTTCGCATGTGGTATGGTTCAGCTGCTTTTTCTTGCTTGAGACTGTGAAAGTCTTTCCGTGAAACAGTAGTTATGAATGATGTATACCAGTACTTTTCGAAGTGAAGAGCAGCAGCAGTGATGTCTAACGACACTCGACCTTGATTTCAATCGCACTTGTGCTTGTCGCCATTCGTGTTGCTACTGAATTGATCGAAGGAAGAGTCGAACAGTCGGCGTTGTGGGCAAGCCTGTCGATTGGTCGGCGCTGCGGGTTGGAAGTTGATTCCTTGAATCTTCGAACCATAGTAGTGAAGCTGAGATGCGTATGGAAGGTGGACAGTAGCGAGTGTCGTAGATGCACCTTTAACTCGCGACCATGACACAAAGGGCGGGCGACCGGTTGTATCGTGTCCCTTGGATGGTAATCCTCTTGGTGCTTCGTGTCAGTAGACGTGCAACAGCGACACATGCTACTTCGCTACGTCGACGTGGCATCGAAGCTTTCAAGCGTTGAGCTCTCCAACTCTCTTGATGTCGTCCAATGGACGCGAAAGGGTTTTGCTGGTCCGCTGTTCTCGCGACCGATCGTTGAGAAGATTTGGAGAGTAGTCGCGTTCGTCTCAACTATACCGCAAGTCTGGCATAATGCCCAGGCTTGGCTCTCAATCCTCACTCGACGCAAGCTCAAGCGTCTTCGATAGCTGCCCTGCAATCCGACCAATATCGCCACCCTCCCTCTTTGCGCCATCGATGCCTTTTGCAAAATTCGGTCGAAACCTATCGTCAAAAACAAGCAGTCTCTCTTCTCGGTCTTCCAGCATCCGGCTGTCATCGTCCACTGGCTTGCCGAAGAGGCCGAGGTACCCGTATGCGCTAGCTTTCGTCGGTATCTGGTGGTGTCCATGATCCCACAAAGGCAGATATGCACCTGGATCATATTCGTTTTCTTCATCTTCGGTTGATGGAGTCAGTAAGCCAACGGAGAGCAGTTGCTCAGTGACCTGCATTGCTCGTGCAATCGCTTTGGTATCACTGCGAAACGCAGTCTTGCTTGCCGACCATGTATCATTCGGGGCTAGGTTCCTCCAATTCAAGAGGGTTGAGCAACATTCGAGAGTCTTAGACCAGCCTCCGGGGGAGGATACGAGATCTCGGCCGACCTTACTCAAGAGCCATGAGAGTACGTCCAGAGCCGTTTTGCGAATGTCCTGTGATAGATGTGTCATAGCTGCGCGCACAAAGGGTAGCATTTTCGTGACATGGTCACCGAGATCGGTGGGCGGTACTGCCAGTGCTTGCAGCATCTTGAGCAGCTCAGCACGGACGGCTGAGTTTGCGTCAAGGATCAATGGCATCGCCTTCTCGAGCAACGCCTCGGTTGGCAGTGGCGCAGATTTCCCCCGTAGGTCTCTGTCAAGTGTTGAGGCCAGGTATGCCAACGATTCTTTTCGTTGGCTGTCTGCGCGAGAGGACAACAAGGAAACATGATGAAGGAATTGGTTATTCAACGACGGCGCATCGGCGTTTATTTGTTGAGTCAGCACGATCGCTTTCGCTTTGAAGCTTGTAGAGGTCGCATTGGCGGCCTGTGGCTTTGCCTTGCCTACCTTCAGCTTGGGTTTCTGAAAGTCCTTCTTTTTCTCTTTCTTTTTCTTTGCACTCGCCCCCATTCTGAATCAGCAAAGACTGCAATGACCACAGCGACGATATTCAGATCACATGCGACACTCCAGAGCAGGAGTAAGCGGGCTTTAGAATTCTAGGTCATGGGCGAAAAATTGAAGACCGTGAGTGCCTTGGTTTAGTGGTTGCCGAATCGAGGCTTGGGTTCGGCCCGGGCCGTTGCGTTCAGGTTGTGGCTCCCGAATTTCGGCCCTGCGAAGGCTCTGTTTACTTTTCCTTTGCACATGGATGTCGTGCTTATTATGATCATCATTTGACGTGTGATGCTTTCCCGCTTGCTGTTGACGAATTCACAGGCCATGCTAAGGTATTGTAAGTGCTCAAAGACTTTGTGAAGCTCGAAAGATTATGTCAATGGCCAAGTGGGTGAAGCAGATGAATCATCCTCGGTGGTTGCTGACGACGACAGGCAAGGAACAGAGGATGCGCCGTCAGTGGACCTGATTCTGCAGAGCCTCACCAAGCGGCCGAACGTGCGATCGACACTGATCCTGTCGAGGAAGGATGGCTCCATCATCAAGGCCTCGGGCGTAATAGCAGACGTCACTCCAGCTCAAGCGCAAGACAGAAGGAGAGAAGATGCTGTGCAAGATGAGCATGAAAGCGAGGGGTTGGAAGAACCAAAGGTTACCAAGGCTCAAGCGTTGGCAAGCAGCATATATGGTTTCGTGGCTGCTGCTACTGTGCTCGGGGATTCAGTACGAAGCGTCGACAACGAGAGCAGCATGTTTTCCGGAAGGCCGGGTACTGCAGAAGATGATCAGGCAGGTGGTGCCACGGTGGAGGACCAGAAGGCCCAAGCGAAAGATGATGTTCAACTGCTTCGGCTAAGACTGAAGAAGCAGGAAATCATAATATTCCCGGACTCGAGATACCTCTGCTGCGTGGTCCAAGATTTAGAGAAGAGTCCAAGATGAAGTGGTGCACTTCAGTGAGACACTACGAACTATCACAAGAGCACCGCTCATCAACAAGGGGTTGTTTTCGGACAGCAGGAAGGCCAACTGAATCGCACGTCCAACTTGGAGTGGTGATGGTGAGGTGCAAACAGATCTGCGCCTCTGGATTGAAACAGCTATGTCGTAGGGCTATGGAAATACTTGCGCGTTGGTTGGCAGAGTCAGTCAATCAACCAGTTTGGATAACAAGGGTTGATATCAGAAGGAACCTTGAGCTTTTCATGGCTATCGAATTTACTCGGCGTTGATATCGATATTGCGCCGGGACTCGATCCGATATAGCTTCGCCGTTGAGAGCACCCAGTAAGAGCCTCGGGGCCTGTTCGTCGAATCACATCCATGGGGTAGGATATCTTATCCAGATAACCCCGGACGGCAGCTCCCTTGCACTTGAAGAGTTCCGTGGAAGGAGATTAGCGAGCGTGCATGTAGGTGCTCATACCCATCCTTGTGCGAAAAGCCTTATCATATTCAACTCAGCGTAGCAGCATGTGCTTCTGAAGGCATTGTTTATGTATAAGTAAGCACTCCTCATATCCTTTCGTCTGCTTCTGTTCCTGCATTTGTCGGCCCTGAGCATTGGTCTGCGCCAGAGTACAGCGATGTCAAAACAGTCCTCGAGAACATGGTACAAACACATGTCTACCACGCACATGACCGTCATCCGTGGCAGCTCAATCCAAACCATGTGCAACTCGCCTCAGCCTGCCCGATGGCAAAACAGACGACCATACAGCAAGTCCTCCAATCTCGTTTGCACAGTGCTGTCGGAAATACTAGCCGTCACACGTCGTTCGCCTAGTCCGTGCGGCTGAGTAGCACAGCATTGTTTGCATGAACATCGACAGCACGCTGGTACGGACTGAGGCGTGCAGCTTAAAGAAGCACATGCTAACACGACATTTTCGGTTTCCCTGCTAGCGTGGGGTACTATCTGTGTACACCTAGTCGCGTGCTGCAGCCAGCACGAACGCAAGGCGACAGCTATCTCAACCATGACCCATTGTGCTGACACCTTATCAATTTAGCCGGAATATGAGTCTCGCAAGCGTTGAAGCGATGACGCTTAGCTCACCGGAACAGCACGACCTACGACTTCGCAGCCGACACGAGAACGCTGGTGGGAATGCAACCCCGAGAAATCCCGCGCAGGGGACAGCCCAAGGTGGCCAAACGGCCGCCACAAGCCTTGCGCCAGCCACTCCATTTTTGTGGAACTTTGGGTACCTCTACTCCAAGTACGAAATGCATACCGACAAAGGGCACAACGGTCGTCCGGCCTAATGGCGCTACTGTTCTCATCTTTGTGCTAGCGAACCAAGCATACTTCCTGTTTCAGCGACGAAGTAGAGGAAGCGCAGTGAATTGCAAGATCTCATGGGCTGGGATAGTGGCAGAAAGACGTCGGAGAGTGATCACCGTTGTTCAAATACAAGTATGCTGAACGTGCTTTGTGTAGATCTCGAGACTCACTGGCATCAAACCAAGTATGGAGGATCATCTCTCACCATCTGAACCACTAGCGACAGAGCGGGACGGCAGAGCGGGACGCATTACCGTATGCCCAGCAACTGAAGACTGTCGTCGTCGCCGCACTGCAGCATGATGACATCTCTAGAGCAGCAGTGGCCAGATGGGAACCAACAGAATCGATTGCTGGGCCTTGCTGAACCAGGGTCTCCAGCAGGCGATCGTTAGCATGCAGGCAGCTTATGCAGCCTTAACAACAGAAGCAACGAACAACCAAGCATGTATTGACGAGTAGTGGCTGATCGCTTATCCTTTCCAGCTTATACAAAGATCAACGATTGCTGCTAAGCACCACTTGTTCATCCAACGTCAATTTGGTTGTAGAACAGGCTGCAACGGCCTCGATGCTGGCTGTCCTAAAGGTTCCGATTTCTCGCGATACCTTGAGCTAGAGGCTCAAGCACAATGCATCCATGGCGCATAATCTTCTGATTGGTCCCAGAGAGTAGGATGAACGGCGGGCAATGATCCCTGGACGTGCAGCATCAGCTGCAACCAACAGTATTGGAGCATTAGATGTTCGGGACATCCGTCCGGCCCAGTGCTACTGCTTGGCTACAACCAAGAGATCGCTAACGATTCACTCGTGCATTCTGTAGCTCCTTGCCATACTCACATCTGATCTTGAGGTCTGAAGGAGACAAATCGAGGTCTGGCGCTTTGCTGTGGTCAAAGCGGAAACACCTCCACTCGTTCTAAGCACATAGCTTATGAGTGGTGCACCCCAACCAGATTGATTCTAGCTCTAGCCTTCCACCACATGCCGAACAAGGAACAGTACGTACAGCAACTCTCGCACTGAGCATGCTCCAGCCAGTTCACAGCTGGTTGCCCAACTACTTCGGCGGCACCGTCGGGCTACTGAGAATTCGACTTCGCGGTGTGTAACAATCCCATAGACATGAATACCAATGAATACCGCGGAGGGTATTTACGCGACCAACATCCCACAGGCCTTATGTACAAAACGAGCGAGAAGCATGCAGCGCACGTCAGATCCATCCACTCCAAGATGGTAGGCTTAAGGTGTGGCTTGAAGCCTAATTCAAAGCCTTCTATGCACGTTCCTATAAACCATTCTCTAGCCCTCAATCATTAGCCGTGCCCTTGACGAGTGCCATGATGTCGAACAAGCTTCGTAGCTACTGTCTCGTACTCATCGAAGAGTAAACTTCGTGACTTGTCGCCCGAGCGAGAAATCTGTGAAAACGATCTGGTAGATCATACGTCTAAAGTTGTCATTGTGCATGGGACCTTACGTCGAGGCGCAGTACGCATGGTGTTGTGATTGATCTGCCGCACAGCCCGGCGTCCCGAGCACGGAAACAGCGCTACATTGACTAGAATCCCCAAGAGATCTTGCTATAGCTTCAACATTGAGTTCACCAAGCACACTGATCAAGATGTATTGATTTCACTTTTGGCACGCTGTCATTCTGTCGAAACCTTATAGGCGACTGTTTGAACTGGGAATCGTTCAGCTTGCACCCGTCTAGATAGCTCGTAGCATTTGCAATTGCAATTGCAAATTCGTGAGCGGGCATGCGTCTTTGTACTGTACGGCAGCGCAGTCAAACTCGCTCGTGGTTTCGGTGTCTTCAGGCCTAAATCTCGGCGTTTCTTGACAGCCCTCCCGGCGGGGCTTGGTCACAACCACTCTGCTGCGTGTCTTGCAAGTTCATGATTTTAGCTTCACATGCAGCACGTTAGCACGCCGAAGTTACCCTACGATGGATTCCACCCACACTAAAAGAACCACTTTTTCCCATACTGGGCACCCCGAGATGCATCGAAGACGACTTCTATGGGCCCTCGCATGGTGTCTCAGCAGCGTACTTGCAGCTGATCTGGCACTCGGCCCAGAGTCGTCCGCTACTTGGCGAGACAAACTGGCGTGCATTGGGTGCATACTAGCATGACGGCCGAAGTGGGAATCTATTCTTGCCACATCCTGAACAAGCACGGGCGCGAACAGTGAAATGATCCCACGCTGGGATTAACATCAATCTCTTGTTTGCCCTCCAGAAATTCGCCCGAGTCCCAATGTTTCCACAGCTAGTGCGGGTCCAGATTATCCATGGTCCCTGTCCCTCCAGCTCTCGTGCGCGACGCTGCTCTGTGAACGAGTCGTGAACGATTCGATCGCCCTCGACTTCTTCATCGGCAGATCCACTCTGGTTCCCACTCTGACGGAGCATGGTTGAATTGCGCATGCGACTGCTCTGCGGTTGAGTAGGCACTCGGCTTTTGCTTCTTGACTGTTCACACCCCTCGCAATTATTCGGTCGCTACAAACCACAATTCCGTTGAAACGAGAATAGTGATGACATTCCAGTCTTGCCGAACACCACACACACGCACAACCACGACTAAATCGTAGGCTCCTAATCTCGAGGAGTCCAAACAATTGCACTCGCTCTATGCAGATCTTTTATTGATGGTCATGTCGGGATTCCATGGCGAACGTGGGGGAGTAACTGCAATGCGCGCAACACCCGTCCTCAAATCCAAGCAAGACACGCAAGACCCTGAACACCTGCCGCGAGTTCAGAGCTCAGCAAGACTGCAGCTGCATACAACGACGCAGGCAGATGCAGTGGCTCAAAATGAGCTGCTACAAGATGCAGTGTTTCCCACCTGGAAAGACGACGGTGCTACCGATGGACTCGAAACGCCAGAAGAGCTGCAAAAAAACGACCCTTTAGGAACACAAATATGGAAGCTGTACAGCAGGACAAAAACGAGGTTGCCCAACCAGGAGCGAATGGAGAATTTGACCTGGCGGATGATGGCTATGAACTTGAGGAAACGTGAAAAAGAGCAGGCCTTGTATGTTCATATGGTCTTCCTGCGAAATGTGTACTAACAAACATTGCAGAGCGGCTCAAAAGGAAAAGGAAGAAGAGGAGGAGGAGAAGGAGAAGCAGAAGGCCATAGCTGCAAGGGTACCCTCTGGACCGAGTGGCATCGCTCAGCAACTTCGAGGCTCGGTCGAGCAAAGCCCGTACGACCAGCAGAGCGATACGATGAACCTAGATGATTACATTGTTCCAAGCTCGGTGGCGTCACCTGCTGGTCTGGCAGCTGAAGCACCTGTTGAGAGCATGGATCATCAGAACAACTCACATATGGGTATTCCCATTGGAAGGAGAAACAAATCTCAGCAGCAGCTACCGGCAGCTTCAATGCCTAGACAGATGCAGAACAAAGGACGGCCAGGCGAGTTTGACTACGTGCAACGAAGAGTCCGCAAAACGAGCATCGACGAGAAGAGTGTACGTTTCTATCATGTCGTCCACCCGTCTAAACATGTGCTAATGTTTTATGCAGGCCCGCAAGCGACGAGCTGAATTCTCGCCCCAGGTGCCTCCGACGAACAATGTCACAGAAGCACCCGACTACTCTCTCGACATGCCAATTTCGAATTACCAACAACACCCGCTTGCTCAGGGACAATTGGCCCTTAGCTTGGACACATACAACATGACCGACGACCCGATCCTGAATTCGGCTGGGCCATACACACAAAATTTCGCGTTTACTCCAGGAGCTTCACCCTTGGTCACACATGGGCCCTTTTCAAGCCACTTCAACCAGCAGTCCTTGGCTTCATCTTTGAACTCAGCCGCTGACTATTACTCGCCGCCCCATTCTAGCTATCCTTCTACTGTTTCGACGCCCCAACCAATGCAAGATAACGAACAGCCTTACTACTTCGGTGACCTTGGGTTGGATTTGCGCCATCAACGAGGCATTCCGGTTGTGCCACGACGGCAAGATGCCATGATGCCAGACATGAGCGGCAACTTTAACTTCAGCCATCACAGCAACGACCACTTGTATGGTTCTTTGACAGGCCAGTCTATGGGCAGCTACCCTCTGCAACAGCAACACATCGAGCCTCACCGTGTCCTTGATCCTAGCTTTGGCAGACGAGTATCGCCTGGGTTTTCGATGGGCGGTCAGGACAACATGTTCCATTTTGGAGCAGATTCTGACAACGAAGATGATGACAATCAGCTCCTGATGCAGAACTACAACGATACGCTTGGTGGGGATCCCACACTCGACCTCGGCTCGGGGCTCCAATGGGATCCCAGTATGACAGATCTCCAGAACTTGCAGAAAATGCCGCCTCAGCCCAAGCAGGTCAGAATAGGTGGTGCCGAGCTAATGGGTACATCGTCTGACTGGACGAACAATAGCTTGTTAACGCAAGGTTCGTCAATGTCCGTTGGTGATATGCAACGCGGAGACCACTTTCGGAGAGGCAAAGTGCCCAGAATTGCGTCGACCCCGGCCCTCCATCAACAAGGACCTTCCAGCGTAAGCTCTCCTGCACCGTCGGGCTTCTCCAGCAGGGCCCCATCTAGGCCTGGCAGTCCAGGTCCAAAAGGTCAAGATGCTAACGGTGCACCCACCACCTGCACCAACTGCTATACACAGACCACTCCACTCTGGAGACGAAACCCGGAAGGCCATCCTCTGTGCAATGCTTGTGGGCTGTTTCTGAAACTCCACGGTGTGGTTCGGCCATTGTCTCTGAAGACAGATGTCATCAAGAAGCGAAACAGGGGAAGCGGAAATACTGTCAACATCGGAGGAACCTCTACAAGAAGCTTGAAGAAGCCCTCAAGGAAGAATTCGATACAGCCTACACTAGCCACGACACCAAATTCCACTAATGCACTGAGCGATAACAACTCTCATTCACCTGGCTCCGTTCACGGGTCGGCGGGCTCCGGTTCCGCAGTAACGACTCCTACAAGCATTTCTGCTGGCAATACCACTGGCGGCAAACCCGGCGTTGTACCAATAGCTGCAGCTCCGCCCAAGCAACCCATACAGCCAGCCACTTCCACGAGAACGGTCGCGATCACTCCAAAGCGCCAAAGAAGACAATCGCGTGTCTCGACCAACAATTTGCCTGCCATAGCGGCAAATAACAGCCAAGGCGACCAAGAAATGCAAGACGCTGATGCTACGCCACGAATTTCACAAGCTCCTACAACGCGGCCAAGGACGAACAGCTCGCTCACGGCAACAACGACTATGACATCTCTCATGCAGGGAGGAGGGAACCTGCAGATGAATAAAACGTCGACTTTGTCTCCCAATAGCCAGGAGTGGGAATGGCTGACCATGAGCTTATAAGCCCGCTGTATTGCGCAGACCACACATTTGCAGTTCGCTTCTCCTCCACCCAGAGCGCGACTGTCACATCCACGAACGACACACATCACACGACTTTCATGTTGGATTACAAATTTCTCAACTTTTTTGCTTACTGCTTTACGACACGTGATATCACCGCGTCTGTGGAGGTCTAGAACTCCCAGAAGTGCGCATTTGTTTTGATCGGGATGAGGAGATCGGGTAGAACAATTGGGACAGGTACCACGCTCACAATTTGCACCGATGTTGTTCAGGATCTACGATACACGTCTCAACACCTTGTGACGAAGGGGTGGTTTAACGAAATGATATACAAACGAATACTAAAGAGGAGCAGTCCAAGAGCTACTGTCCTGCCACGACGACCTGGCGCGTAAATAGATATGACATATTGTGTGACTGTCTTTGTATCCCTTGCGCTTACCGTTCGAGCTTTTTCATGGTCCTCCAAAAAAAATTCCCATGCCAGGAATGCTTCACTTGCAGGCTTCACTCTGGCTCTTTCACATTTCACATGCTTCGGTCGCTGTGTCAAGCCACATCCCCACAGGAGTCACACGTCGAGATCGGCATGTGCTCATGTTCGCTCATCTTGAGCGTTTCAGGGGGAGGTGTGGATGTGTACCCTGTAAGCCACATTTCTGATTGCCGCAGCATGTGCTCGGCGAGGAGTTCCAGACTTGGCCGGCAGCGGACCTGAATATGGTCACGTGAATGCCAGTGAAGCTCGGGCATGTATATTCCGATCTCGGAAAGAGATATCCGTACACCAAACTCAATCTCCGGGCCTTGTTATTCCTCCGCGGACATCTTCATCACAAACCGAGTCGTTCCTCACATCTTGGGCCGTCACGATTTTAGTGCTGCCTGTTCTTCTGAAACAGCTTCTAGACCCTCCCTGAAGCTAGTGGTAGGAGTAAGTACATCCCACGTTCTTGTCCCTTCTTGGATGTGATACTTTCCCCAACTAGAACTCTGAGACCCTCGCGTGTGTTTTAGCTCTGTGAGGCGAAGGGCAGATTCGGAACGGCTTGGGGTGAAAGCATTTTCCGTGATAAAGTCTTACATCCTGGTCGGACCGTCGTGCTCCTCCCTTGCGGATGCCACGTTGTCTGCGGGTGCGCACGCGGAATCCAGTTTCGCTGATGCCATGCTCGATCTGAGCGGTGGAGGTGGTTGTGCAGTACAGTTTGCTAGCTTGCTTTGTTAATCAGAACTATTTGCCAGCCCCAGCTCATGCCTATTCTACTAACAAATTATGCTAATTGGGCTGTCCTAGTCTGACTACTGGTTGATCTCGAGCGACCCTGACCCGATTGACCACTACCATATTGACTTCAGCCGGTAGGAGTATTTCGAGAAAGCCTCGATCGTACCTCATCCATTGGTCGTGCAATCAAGCCTCTGGATTCGCAAAAACTCGCCCTCAAACCGTTCAAACCAATATGCCGGGCAACGTGGCCGAGCATGGCACTACTGCCGCACCAGATAACACTACACTAGATGCTGAAGTGTCGTCTGTAGTCCCCGACGACACTGCTGACAAAGCTCCGGAGAAGACAGAGGTACGCGAATATTGGCGTGGGCCAGGTACACAAGTAAACAAGCTAATTGCTGACATCTGCTATGCTTAGACTACGGACGTTAAGGAGAACGCTAAGGGGCCCCTGAAGGAAGCAGACTCGCCTATACAAGCACTATGGGCTGGTGTTCAAGCTCAAGAGTACAAGGAGGTCTGGGGTGTGGCTCTCGCTGACCCTGCTACGCACGTGCCGTCACAAGTCATCCTCCAAAAATATCTTAATGCAAATGACCAAGATCTAGCAAAAGCCGAGGAGCAGCTTCGGAACACACTTGACTGGAGAGCCAAGAACAAGCCTTCTGACCTCCTTGAGAAGAAGTATTCTTCCGAGAAGTTCGCTGGCCTCGGGTACATTACCACTTACCCAGCAGAAGAAACAGCACCAGACAGCAAGGCGGTCTTCACTTGGAATATCTACGGCGGTATCAAAGACATCCAGAAGAGCTTCGGCGATCTTGATGCTTTCATCGAGTGGCGAGTGGCTCTGATGGAGATGGCCATGCAGGACCTCAACTTGTCTAATGCTACTACGCGCATTACAGCTGACAACGACCCCTACAAGATCTATCAGGTCCATGACTACAAAGGGATCAGTTTCCTCCGAAGCCCTCCTGCCGTAAGAAATGCTGCAAAGAAGACTGTCGAGGTTCTTTCTATGGCCTACCCAGAGACGTTAAGAGAAAAGTTCTTCATCAACGTGCCAGGTTAGTGGTGAGAATTTGCTAAACGGAATATACTGACGCTTCCAGCTATCATGGGTTTCATGTATGGAGTTATGAAGCTCTTTGTCGCGCCCAAGACGATCAAGAAGTTTCATCCTATGAGCAACGGTACCCTCCTCGTCCACGAATTTGGTGATACTGCTGGCCTCGGAGAACAGCTGCCAAAGGAATACGGAGGGAGAGGTAAGGAGCTGAGTGCGGTCGGGAAGCAGCTGCTGCTTGAGTAGATCGAGCTACAGGACAACATATCAAGTTGGCCACCTGCTCTGGCGACGCAGTATTCCGACAGTGCGGAGGGACTAGGCCAATTGTACTGACAACACGAAAATCGCAATCGGGCGCCGTTCAGGAATCTATGAGTCGCCGAGGCACCTTCAGGAGCACACCAGAATTGGCGTCGGCGTTGGGTGGAGTATAGTTACGGATAGGTTACGCGATGAAAGGTTCGAGATACCCATTGCAGCGCTCACTTCCGGGGCATGAGAAAATACAACGTTCTCCTCATACTAGGCGGTGCAGCTGCTGCGTGATGCTATGATGGAGACGCCCAAGCCAGCCGTCCAGTGAGCGTGACCACAGGCGCTGTGTGCACGCGACAGGTGACTGTTTTTTTCACATGTTCCTGCAGGCATTGTTGATAGTGACGCAACTCCTGCCATTTCTCACCTCTGTCCATTCCACGCAAAACAAAGAAGGCAGTAGTAGATTGACGTCACTGGCAACGTGCCTTGGTGACTGCCCCTCCAAACAATTGCAGTTGCCTACATTAACAAGAAACCTTTCCTTCGCAACCCATTACGCCTTCAACCACAACTACATTTACAATTGAAGAATCCTTCTCAGCATAAACTCAAGAACTTCCTCAAGATGTCTGACACACAACGAAAAGACCTGTCTTCTAGTGAGTGTTGCCTACCAGAATGATGCTGTTGACGTATATCACTAACAATGGATTGCAGAGGCACAAGAGACCATGACTCCAGACTCCCAGAAGTCAGCTACCGACAAGGCATCAGAAGGTATCAGCAACACCGCTGATAACGTCGCTGCCTCGGTCCAACCAGGCGACAGCAAGTCCACAAGCCAACAGCTCCAAGATGAGACGCACTCCTCTGCGAACCAAACCAAAGACCAGGCTAAAGGTGCAGCGGGCTCAGCACAAGACACCCTCAGCAACCTAGGTCAACAAGCTGGGAACAAAGCCGATTCAGCCAGTCAAAACGCATCTAGCTACGCCGATGTTGCCAAAGAGAACCTATCAGAGTCAGCAGACAACGCCAGCAGCCAAGCTCAGTCCACTGCTCAACAAGCACAAGAGAAGGCCAGCTCGGCTGGACAAAATGCTCAAGACACCGCATCCAACTACGCTGGTAAGGCACAAGAGAACGCTGGTGCAGCCAAGGAGCAGGCCTCCCAGACCGCATCCAACGTTGCTGGCCAGGCACAAGAGACCGCAGGACAAGCGCAGGACAAGGCCAGCTCAGCAGCACAAAATGCTCAAGACACTGCATCCAACTACGCTGGTAAGGCACAAGAGAACGCTGGTGCAGCCAAGGAGCAGGCCTCCCAGACCGCATCCAACGTTGCCGGTCAAGCACAAGAGACTGCAGAGCAAGCACAGGACAAGGCCAGCTCAGCTGCACAAAACGCTCAAGATACCGCATCAAACTATGCCGGTAAGGCGCAGGAGAACGCTGGTGCAGCCAAGGAGCAGGCCTCCCAGACCGCATCCAACGTTGCCAGCCAAGCACAAGAGACTGCCAACAATGCCAGCCAGGTCGCAAGTGAAAATGCCGACGCAGCCAAGGAGAACATCTCACAGACTGCATCCAACCTCAGCCAGCAAGCTCAAGAGACTGCCAACAATGCTCAGGAACAGGGCCAGAGTCTGCTTCAGCAGGCACAGAACATGGCTGCCAACGCCTTGAACACTGCCAGCAACACCGCTGCGAACCTTGCCAACTCGATTGGCAATGCAGACACTGGCAACAACAGCGGCAGTGGCAACGTCAGCAAGTAGCAAGCCATTTCGGTTACTACTGCTAGAATTGTTGTTTCAAGTGGTGTAGCAGCTGCCACGCCGATGGGGTGAGCCTGACTTGTCCAGATGATGCTGGTGTTAGATTGAGATACCCTATATGTCATGCGATTGAAGCGAGAAATGAGTGTTCTGGACTTGGTGATTCGCTGTATTACTACCACAAGCGAGTATTAGATAGTCCTTACCGCCCTTAAGAATTAATTGGTCTACCGCTGACAACACTCTCACGTTCAAACATATTGCCTGTATCAGTTCCTATCATTATAATACACTATGTGCACACCTTAGCCACAAACAGCATTTTCGAGCAGCCACTGCTGCACATCTACCATTCCCTGCTTTAGCTCTTACGTTCCACCGCCTGGTCGTCCGAATCTGTCGAGTGCTGGCCATGTCCAGTTACCACTCAGTACGCGAACGCCTCAGGTATACTTACAGACTTCTCACGCGGACAGCGAACATATCGACAGTGGTCACGAACAGCGAGGATCATCGAGACTTTTCAACAATCTTGTGGTCCTACACGCGCACGGGCCGTGCTCTTCGTTCCTCCAAGCAAGGCAAAGCAGTTTATATGCTCCTTAGTCCTGGCTGTCTGGGCGTAGCTTCGGCCAGTCCGGTGGTCGGTTGTCCTTTTGGCTGCGCGACATGTGTGTGTCTGGTTCTGCGGTGAGGGCGAGGGATAGGGAATGGATGTTTGAGACGTGGCTTTTAGGGGCGAGGGATCGTATGGGACAGAACCACATCCGAGTTATAACGTACAATGTTTTGGTGTCCACTCGATGTCTGTTTTCTATGTCGTCTCCTATGTCGTCTCCTATGCCTAGTCCATTTCAGTCCTTCTCGCCAGGTAATCTGACGGCTTGCCACTCTTTGGTCGAGATGCTCCGCCAGACCTCGGGTACGAACCAGCCGATGAAAGCTCTATCCCCGAACCCACCGATCCAGTAGATCTGCTCGACCACCATGCGCATCCAAACACCACGGTGAGCGGCGTGGTCGTCACCTGGCAGCCATAATCTGCTATCTCTGTGCACTCCCGTGAAACAGCTGACTATCCGCTTCTCGTCTACCTCCTCCTGTGGTATCTCCTCTAGATACCCCACGAGAGACGCGCGCGGTAAATTGGCGGCGCTCCAGGGCTCAGCGCCCGTGAGCTTGACGTATTCGTCCCACCAGCTGATCGCCAAGCTTACGTTCGAACCCGCGACTGCGTTGCGTGTGCTGGTTGATATTGTGAGGGCGAGCAGGGTCGGGTTGCCGGTTGGCTCTTCGCAGCTGGCTATGTAGTCTGGCAGGCCGATGGGGGTGTTTGCCACGGCGTGTGGAACGTATGGAGAGGAGATGTTTTGGGGGAATATGGTGGATAGCACGCCTGCTCTGGATTTTGCAAGGAGCCGGCGCGCGAGGATGGTGCTTTCGTTGCGAGTTGGGATGTTTAGCAGGTCTGAGGCTGCTGGCGACAGGTCAAGTGGTGTTTCGGCGAAGGCGAGCTGTGGCGAAGGAGGATGTGGTTGCGCTTCAGGGAGGGGTTGTTGGGGTGCTTGGAATTGAGGGATGGCGGCGGCCACGAGCGAGTAGAGGGCTGAGGGGAGATACATTGTGACAGATGCTGTGCAGGAACAGAGCAGACCGCTTGGAAGTCGATAGAGCGTCGTTCGCTTAGTACTGGACGAGATACAGGAAGTCGATGACCACAGCAGCTTGGGGTAGCACTGGAGATCCGAGCTTGATCAGATAAGATCCAGGGTTACTCCACCTTCCTGGGTGAGCCTAGATAGGCAACAACCTAGGGCTTGATATTCACATTCTGAGATCAGACGACGTTGTTGATGTCAACGCCAGCATATGGTTAGACAGCACTGATCAAGGCATAGGCAGCCATTCTTCTCGCACAGCAAGACTATGCCGAAGCAGGAAATAAAGTCCTCGAGTCAAACATATATTGATCTCTATCCGCCCGAGACTTCCATTGTTCTCTCAGGTCACTATGTTTCGAAATCCCGCTCCTTCCCACCTACACTCACTGACAATGCCCGATGACCAGGAAACAGCTCCGCCTTCGCCCGGAAATGGGGTCCGTCCCCTCGTAATCGTTAGGCTGTCGCAACTGCAAAGGCACGTACAATCGGTCACACGCAACAAGACCTACAACATAATCGTCCTCACTTGTCCAAACGTCCCTGCCTGGCAAAGATGTCCCTGATTGCTTGTTTGTGCCAAACGCTCTTTTTCCCGCATCTATTTCCTTGTTTCTGCGTTAGAATCCGACGGAAACGCCAGGCCTTGCAGCACCGTATACATAAACCATGGCCCTGCTGGAGGTCAAGCTGCCTCGATTCTTGCTCAGAGCAAACATGCCCTATCCCATGAACATGACTTGGCGAGGGTCGCAGCAAACAGACGCCAGCACCAGAAAGTCTGAACCAGTCAGGCCGAATATGAGCGTCAGGAGAAGTAGTCGGTTCGAACAGGTGAGGCCCCTCCAAACGACCAAGTAGCCATCAAAAAGCTCATTACTGATTTCAGCAGATATGGTCAGACCCAGACCACGAACAACCTCGATCAAGTCCAAACAGTCCTGCCATTGCATATGAGTCTTCCATGTCTCCTCAGACCTCACACAGCCTGAGCGCATTCGACATACAAGAAGGCCAGTCTGTAAACGGCGTGCCAATGACACCAACAAACACGAGAACCACAATTCGCCGAAGCCTTCCACCCGACACGCATCATGATCAATCAGACACCATGTGTTTCCGGTCTACCTGTCTTCAACAGTCCCTTGCCGCAGGCTATGCTGCTGTAGACCGACGGCAACGACGAGGTCACAGCCATGGGTCGCCTACACTGATCGATGTCGCGCGTGGAAGATCGAGGGCGGTTCCGACTGCTGCTGATGGCTGAGCAGATTGTGAGTTCCTGGTGACAAGCGAAAGGAGTATGACAGCGGGGGTGCTGATCTACCCGTAGGAGCATCTAAGGTCGATGCGTTTCTTGGAAGAGAGGAGAAGCAGTCTTAGATACTTTCATCCACAGTTGCAGTCCAGCTTTGCTTTCCTGATAGCCTCCATGTTGTGCTCTCTCCCTCTCTGCCTTTGCGTCAAGATATCAGCCTCACTGGCATGTGAAGCGGTGACCATGCCGGCTTCTCGCAGAATGTCGTTGATCCTTCTTGCTAGCTTGACATCTTTCATGCTCAGTCCCGGTGGCAGGTGTGTCGTGCAGGATATTGTGAGCTGCTTGCCATCGCTGTGGATGTGGGGATCGTGCTTCAGCTCCTGCGCTGCTGCCGCAATGTAGTCGAGGACCGAGGCAATGTCCTGCTCAGAAGTCACCTCGACATAGCGGTGGATAGCATCACCATATTCATCCAGGTCCCAGCCCTCGGTCGCAAACGAGGTGATGGCGTTGAGGGGCATTCCTGCATCGGTGAGCAGTTCTGGCAGAGAGGCTAACAAGTTCTCGATGGCTTTCGGCTTGTGAGGGTAACTTGGGCGGATCTCAATGGTCGTGACATGTCCATCTTTGCTGGTCAGATCCAGGTTGACTGTGGGCCTGTCCCCGTGCAATCTGCTTGCTACTTCGGTCGCCGTCGCATAGCTTCTTGTAGTCTCTGCTCCTGCACAGACACGTCCGGGGGCCTGAAACTTTGAGACGACTCTAAGACAAGGTTCGTTGAGGTTCACAATGGGCAGTCTTGCACATCCGGGACGAGGAAGCACTCGCCATGACCGGGAAGCAGTGCCGCTGCATATCAACGCATACCGCTTCATACCTCGGAGCAGACGTCCGCTACAGCATCAGTTGTTCTCGAGAGATATGGAAACTGCGCAGGGCCGGACGTACAGGCTATAGTGTGCCCGGATTTGCGCGGTTTGCACTCTGAGACTGGACCCCCGTGGACACCCGCTCGCGAGGTCCCTCTTTTTATTCATCTAGTATGCCACACCTAGGTGCAGGTTCTTCAGGCTCGAATCAACGGTAGCACATTGTTTAGACAAGTCCCATGCTGCCAAGCATTCTAGCACGCCTTCCAATGCACCCGCAGTATCCAGTGATCGTCTGAAGTGACGGTGAAGGTCTCAGCACAATGCCGCCGACGCACCAAGACCCACATTGCCTGAAAGTCCGCAATATGAGCTCTCGAATTGGTCGGCCTCGCATTGACCCTTGACTGCTAAGCCTCCGGTCAGATCAACAATGAATGAGACTTGCGTGGCCACTTCTATGCCATTTCCGTGAGGTGCACAATGAACAACTTACTGACTTAATGCACCCTTTCGATTGGCCATGGCAAAGAACCAGGATAATCTCAAGCCCAAGGTTGCAGACGAACCCCAGACCATTTATTCCGCCGGCGACCTTACCCAGCCGCCTGGTCTGCGCATATTGCACTACAACGATGTCTACCACGTCGATGCTTCCTCCTCCGAGCCAGTCGGTGGCATTGCCCGCTTTCAAACCGTAGTCAACCAGTACAGACATGGTGAAGAGTTCAAAGGCCAGCCAGACCTGCTTACCTTTTTCTCAGGCGATGCCTTCAACCCTAGCCTGGAGAGCAGCGTCACGAAAGGTAGCCACATGGTGCCCATTCTTAACAATATAGGTACGAATGTTGCTTGTGTTGGCAACCATGATCTCGATTTTGGGATCCGCCAGTTCAGACATCTTTCTCAGCAATGCAATTTCCCCTGGCTACTGGCAAACGTGCTAGACCCTGCCCTTGGCGAGGGCATACCTCTCGGCAACGCCAAACCCACAACCATGCTGCAATCCTCCAACGGCATCAAGATTGGTGTTATCGGCCTGGTAGAGCGGGAGTGGCTGGATACCATCAACTCCCTGCCGCCGAACCTGATATACAAATCTGCCTACAAGACAGCCGAAGAGCTCGTTCCAGGCCTCAGAGAGCAAGGGGCAGAGCTCATCGTCGTGGTCGCGCATCAGCGTGAACCAAACGACAACAAAGTGGCCAAGATGGTCCGGCCAGGACTGGTAGATCTCATACTCGGTGGCCACGATCACCATTACGCTCACAGCATCATCAATGGCTGCCATATCCTCCGCTCAGGCACGGACTTCAAGCAGCTCAGCTACATCGAAGCTCGCAGGTCCAAGGAACAAAAGGGAAGATGGGACTTTGACATCGCGAGAAGAGATATTGTGTCCAGCGTCAAGGAGGACGCCGGTGCCAAGGAAGTCGCTGCAGAATTGACAGACGCCCTGAAGGCGAAGCTCGACAAACCTATCGGGGCCACCATAGCGCCTCTCGATGCGCGCTTCCTGACAGTACGACGCATGGAATCAAACATGGGCAACTTCATCTGCGACCTCATGCGTACGGAGTACGGAGCTGACTGCACAATCATGGCAGCCGGTACTATACGAGGGGATCAGATATATCCACCAGGTCTGATACGTCTGAGAGATATCATGAACTGGTGCGTCGTCTAACCCACCCCGTCTTACTAGTTGCTAACAATGTATGTTAGCTTCCCCTTCGAAGACCCCTGTGTCGTCATCTCAGCGCCCGGCCAAGCAATCCTCGATGCCCTCGAGAACGGCGTCTCGACCTACCCGGCTCTGGAAGGTCGCTTCCCACAAGTCAGCAACATATCATTCACATTTGACCCGTCCCTACCACCAGACAAACGCATACAGAACCCCACCGAGAACGTCTCGATCGCAGGCCAGCCACTAGACCTGCAGAAGAAGTACAAACTCGTGACGCGAGACTACATGGCGCGGGGCAAAGACGGCTTCGACTCGCTGCTTGTCAAGTCCGAGGGAGGCGAGCTCGAAGAGATTGTCAGCGAAGAGAACGGAATCCTGCTAAGCATGCTGCTGAGACAGTACTTCATGTCTCTGAAGACACTCGGGCAGTGGAGCAAATGGGGTAAGTCGATGGACCGACACTGGCAGGGCGTGCACAAGCAGTTGCATCGCGTGCAGCCGGTCTTCGAGGCGGTGCCCAAGACTCCGAGCACAGCTGGCGCCGGCGGGGTGGATGGCTCGACTGAAACACCTACTTCGCCGGTCCAGGCGCGGCGTGGGCTGAAGCGGGCGCCCACCGTGAAGGATACCAAGGAGGGGAAATACCTCGACGACTCTGACGATGAGGAGTACGCTGCTGTGCCAGAGGAGGATGCCGAAGACGCGAGAGATCACGAGAGGAGGACGAGGATCATGAGACAGGTGGTGAACAAGTGGGTGAGGATTGCTGGTGTCAGCCAGCCGAGGAGTTGTGATAACATTCGAGAGGGAGAGTTCGACGTCGAATGGACGAGGGCAATATCGCCGAGAGTGGAGGGGCGGATCCGTATCGTGGGTGTTGATGCTTGATCTGTACTGTGCTTCCTGCTGGTAGGTCTGAGGGATCAACTTCTTGGATTAGACAGACGGTCACTGCTCGCTCAGGCAGCGAAGGCTGCGTCGATTGGAAGAAACCTTTTGCGGACGAGATCAGGAACCTGGCTAGAAACGATAGTGTCTGAATTCGGGTGTGTCGGGCAGACATGGCAGGTACGAACACTGTAAGCGGAGCGCCTGGAATCGCTTTCTAGTACTACAAAAGGCTGCAGAAGTTCGAGGCACAAGGCTTCTTGAAACGCCGTATTATGAGCCCACGAAGATGCTCTGTCTTGCATTCTCTTTCGCCGGTAGGTTCTCCTTAACCTTACGCCATTGCCATTGTAGAGGTTGGATGACTCGTTGCTAATGCTCGAGACGATGTGGTACGAACGTGCTGAGCCACCTAGCTTGAAGTAGGCTGGTGTTGCCAGGTCACCGATATCGTCGTTTGGAGACCACCTGCTTTTTGTGACTTCTTTGGGTGTTGTCAGGTCAGAAACTGCCTGTATGAGCTCGACAGCCATTTTTCATTCTGAGACAGGTCAGTTGCCCTGTCCGGAAGAGAGCTATTACAAGGGGAGCGAACCTTGTCCGTCTGCTTCCTCCGACTTGTGCTTGTCGTGTGAATGGTGTTCCTTGTGAGACTTCTTCTTCCTCTCCCTCGGCTTGTCGGTGCTCGCATCATTTCCAGCGTCGTTTCCAGTTGCTCCATTCTCTTCTGTCTTTCCTGCACCGCCGCCCGTCAGGCTATCCATACTCAATCCCGTAGAGTTCTGGAGCGATTCGCCCAACGGCTTGTGGATGCCCGGCACCTCTTTCTCGTTGAACCACTTGATGATGTAGTAGGCACCCATTCCAAACAGCCAAATGGCAACCCCGACAGCCGTTGTCAAGAATAGTGTAGGTAGCAGGAAGGCCAGAGAGAAACCGACTGCGCCAAGAATGAACAATACCGCACCTATCAGACCAACAAGCAGGCCGATCACAAGAGCGAGGATAGCCACTGTGATGGTCATGATCACGAAGAGCAAGAGCGGGAAACCACTCAAGGCGACCTGGGAGAGCAGGAATGAGGCGAGATGTGGTTTCTCAGACATGAACTGAGTCAGCTTTGACTTTATGTTTGCTCTTGTCTCCGGCGGTAGAAACTTGTCTAGCAGGCCCGTACCCATGTTGACGACCTTACTAACGCCGCCTTGCACCATGCCTGTAGCTGAGCTTAGCCAGCCGCCTGTTGCATTGCCTGTTGCACCTTCCGCGGAGGAGGTGACATTGTCTGCCATGTTTGTCTAGGTGGTAGGATCTGCTTTGAAACAGTCGAGGCCTGATGCACAGGACTTGGAGGGATGTCAAGTTTCTTAGAGGTTCGTGTTATGCTATCGGTGTGCAGAGTAGCGTAGTATCAGATTTCAGCACTTCGGTCAGTACAATAAATGCTTCGTACTGGGTACTATCAAAGGAAGAGAGATCCGTCGGAATTATCACAGCTATCTATGTGTATGAAGGAAAAGCTGCACGAGGTCATGTTCTCGACGGAAAAGAGGAGACGGTGCGTTGTAAGTGGTCATGATCACGACAGCAGGAGAATGTGCGGCATACGACCAAGTTTGCAAGGTAGTTACAAGGGTGAAGCTGGTTCGAGTATCAATTTGTTTACCACTGCATGCGTCATGATGATCTCTGCTGGTGCAGCGGGACCGTGGGACGTTTGCGCCGCGAGGTAAAATAGGCTCTGGCTAGCCTTGGGGCCATTGAGTCTGCATGTGGCGGTGCGTTCCAGGCGATCGATCTAGCACATGTGCATTTTATTCATGTTCCGTACAAGCTCTACGTTCTTCCAAGGGGCGTCTTAAGAACAGCGCCTCCAGATTCGTGGACACGTTTTGCCACTGTCACGGAGTGCGGCATTGCAACACGAACGAGGCGTTCTCGACGATGCGAACATGCCACCGTGTATCACAACCCGTGCTGGTAGGGTAGTACCTTTGCTGCATGGTCATTGTTGGGCTCAGGGATCTATCATTGGCAGGGTCTACAATAAACAAGACTTTCTGATGTAATGCCCACGACTTCAGCAGCGTGCGTCCACGTCATTCGCTACGGTGGGAAGTGTACTATAGGTTGTGTGGCATCGGATCCATCGGCTGAACATGTCGATCCAAACGTGGTCCGATTACGAAAGAGGGGGTGTTGCAATAGCTGATCGTCCAACAATAGCACGCGGACACGACCATACAGGACGCTATGTAAGAAGGATATCACGGCTTCATGCATGGCCACGTGCAGGAAGAACATAGATCATAGCGGGTTGAAGGCTGTAAGATACCTGCAGCCCGAAAGTGCAGTCTATCATACTTTTCTATAGTTACTACCACAAATCGCAGCAGTAATACCACAGGCGTTTCTGGTTCATTCGCTCAAACATGTTGCATATCATAGCTCATATGTGTCTTGAAACACACTCGTCAAAATGGGGGATGCGGCAAGGGTGGCTGGACAGTGTGAAGTCGAGTCATATCTTTGACAAATGTCTTCGCCCGGCACCGACAGTGTCCCTGGAAAGCACTCACTTCTTCTCGGACTGGACCTGCTTGACGCAGTCCACGACCTTGGAGAACAGTGGGTGGTCCTTCTCAAGGCCGCAGAGAGTAGTTGTAGCCTCCTCGGCGGATTGCTCGGAGAGGATCTTAGCCAACTCCTTGCTCTCATCGTCGCCCTCAACGTTCTGGAATCGGAGAGCCATGGTGACACCCTTGAGCAGTGCCTTGACATCGTAGCCCTGCTCAGCAAGCTGGGCAGCGGGGCCAATGAATCGCTCCTTGCGACCGAGCTTTCGGATTGGTGCTCGGCCTACTCTGACTGGAACATCTTCCAGAGCTGGGTTGCTGATTCGAGTGATGATGGTGTCGACGTACTTCTTCTGCTCCTTCTCGTCGATGCCGTGCTTGCCAGTGATGAGATGCGAGGTTTCTGACAAAGCCGCGTTAACCTCCTCCTTGATCTCTTGGTCCGCCATGGCCTCGTGGATGGTCTTGATGCCCTTGTGGTAACCGAAGTAAGCAGCAGTTGCGTGCGATGTGTTGACGGTGAATAGCTTTCGCTCAATGTAGGGCTCCAGGTTGTCGACCCAGTGGATGCCCTTGACATCCGGGTGTCCACTCTTGAAGCCGGTGGTCTCGACACACCACTCGTAGAAGGTCTCGATGACGACGTCTAGGCCGGCATCTGTTGGCTGGGTGGGCACGATTCTGTCAATGGCAGAGTTGCCAAACTCGGCTCGCTTTGGCAGCTCTGACTTTGTCTCTGCCGACATGTTCTTCTCATCCACGATGAATTCTCTCAGCTTGTCTGTGGCGTTGATCATGTTCTCACAGGCAATGACTGCCATTGGCTTGGAGGCGGTGCGCTTGGCGATACCATCAGCGATTGGCTTTGCGACAAACTTCAGGACATTTGGGCCAACTGCGCATGTGACGATATCTGCGTTGGCAATAGCATCCACAGCAGCGTCCATGTTGTGTTTCGAGTTGATGGCCTTATAGTTTGTGATCGTCTTGGTCTTCTTTCCCTCAGCACCAACCTCTGTGATGGTGTAGGATTTTGTAGCATTGATGTCGTCGATGAGCTTGTCGACGACATCGACGAAGATGACCTCGTAGCCGGTCTCGTGTAGGAGCTCGGCAATGAAACCTCGACCGATGTTACCACCGCCGAAGTGAACTGCTGAGCCAGGCATTTTGAAGATTTGTAGAGCGGTGTGTTGGGAAAAGGTGGAAGTGGGGGATCTGTCTCCTGTCAGTCTTGCTCTCGGCCTGTCAACAGTTGTTCTTGAGTATACCTTCTAGATATTTATGGTATGGTCGTGTAGAAGAGCAGATCGAATTACTCTTTAGAAGGTGTGATGATTATGGAAGAATTGGAAGCTTGTGTGTGAACAAATATGGTAATGTTGATCAAACGCAAGAAGGTATCACCGGTTTGTCGAAAGGACACAGAAGCGATGACCCCGCGAGTAAACACTGATGACATATGCCAAGATCCACCATCACAGCGTCCGTGCTTTACTGATGCCTCAAAAGGGCTGAAAAACTTCACGTGGAGGTCTGACACAAGCTGTCATGAGAAGCTCCAAAGAGCTCTGAATGAGGCCGAAGTACTGTCCAAATCTGCATGCAAGATGATCGTCCATCGTGAGCTTGTATTGAGGTCAAACCTCACGTGAGCCATCTAATCGCTAAGCTAGCTGCCATTGTTGTTTTCCACATCTGCGATCGCAGATTGTCACAACTGACTTTTGACTGAAGTACACGAGGAGAAATAGTATCAATCCACCTGTGGAACTGGACGAAGTTTGCTGCTCGTCATAGCGTCTACCATGATGTTCTATTCCCGAGCCAATCCTCAGATTTGAGAACCTCTACCCAGTGCAGCATTGCTTATTTTCGAGGCAATATCCTAGAGTTGGCAGCGCGGTCCTGTGACTCAGCAAGTCCAACGAATAGTTGAACAGACGCAATCATCGTGCTCTCGATCTTTGAACGTGCAAGATGAACACCGACAGTGCACCATCCTATCCACATGTACAGGACGCCCAAGCTCCAGCCATGCTTTGTCCGTCCATTTTTTCATATTTTCTAATCGTTGAATGCGCCGCGCATAGGACCAACAAAATTGGTATCTCGGGGAACAGAGTTCGAATTTACTTGAACACAGTGATACTGCCAGCTTTCTCGCGACAACGTCGCTCGCCAAGGACGCGGCTGTGATACAAGTCACCGCCGATCACCGTCATCGTGTAAAATTACTAAGATTTGGGGCTCTACGGAGGTTCTCGCCGGTCCAAGTCCTGTCACCCCAGGACATCCACTTGGTGCCTGGCGCGTTCCTAGGCCTGAGACTCATACCAAAACAGCTACCGCAGGCCAATTTGAAGGTGATTCAAGAACAAGGAAGGACCTCCACAATCCAGGGCAGTCAGACATCGTCATTGAGCGAGGTGAGTACTAGCAACCTAGGGGTTATAACAAGTCGAGAAGTCCTAGCCATTTTCAATCCGTATTCTTTTCCCTCTTCCTAACACCGCTACCTTGAACGTCCTAACCATTCTTTCAAGTTTCTTCATCGCACCCTCCAGTGCAAGGCCTTCAAGATGAAGTCAGACTACTCCACAGAAAAGGGCGCTAGGACCAAGAAACCTAGTCTCTACAACCGCATCCGTGCAAACCACACCATCCAGAAGATCTGGCGAGTCCTCCAGTTCCTCTCCGCAACCATCTCACTCGGCCTCTTCTCCGCTCGCCTTGCCAAGATAATTCGCCTTGTCAACCGAGCCACCACGTCCAATGGAGCCGTTGAAGGCATCCTTGCCGCTGCCGTCGCTTACACCCTCATCTCCATGCTTTTGAAGTTTGTGCTCAAGCAGGGTGGACCCAAGATTCTCCGATGGATCTGGATCATCTTCGACTTGCTCTTCGTGGGCGGCTTCATTGCTGTCGCAGTCTTGACGAAACCCAATGGCAGTGGATCAAGTGGTCCTTGTCACCGTATCCGAGGAATCAGGCTTGAACCCGCCGGCACCAACTGCAACTTGCCCTGGGGCACGTTCATTCTTGCCATCGTCAGCACGTAAGTTATATCTACCGTCATGCAGGCGGCTTACTAACACATCTGTTCAGACTACTACATGCAATCACAGCTGCCTTCAACGAGATTCGCGACTCTTGGAAGGAGCGGAAGCATGGCTCGGAAAGCAAGGGCCCGATGATCACTGACGAAGATTACCAATGATTGTTAGATTCTCTGTCGTCCAAGGTTATATACAAGTATGGAGTAAGGAGCTCAGGGAAACCGAACATGGACAAACGGGGTAAACATGGGTCCAGACATATCCGATAATGCTGTAACAAGACTGTACTCTAGTACCTAATTCCTAATTCCCGAGCCATCCAGGCTATCAAACAAACAAATACCTTCATGTCAAACTATGTGACAAATGCCTTACTCCACCCATCTTAGCATTATTCGTATCATCCAAATTCGTATCATCTCATCCCGATTCCCAGACGAGACGTGGCCGAAACACCGTCTACCCAACCAACTCTATACCCTGGAGGTGCTCCATGCCATCCAAACCGTGAGCGAATAATAGTAACCTAACCAGAACTCAACCTAACGCCGCTGTGTCGAGGCTGCCCGACACACAACGAGAGCCGTTTCAAGCTGCAGCCGCTTGCACAGCTTTGACCAATTTCCTGGTCTTGCCCTTCCTAGACTGCCTTTTCTGGACCTTCTTCGGGATCCTCACAGTAGTCGCAGGACTGCCAATCTCCGACGACGAAGAGCTGATTAAATTGTTGCGTCGCGGTCGCATCCTCAAAGATCCCAAAAATTCTTCAGAAGAGCTCGAGCTGGTCGACGCCCGCGACCAGTGAAAGGATAGGCGCGAACTTCTTCTAAGGCGAAGCGCGATCTCGGCCTCCTGCATAGCTGGGTCTTCGACATCCGAGAGTTGCTTCAGCTGCTCCATTGTCGCGAAGGCGGCGAGCAGGACGTCTGTGATGCTTTGTCGGTATCGGTTCATCTTGACGAGTTTGGCGCGTTGGATCTTGCCGCTGGCTGTACGCGGGATCTCTTCCACGAAGCACACGCCTCCGTCCAATGCTTTGTAGCTGTCTAACCTCGCCCTTGAGAATTGGTAGACTTCGTCTGCACTGATCATACTAGCTTCGTGGAGCTTCTTCTGGCGGACGACGTATGCTCGTGGTACTTCGTCAGTACCGTTTGCGGCGGTGGTGCCACAGACGGCGGCATCGACAACCTCGGGGTGCTGTAGTAGCACGGCCTCTATCTCTGCAGGCGCAACTTGCCAGCTATTCAAAGATTAGCGTGTAGCATTGGAAAACAGACGTATCAACGATGGAGAGAGCACAGGGGGGCAGACTACTAGCTAGTGGCCCCACCTGCTTGCACATCAACACAAAACACAGAAATCGACGTACCCTTTGACCTTGATGAGCTCTTTCGCTCGTGCAACGAAGTAAAGCTTGCCATGTTTGAAGCAACAAACATCACCAGTACGGAACCATTCCTTTTCTTTATCGGAAGACTCCATGTTTCTGTAGCCAAGCATGACTCCCTTGGTTCGGCAATACAGCTCGCCTGCTTCGCCATCGCTTGTGACAACATGGCCGTCGACGTCGATAAGCTTGGCTTCAGTTCCGCGGAACAACCTCCCAACAGAGCCGGTCTCGTCGTTCTCACCGTAGCGGAAAGCGGTTGCGATACCAGTCTCTGTCAGGCCCCACATGCAGGTCATCGTAGCATCTGTCAGAAGGGAACGCATCTTGTTGATCGATAGTGCGTCGCATGGAGTACCCCCAACACCTGCAAATCGGACAGTCTTCATTAGATCCTTTACATCCAAATCTGACCGGATCATCGCGATTAGCATCGCCGGCGCCATGTATGCCTCAGTAGCTTGGTACTTGTCATGGCAGAGCAGGTATTCCTCCAACTGCCAACGCCTCATGACATAGGTAGTATGTCCATACCGTATAGGCTGCACGAAGGCAAGGCTGGTGCCGAACATGTGAAAGAAGGGAACGGCGACAATACGAGTGACCTTGTATGGCGTTTCTTGGTGCAGCATCATATGACGAGCAACCATTGTCTGGTGGGACACCATTGCAAGCTTCGGTAGATCTGTCGTGCCTGACGTTGAGAAGCAGACACAAGGGGTGTTTTGCGCTTCTTCCGCAGTGCTGATCGTCTTCCAGTCATGTTCACCATGGCATAAAAGATCAGTGAATGATCTTGTCGAGTTCGAGGTCTTCACTGCATCCGAACAACCCCAGAAGACTGAAGGCACTCCAATGTAGAGAGGAAAGGTGTCGATGTCAAGCACGATGACGTTCTGGTTCGGGATTGACCTTTCTCCACATATCGCAAGTGTTTTGGACAAAGAAGCTGCTTCCGTGATGATGAACTTGGGCGTTCCTAATTGTACGTGATGGTCGATTTCGTGGTACTGGTTTTCAGGATTCGATGCCATCCAAACCCCGCCTGCCCCGACGATGCTCATGAATAGGGCTGGGTATAGATAGGTATTGCCGACCTGGCAAAGTACGGAATCGCCATCGTGCAGCCCGTACGCTTTAAAGCCAGCGATGAGCTTGCGGACGAGGGTCCGATACTGCTTGTAGTTCAAGCACCTCGACGTCTCGTCAGCATCGATCAATACAGGCTTCTCTTCGTCGAAGTCATCCTGTCTGTCAAAACAAAAAGAAACGAAATCAATGGCTGGGATTTGGATGGGTCCTTCTGCTGATGTATAGATCATTTTGAGGTCGACAGGGTGGTCGAGAATCCCACTGAAGATGGGGCACTAATGAAGCGGATTTTTCATAAGCCTCAATCTCGATATATCATCTGGGACAGCAGTCAATGGTTTTGACCATAGCATGCCTTCGGATTCATGTTCCTTCGCTCAGCTGGTGAGAACCCTATGGTGGCAGGGCGTGTTTCGCCCTGCGAGATGGCCCCCGCATGAGGTGGTCCTTCTGATGCTACAATATCATGAGAGACGGGATGCTTGCCGGCAATGCTTGCTCGTACACTATTTGCGACCTGCATTGACGCTTCCTGCAAGATGCAAATCTGCTTGGACGTGCGTGTCGTCTAAGCACTAGGCTGACCACAGATCTGGGATCGAGTGGTGCTCAGGCGCTGCACGCGTATGCAGTGAAGCTCATCAATTGGTAATAATCCTTGTAAAGTCGGGTGGGAATTGGAAGCGAGGGTTGATGGCGAGTGCTGAACACGAGAACAAAGCACGGCTTGAGCCCCATGAGGTAACCGAAGACCCAGAAACAAATGAAGCCCTAGATGAGTGTGGGGATAGCGTCGCAGTGGCACAGCGCATCTGATGCAGGTCGATGAATCTTGCCATTGACCCAGATGTATCATTGGTTGGCGTGTATGACAGTTGTCAAGTGCTGAACTTAATATTGCTTATCTTACTCCAGCCGCTCCTCAACAATGGCGACGGCCTTGCGCAGATCTAGGTACGCATATCCGAAGATTGGCTCACTCGGCTATCTTGTAGAAGAATGCAGGGATACCGTACATGCGAAATTAATTGTTGGCGCGACGAATCTTGGGAACTTCTTGCGATCGCTTGAGGTGTCATCGTTAGTAAGGCGACCACGATTGAAAGCGGATGATACCCGGCAGCCGAATGCTACAGATAGACTTTGGCCTGGTTTGGCTCTGGTTCATTAGTGCACTTTCAAGGATGTGTCGGTGAGCACGAAAGCTAGGCCCACGAAGGTTACTGCCGATCAAGAAGAGTTCTCCATTGATACTCCGCTAAGCCCAAAGCTGGCAAGGCGATTGGAGGAGGGCGACGAACCATCCAATGGACTCTGACAAACGACCTTCACTTGTTCTGCGCCCCAATGCTGCGCTGGCGGCTATTCTACAAGTTCTTCTGCCGTCCAGCTCTGGTGACCGACATGAGTGTTTCGGTGCATCTGCAGGTTGACCCAACTGCATACACCATTGCAGTAGTGTCTTTTCAAGGACCTCTTGCTCGACCTTTTGTTTGTCGTCAACAAATGGCATAATATGTCAGCTAATACTGAATGAGGGAAACTCCGAGCATCCACATGGACAGTTCTGTTTTGGTCGACCTGCTTATGCTCGGTGCCCGCATCAAACTTGTTTTTGATCTGATGTTGCCGTAGCCAGACGATTCGATGACCCATCAGGCGCGCGATCTGCTCGAATCGATCTCATAGACTCTGCAGACCGAAGGGTCCGATCTTGATATGGTGTGTACGTGGACCCGCTTCTTGGTCCTGCGGACCCGAAAATGAGTTGCTTCTCCATTACAGCAACCTCGTGCGCGTGCATGAATGCCCAGCCCTATGCTATGAGTTCTCTCAACGTCGTGGTGCCGTCCCGAGTGCGACCCGCACTGGCTTCAGCAAGCGTCAGGCTATGGCAGAAGCTGGTTCGACGGGTTGGTCACTGCATTGTCAGCATTGTGCTCCCACATGCATGATCCATGCTTCTTATTGCTGAGGGTTCCTTGCATTCTTGCACTGTCCTCAGGAAGTCTCTCATGATCATTCACAACATTCACTCCTGAGACCGGCTCCCTGAAACAGATGTCACTTGTCACCCGCCTCTCCACCAAAAGAAAACATTAGTACAGTGACAGGACAACGGAGGTATCTACCAGGGGTCAGGAAAGGGCCTGACATCAGGATCGCTCTTGCAGTTCATGCTCGATTAGCGAGATCGGATAGTAGCGGAGCAGTCAACACTGTTTGCACGGACTGCTGCTTTCTGTGATACCATCATTATTACCTCAGCTCACTCAACCGCCACTCACCTAGTCGACTCAGCCCGACCAAGCTAATCGCATTCATCAAGGTCTTCGACCACCTCAACACCTCATACGCCTCGAGTGACACGTTACAACTGCATTGTTCAACCCTCATCGGCCGCCATGGACTGCGAAGAGAAGAAGATCATCGCGCCACCCACCACAGCAATCCTCACTCCTAATACATTTGAGTTATTAGATGCTTCAACAAGCACACTTGCAGTATCGACCGCCGTCGTTACGCCTGACGATGCGCATATGAGACCCGAGCAGGCAACCCCAGTGACCGATGACAGCAAGTCGGAAGCCATGGTGAAGACCACCCAGCACCAGAATTTGTCCTCCGACTCCTTCAACAGCGACCTCGAAAAACAAGAAGAGGAAATACAGCCGAGGCCAGGATGGTACAGCTTCCTGAGGTACACTGCGCTGAACACCTACCGACGCCTTTTCAGTCTTGTCTTCATTGGCAATGTCATCGCATTCGTCTTCATCATGGTCACAGACGCCCAGCTCTTAGGTCTTGTCAATGCCGCCGCCATCAACCTCTGTATATGCGGTCTCGCCAGATCTCCAGTCGTCATCAATACCCTCTTCGTCACTGCAGGTCAGATCCCAAGATCAACACCGATTCGTCTGCGAACTCTTGCGGCTAAGGTGTTCCATTTTGCCGGTGTGCATTCAGGCTGCGGTGTCGCGTCAGCTATCTGGTATATCGCCTTTGTTGGCAGGGTGACGTATGACTATACCCACGGCAACATACCGCAGGACTCTGTCAACATCGCGGTGGTAGTCCTTGCATACCTGATCATGGTCCTGCTCTGCGCGATCATTGTCGCTGCCTATCCAGCGATCCGTTTCAAGTACCATGATTATTTTGAGGCAGTCCACCGCTTCAGTGGCTGGGCTGTGATCCTTCTGTTCTGGGCACTTCTCCTGACTTTCGCTTCCGAACAGCAGCCGTCAATGGGCGTCTTTCTCATCCACCAACCCGCTTTCTGGATCATCATCATATTGACTGCCGCGGTCGTACAGCCGTGGGCCATGCTGAGGAAAGTGAAGGTCGATGCGGAAGTCCTCTCGACCCATGCTACCAGGTTACACTTTGACTTCACAAGCATAAAGTTCGGCCAGGGTATCTCCATAGCTCGGCATCCGCTCAAAGATTGGCACTCCTTTGCCTCTTTCCCGGACAAGTTTGATCATCCTGATTCGAAATTCTCTCTGGTCGTATCAAAGGCTGGCGACTTCACTGGCGACATCATAACCAATCCACCAACCCACATCTGGAAGAGAAGTGTCCCCGCTTATGGTTTTGGTTGTAAGTTCCCTCTCTTTGCTGTCTCTTCCCTTTCTTGCTTTTCTGTCTGCTAACTTCCTTAGACGTTATGAAATTGTACTCCCGCATAATCATCGTAACGACTGGCTCCGGTATAGGCCCGTGCCTCTCCTTCCTTGCCGACGATAACAGACCCAAAATGCGGGTCCTCTGGCAGACCAGATCCCCCCTCAAGACCTACGGGCAAGGGGTCCTCGACCTTGTACAGCACATGGACAGTAACCCTGTCATCCTCGATACGACCCAGCAGGGAAACCGAAAAGATATGCTGCCGCATGTGATTAAGTTGTTCAAAGAATTCAACGCCGAAGCGGTGTGTGTCATCTCAAACCCGAAGACCACAAACCACTTGGTGTATGAGCTGAACCGACGAGGTATTTTGGCAATGGGTCCGATCTTTGACTCGTAACGGAGGGCGTTTGTGATGATACGCTGCAACGGTGAGAACGCGAACAGACATAATTGACGTTAGTATGAGTTGATGGCGGTATGGAGCGCTTGGATGCAAGTGCAAAGGTTCGAAGGACAAGATGGCGTTGACGATGATGTCTGTTGGAACAATCGGTATACTGCTTGGCCGGCGTACACAAAGATACCCAGTACATAGTACGGAGTGAGTTTCGAAGGCGTTCCAGAAGAATTATTCAAGGTTGAATTTATAGCTGGCAACTGATAGATTGGCTAGATAGCTTGGTGGCAGCACAGCTTAATCAAGGCTGGGGAACGAGGTTAGCAAGCAGTACATAACCCCACTACCTCGCACATATCGCAGAATGAAAAAACGTCTCTTGAGCCCCTGTCGTCGCTTAAAAGCCGTTGGATCTCGAGTAACGAAAGCCCCTGCTGTGTCACACTTATCAACGAGGATCCCTGTCGTTCTCGTGACCTTACTCAAATGCCATGCAGTTCAACCACCAATCAGAACGAGCCAAGCTCGGCACAAGTCGAGCCGATCCTAGTCCGTGGCGTGATCTGTCCAGACAACCCTGTCCTTGAGATGTCATGATCGACTTTGATGCATGCGAGAAGCTCGGTTGGTTGATCGGACTGGGTCTGGTATGACTGACCATTGTTGGGATGGCACGACAAGTTCCAGCTGCTGAGTTGTAAAGCGACTGCTGTGGCGATCCTTTCGGTTGAGTGTGAATGTGGAGAACTTGGCTGCGGGGAGCGAGTGGCCAGGGTGGACAACGAGGATGAAGCGGTGTAGACAGAAGAAGTGATCACACAAGAAGCGATCGATCCTGCAACCTGTTTCGAGCGGACACGCAACATGCCATGACATGTGAAGAGCGCCGTGGGTGAGACTCTTGCCGTGACATGGCAGGACCGTTGAGGCTAGGGCAGTAGTGCTCAGACAGCTGCCAAGATCCCCCGACCCCAAGCTGTCGGGAGATCTCGAGCGAAGCTAGGTTTCGTCGTGGTTGGGCTGGATCTTTCCGTACCACAGCCGGTCCTCTCAGTGATGTCCACAACCTGACCTTTCTCAGCGGACCATGTCATCTTGCCAGCCACACCGCTTTCACCTTGTGTCTTTCACCCGATAATAGCTTCCGCCAAGCTCTGTAATCCAGCTCTTGTCAATTTTACTGATATCCTTGATGTACACTTTGTCGCCGGTCTCCAACAACTCATGAAACAGCACATAATCAGCCTTACGGTTGAACATCAGACTCGTTGGGTGGGCATGCATCGTAATACTGTTCTGTTTGCTCGCTGTCAACGGCCGATAGGTTCCATCCATCGGATTCATCCTTGCGACGTTCATGAAATATCCACTGGTGAGGCACTTCAACACTCGCGTCGTGTTGCTCTGATCTACTGTTTCATGTTGCTTTGACGAGCTTGTGTCAAGATCGGAGATCTTGTAGCCGAACCTTTCGAGGTAGCGCCTTAGTTGTGCGCGGATACTCACTGCTCGACTCAGGGCTTTGTGGTTCAGATGATGCTGATGACACCATCTCTGATCACGTTTGCCTTTGCCCACGAAAGCCTGGAATACATTCAGGTATGTCAGATGGTCGCCTTCCTCTGCCGCGAACTTTCGTCGCGAAAGTTCCATTGCTTTTCGTTGGCCCTCGTGGTCGAACCAGATCCCACCGCCCTGACCAGCAGACTGTAAGCTGCACATAGCAGCGATAGTGAGTATTTCATTGACGCAGTTGTATTCCGACATAGTCGATGCAAGGAGTGCCTTCGCCATCATGGGCGGCACAGCTAGCTCTGCCATGCGTGTACCAAGCGGCTTGGTGAGCTTGGCGTAGTCATCCAGCGCGCCGAGGGAATAGAGAGTTTCGAGGCCACGAGCCATAAGTCTTGCTGGTGGCGGGGTGAGATATGGAAACTGTGCGACATTGTCGATACCTAGGGCTTTGAGTTGAAGAATAGTAGGTGTGAGATTCGTACGTTGAATTTCAGGGGACGTTGTTCGTGGAAGAAAAGAGAAGGCTGCGCTGGTGTACAGCCTGTAGCATTTACCAGGCTTCGTTCTTCCAGCCCTACCTGCGCGTTGAGTGGCCGAAGCCTGTGAGACGGGTACTCGAGTAAGGGTCTCGATGTTGGTCGTTGGATTATAAGTGCGTAGCTTCACGTAGCCACAATCTATCACGTAGACGATCCCATCGATCGTCACTGACGCTTCGGCGACGTTTGTGCTAAAGATGACCTTACGGGTGTTCTCAGCTGGTGGAGAGAAGACGTACATTTGCGAATCCTGGTCTAGTCCAGCGTATAGCGGTAGTGGTTGCAAAGCCTGCTGATTTGGCAATATCGTTCTTGAGTAGTCAGTCAGTAGCTCTAGAGCCTTCTGGATCTCGTCGCGGCCAGTGAGGAAGATCAGAACATCGCCCACAGCCTCCTCTTTGTGGATGGTGATTGCGGTCTCTACAGCTGTAGTGACGTAGTCTTCAGAAGGCCGGTCGAGATACTGGATGTCGACCGGGTAGGAGCGTCCTGCCAATGCCACGATCTTACATTGATCATCAGGATCTTTGGTATCGTCGTCCGTGAAAAAGTCCGCAATCCTCTCAGCATCGATAGTCGCGCTGCTAACGACGATCTTGAGTTCTTGCCGCTGCTTCTGCACTTTCTTCAGCAAGCCAAGCAGGATGTCAGAGCTCAACGACCTTTCGTGGGCTTCATCTACCATAATCACCGAGTAGTTGGATAGCAGCGGATCCAGCAAAGCTTCTCTGAGCAGCATGCCGTCGGTGAGAAACTTGATCCTGGTCTTGGCCGAGACTGCCTCGTCAAACCGTACTGAGTAGCCGACATCTTCTCCGACTTGACATCTCATCTCAGCGGCCACTCGGTTGGCAATAGTGGTAGCAGCAACTCTTCGGGGCTATCGTGATGTCAAATATGGTCGAGTCCCAACTGTTAAACACAACCCACCTACCTGAGTCACGGCAACAGATTTGCCATCTGAGGCCCATCCGGCTCCATCAAGATATTGAGGCAGCTGGGTGGTCTTGCCACTTCCTGTCTCTCCCACGATGACCACGACAGGGTACTTGTGGACAGCATACTGAAGGCTCCGCCTGTGTTTGGTGATTGGCAGCAGAGCTGCTGGCTTGGCGAGGAAGGACAGGTCAAAGTCTGCCATGGCCCCGGCTTATGGAATGAGGAATTTGTCGCTCAGAGCAAGGTTTGGTAGAATGCCTCGTGAAGTTGCCCCTGAGCCTTGCAGCAGGCGGGGGGCTTTGACGCTTTTTGCCTAACTTATTTAGGCGTGCCCGGGCCGCCCATTCACCTCGTCCGGTGTACGTCATGCCGCCAAGCTGCGTGTCACTTGCGCCCAGATGGCCTGTGGTGGGTAGACTCGTGGCACAAGTGAAGGCTGCTACATTCCTGAGGACGAACCGCTGATTTGCGATCTTCGACCTTGTATTCCCGACTTCAACATGGCAGACAGAGGCAAACAAAAGGAGCAAGTACGTGCCTGAACCCGTGGATCAAGAATCTCATGCTCAGCGACTGCCTAGGACTTCCTAGACTCTCCAGTATCGCCCGTGCGATCTACTGAAGGGAAACCCGAATCCCCCACCACCGCGCAGCCACTAGACTTTGACGACGACGACCATATCACGGCGCAA
Source organism: Knufia petricola (assembly GCA_002319055.1). NCBI lineage: Eukaryota > Fungi > Ascomycota > Eurotiomycetes > Chaetothyriales > Trichomeriaceae > Knufia > Knufia petricola. The sequence continues at coordinate 69,116 of NMUC01000019.1, read as the reverse complement.
ACACCTACCAAGATGTCGGCGACAGACGATGCCTCCAAGCCCAACCCACCTCCCAAAGATGAAGCCCCGCCAGCGAAGCCACCGAGGCCGGTAAACCCAGCAGAACAGACACTCCAGGAAGCGTTTCCAGGCATCGACCAAGGTGTTGTAAAAGCAGTGTTGATAGCAAGCGGCGGGCAGCTAGAGCCAGCCTTCAATGCTCTGCTAGCCATGTCAGACCCAGATGCCGCTCAACAAGAACAACCACCGGCGAGGCCGCCCCGTCCAACATCACGTCAGCAAACCAACCAGACTCAGCTGGAGGCCGACGAGATGTATGCTCGCCAGCTTGCAGAGCATTACAACAACGCCACTCCTCAGCAGACCCAACAGAGACCTGACCGTTCCAATGCCGACCTCGCAGGCTCAAGACCAGGAAGGCCAGGCGCTCAACCCAACCCCGACGACGTTCACTGGCGCAGCTTCATAGACGGTGCGAACGAATTTGCCGAAGAAGTTAGAGGATCGGCTAACGAGATTCTAACAGACGATCTCCCCGAGATCCGCGACAATCTGAAGAAGGGTTTCTTTGAGACCCAAAAGACCGTCAGCAGCTGGATCACAAACTTCAAAAAGAACTTTGACGACGGAGGAGATCAACTTGCCGGCCATACTGCACAGAATGCACGACCGGCCCAGCAGCAGCAGCAGCAGCAGCGAAGAAGCGGGGACTATGGCAGGAGGTCAACAGACTACAACCGCTACGATGCCGATCCACAGGTCATCGATGATGATTTCAGCAAACTGGATTTGAAGGATGGTGAGCATCCGCCTCGGACCTCGAGCCGACCTGTTGCAAATCCTAATCTTTTCAAATCAGATCACAGAGCGTCGTCGAAAGGTAGCGGGCGGAAGGTTTCGTTCCAAGAAGGTCCGCCGGAGGAGATCACTGACATGTATGCTGCTTCCTCTTCTAAACCACAAGTTACGAGTGTCCAGACAGCAGGCACGACAGCTGGCAAGAGCAGCAAGTGGCAGCCGTTGAGTGCGGTCGAGTCATCACCAAGCGGGGAGAATGACCCATTCAGCTTGGGAGACAGCGATGACGAGAGGGACGCGAAGCCTATCACTTTGAAAGATACAGAGGCTGATGATCTGAACATCGGAGCAGAGGCTTCGGTGAGAGAGTCTGGTTCGAAGAAGGCCACTGTCGAAGACACAAACTAGAGCCTGCATTGAGCGTTGCGAGAATAGCATGATAGTACTTGACCCAGCGGTCATGCAATAGCATCTATAATTGAACCCTCACTCACCTCTGCTGGCAGGGACACTGCTGGTGCTACGCTTGGGCGGCAAGTCCGACTCCGTTGTCCCAACCCGTCCAAGCTTCGCTTTGCTGCCACTCTTTCCTCGCAAGGACCGAGTAACCTCTTCATCGCATAGTCCTAATTATGCTGTGTTCTTGGGGACTCTTCTATTGGCGGTCGTTGTTTGCCCGGATTGTCTCATTACACTCGCTATACAATGACCCGGGTGTCGTTGACAGCGCCATATCTTCTAAGGCCCTGACCGCATCCATCTATGCCGACACCGTAGCCAGTCGTGGATGTGACTGTAGCACATGTTCGTATCTCGGGAGCGCCCAAAGTGGTCATTTGCGATATTACTCGAGCAAGCCGCCGTGGCAGAATTTGGAGCGCTGTTCTTCACGGTCAATCCGTGCTAGCGACATTCAATCAACGGCCCCCCTCGGCAGACCGCCGACGAATATTAGCGTGCCGGCAACTGGATGGCCAAGTCGATTGGGAGGTTGGAGAAGAAGACAAGGAATCACTCGGCCTCCAGTCGAGCTCTGCGGAGTTCTACCGGCGCGAATCCCGCACGAGAATATAGGCCAAGGTAGTATAAGGAACGTAAAGCTGCTACAGGTTTGGCGAGAGCATCTTTCCGTCAAAGCGTCAAACAACTCTCAGCATTGAAGACAGAGAAGAAAACTGCAATACCACGACCGTCGCCATGAAGATCCTTATCACCGGTGAGTCCCAGAGCTGGCCCCCTAAGTTTCTGATTCCAAAGCCCAGCATCTGACTCCTGGATTCTTAGGTGCTGGTGGCTTTCTCGGCCAGTTTTTGGCTCGTCGACTTCTCGAGGACGGCTCTCACCAGCTCATCCTCACAGATGTAATGGACTGCCCTATTCCGAAAGGCTCAAAGCACCCTGACAACGCCAAAGTCATCAAGGGGGACATCTTCAAGGAGGTAGACAACCTTGTTACCAAAGACCTTGATGCAGTATACATCTTCCACGGCATCATGTCGGCTGGTTCAGAATCAAACTTCGACCTCGGCATGAAAGTCAACGTTGATGGTACGAGGGTACTGCTAGAGAAGCTTCGGGACACCGTCCCTGGCGTTAGGGTCGTCTATGCTTCCAGCCAGGCCGTCTATGGCAGACCGTTTCCAGAAGTCCTCACTGAAGACGTGTTTCCTACACCGGTAAGTCACTGTCCTTCAGAACCCCGCAAGGATTGACCACGCCATGGCGAAGAGATCCAGACGTGTTCTACCACGCGTTTCTGCTCGGTCGTCGAGGCACGCTTTGTCCGCGATCCCTTTCCTAACACTGTTTGTACGGTTACACATACTAACTCATCATAGGAAGGAAGCTATGGCGCAGAGAAGATGATATGTGAATACTTGATCAACGACTACACGAGAAGGGGCTACATCAATGGAATCTCGACTCGATTCCCTACCATATCTGTGCGCCCAGGCAAGCCATCGCAAGCAGCAAGCAGTTTCATCAGTGGCATCATCCGGGAGCCCCTGGCAAAGCAGGAGTGCGTGGTCCCTGTCACCGACAGGTCTTTCCCGTCGTGGGTGTGCTCGCCTAGGACACTAATCAACAACTTGGTCCACGCCCTGACGCTACCGAATGACGCTCTTCCCAGCCACAAGCGGTCGGTCAATATGCCGGGTCTGCTTGCTACTGTACAAGACATGCTGGATGCCTTAGCCAAGGTCGGAGGCGAGGACAAGCTACAGTATGTGAAGGAGGAAGATGACAAGGAGTTGGGCAAGATCCTGTATTCGTGGGCATACAAATTTGACAACAAGCTAGCGTTGAGCCTAGGCTTCAAGCCAGATACCAGCTTCGAACAGGCTGTGAGGGAATATGTGGACTGGATGAAAGAGCAAGAGCAATTGAATGCTTGAGCTTGTAGCAATAAATTTCGTTCTGCTGTCATTCATGGATACGCGTGCTTGATCCGTCCTGGCCGACCAGCAGTATCACAGCTCAGCTGCTCACAGGTGCAGCCCACAGTCATGGGTGGACTGAGGCTACCTCCAAGACGAGCCGTCCGGAACGTCGAAGCGTCCTTTCATGCAAGAATGCTTCTCCGCATCGTGGGACACTGCACGATCCATGGATGGAAGGCCTCAACGAGCAACCGTAATGTCAGTGCACGTCAGAGCGCGCCGTTAGTCACACGTGATACTCGTCATGCAGTGGCAGGCTTGATGCCTGAGAACATTTTGGGGACGTATGTAATCGCAATTACCACGAGCACAAACCATCAGCTGTTAACCAAGTTGCCGGCAACTATTCGAGCTTTTGCAGCCCCAAAGCAGTTCGGTTTCCTAGCACATACGCCAACTTTGGCCTTCAAGCTCCTAGGTTCTAGCCACCAAACACATCATGGACCGCCCTTTACCAGACAGAGATGTATGCCGACGTCTATCCTATTCAGCGCACGATATTAATGGTTGCAGAGTCGACGAGGACCGCCCCCAAGACATAGTCGGCCTCCAGCATATCCCCAAGACGGTGTTAGAAAGGTAAGACTGTTGTATTCTTCCCCCCACACAAGGACATACTGACAATACCAGGTCCGATAATATTTCTTCCTCCCTTGCATACCAAGCGGCATGCTCTGAACCTGCATCGGCAGCATGATGGCCGGATACACTCTACCGAGCAGCTGCGCAAGCCTTCCAGGCCGACGACTAACACTCCTCCCTCCTACAGAACAGAAGAGACGAGCGACAAGACCTAGACAACGACTGGGTGCATGATCGATACGATGACGAACCAGAACCCGCCCGTATGAAAATGACCCTTGTCCGAACTTCACCCTAACATAAATGGCAGCAAGAGACGGCTATTCTGCAAGGCCTCGAGGCCGACGAGACGACTATGCCGACCCAAGATCGCGAGATCGAGACCGAGACGGTGGCCGAGAACGAGACAGGATACCACCTCCTGCTAAGATCAGGGTCGACAATCTGCATTGGGATCTCCAAGAAGACGACTTGGAAGACTTGTTCACTCGAATCGCACCAGTCAAGGAAGTGAAGCTACAGTACGACAGAGCCGGAAGATCGGATGGAACAGCATTCGTCACCTACGACCATATAGCCGATGCTCGAACTGCAGTCAAAGAGTTTGACGGAGCGAACGCGAAAGGACAGCCCATTCGACTGACCATATTACCTCTACCTCCTAAACCTGCGCGGCAGTACAATCCATTCGACCGTGTTGAAAATCCGAGGAGTCTATTTGATCGCATCGAAACGCCGAGCGGACGAGGTCCGAGAAGAAGCGAGAGTCCTGTGGACGACCTGGAGCGAGAGTATTCAAGGAACAGCTCTCGAAGAGCACCAAGAGGTGCACCGCGAGATCGAAGGAGTGATACGACCAAGCCCGTTCCTGAGAACATCGATCGCTACGTACCCGGCTCAAACGGACGTGGCGCAAGGAGGGGTGGTGAAAGACGGGAGCGGCCACCAAGAGGCGAGCCGAGAAGTGGCGCTCGTCCTCGTAAAACGGCGGAGGAACTGGATGCCGAGATGGACGACTATTGGGGAGGAAATCCTGCCGAGCCAAACCAGGCTGCTCAGAAGCCAGCTGCTCCAGCTGACGACGACATTGATATGATAGAGTAGGAATCTCCCTTCACCAAGCTAGCTCGTCGGCTGTTGCAAGAGGGCAAATACCCGGACTTGGCTCGAGTCTTACAGCAATGGGAGAATAAGAAGGATCAATGAGACAGCGAAGTTGCAAGGACAACCTCGACGATACTGCTGCAGCTCGTGCGGCCTTGACATGTCAGAAGTAGCTAGAAAACTCATCCTCACACACGGAGCGGATGAGGTTGAAACTCCAAACTCCCTCCTAATCAATGGTCCATTCACGGATGCGAACGTATGAACCTTTCCACCGCTTGCATCGCCTTATCGGCTTGTGCCCCTTTGGTGTCCTTCGGGTACATAGAATACCCGTGCGGTCCACCAGGCACAATCAAGACTTCTGTCTCTGCACCAGCCATCTGGTACTTCGCACTCATCAGCACGGTGTCGTCCAGCAAGACATCACAAGTCCCGCATGTAAACAGTGCAGGAGGAAGCCGCCCACGCAACTTGTCGAGATTCGCATACAGGGGACTAATACTCGGATGCTTCTTGTCTTCTAAACTCATTCCAGGCAGAAAAGCTTCGGAGAAATGCTCCATCACGTTCTTGTCCAGCACTAGGGTTTCCGGCGGGTTGAAGTTGTACGCGCTGGGTAAGAAAGTCATATCATAGGCGCCAAAGTGCAGAATCAGCCCTTTCCAGTTGAACGAGTTGTACTTGCTCTCCTGGTGCTGCAGCAGGTGTAGCATGACGAGCATACTCAGATGACCGCCCGCACTCTCACCGCCTACGTATTTCAGTGGTGCACCAAGCTTTGACTGTGCATTGTCGACAAGCCATTCTGCAGCATCGTAGCAGTCGTTTGGACCTGCGGGGAATGGATCTTCGGGTGCCAATCTGTATCCGACCGAGAACATCAACACGCCGCTGGTGTTTGCAAGATCCTGCAGGACGACGTCCTGGCTGGACTCTGACTGCAGTACCCATCCTCCACCGTGGATGTGCATGTACACACCCTCGATTGACTTGCCGTTGGTCGGCTTTAGAATCCGGCAAGGGATATCCCTACCGCCGTCTCGAGATGGTATGCTCGTTTGCTCCGCTGAGTCTAGATACGTCGCTGCCGGTAATGGTGTCTCGCCACGAGCCCGCATCTCTCGGTACTTGGCGGCGCCGACGTCCCACCATCTTGGGGCGCCCTTCATGATTTCCATGAGGTTCTTGTTGAAGGCATGGGTCTCGTCGCTAATTGATGCTGGGTCAAAGACCTTGGGGTCGATTTGTATGGGGTTCTTGGTGGCCATTGTCGGAGCTTGGGCTGTAATTAGCTGTGCCAAATTCACGTCTGTTAGAGGGCAGGTAGACTTTAGTTTGATGATGTTGAGTACTAGTATTGGCAATCTGAATGTTGAACCTAGCTAGGTATCTCCTGCTCCGACACCGTTCATGAGTTGGAGATTTCGCATTGTCAATTCATTGGCCTTCTCCTCACACCGAAGCTCCAACACTGCTAGCAGCTACACACTCGGCGCATAGTGCACTACGTCTTGGAGGACTACGAGCGTCGAGCACAATTTCCATGCTCAAGCTGTGTGCAGGTCCGATGTGCAGTGCCTCGTGGTGGGTGTCTTGTTCTGAAGCAGAGAGGCATGAGAAAACGATATTCTAAGCGCGCTCCACACTGTGATTAATCATCCCAAGCTTCCACAGAAGGATGCACGGTCACCTCCTTTAGAGGCTACTGATCAAAGATGACCGCAGCAGAACGAACAATGATGCTAGCCACTTGTGGGCTGATCAGCAAAACTTGACGCGCTTTATCCAAAAATAATCAGCTGCCCCAGACCTCTTTCCCCCTTGATCAATCTTAGTATTTAGTGACCGCCCCATGCCTCACCGGCCGACTCTAGCAACATGTCATTGGGCGGTCCAGATCGGAGCTGCCCACAACCCGCAAAGGTTGACCACGATCTGCCTGACGTGCTTCTCACGCCCGAGCTGTTCAGTTCTGCCTTGCATCGCTTCAACCCCCTTGAACTTGCATCTTTGGCGAGCAGAGACATGGTCCGAGCGTCGTCCACCGAAGAGTCATGTTGGCATGAGCACGTGGAATGCACTACGATCGAGAACACGAGCAGCAAGCCGATTCGATTGGTGCTTCCTCCCCTTCGCTCTCTCACTAGCGCTAACAGCTCGAAACTTTGGTGTCCGGTGACCGTTTCAGGAGGCGATGAAGGGCTGAAGTGGCAAGCTAACAAGTTACACCAGGCTGCGAGCACCCTACTTTGCTAATCACACATTCTTCAGCCTATCAACCGAAACAGTGGCTGGCCGTGCACCTGACCTGTCGCAGAACATACAGCCAAGTTTTCTTTCAACTCGTAACACTCACATCGACGCGATATTGCTGAAAGTCCAATTCATATCTTGTTTTTTGTTTATTCTCATCACTCACGAATAGGCGAACCGTCAATACTACCTTATTGACGCAACAGGACCCCAGTCCTACACCACTCAAGATGGGCATTCGAGACGCCTCTGGCAAAGAAAAGATAGTCATCTACTTCAACGCGGTTGTTCGCCTAGCACAATTCGTTGTCGCAGCAGCAGTCCTTGGAGTCTATGGCACACAAAAAGGTTACTGGCTTGACCACGGCCTACCAGCAAAGATTGTAAGTCTTCATCGTCCCGCAGACTTCCCGTGCTGACATCGTCAAGACCTTTGAGCTCGTCGTCGGCTCTCTAGCAATCATCACCGCTGCAGCACTCGCTGTGATCCCTTTCTTTCTCTCGTACAGACCGGTTGCTCTGGCTGCGCCATGGGACCTCATTCTCATGATTCTTTGGGGCGCGGCATTCGGCGTCATGAAGGCTATCTTCCTCCGAAACTATAACGATGATGATGAGAAATTCTTGGTACACCATGATAGCAGCGACAACTATGGTCACTACAAAGATCGCTGGAACAACATGGTGAATGCTGCTTATATCGACCTTGCAGGCTTGATCCTGTTCTTGATCAGCGGCGTCATGGGGCTTGTGTTGTTCTTTATCGGTCGCAGGAGTGGCAGTGGTGGGCGTACAAAGGCGAGCTATGTTTGAAGTATAGAATGACGAGTCTACGAGCAGACTAACATGGCCGCGAGTTCGTTGGCTTGAGAGCGGTCACGGGTTTTAGCTGTGGAGTGTGCCGGTGGTCAGGAGCATGTTCTTGCGCTGAGAGAGGAAGTGTGAGAGATGACATTGCAGAGACAGATTGCGTCACCGAGCCTATATCGGCTGTCAGCGGCCGGGTTATAGGCTGATACTACCATTACAATTACTTGCACCTCGTGTCTTCTGATCCTGCTATCAATGTGATGACAAAATCAGCTAACAGGGGGTATGCCAATTGTTAGGCAAGTACAGCGAACACGAGCGCCTCCGCGCTGCCAAATCGTGCCCGCACTTGGCCGCTCAACGCGTACCTACAAAACTCACCCTAATTCCGGTCTCTCAGCTTCTCCAACGTTTACTCCTTATTGAAGCTCGACAACTACATTTACTCTCACATCAGCAGCAACCTCTATCGCCGACCAGTGTCTACAGATCAGACGGGTGTGACAGCGACCGCTTCCAAGATGGAACCACAAACACCATCGCTTGTGGAATGGATGATGTCCCTCGTCTTCCCCCTAATTCTGATGAGCGTCACAGCTTTTTGTGAGTCCTTCTGCCACCACGCCTAGTGCTCGGATGTCTTTCAGTCAACTGCTCACCTTCCCGCACCATCCTCGCATAGCGTTCTCGTCTCCCAGTGCACAATGACTGACAGCGTCCGTGCAAGATTTCTTCCTTACCTCAATGCTCAACCCGCGGCTCGTCCTCACATTTCAGATCGAAAAGATACGCGAAAAATCATTCGCCATGTTCTGGATGCTCTTTGGTAAATTGTTCGCTGACGAGTTTCCTTCGCCTGATCTGGACAACATAATTACTGAGCACTGTCGTGGTCAAGTGTTGGACGTCGGGCCTGGTGGAGGTTACCAGATCAAGCGCTTCAAAGGTGCCCACCAACACGGTCGAATTGAGAGAATCTATGGCGTCGAGCCGGGAGCTGAGATGCATGGCGACCTCCGTTCGGCGGCCATTCAGACTTTTGGAGCAGACGCAACCAAGATTTACAAGGTCTTGACTTCTGGAGCTCAACCGAACGAACTCGTACCAACGCTTGCGAAGGAAGACATGCTCGACTCAGCAGGAATGTTCGACACCATAGTAACACTTCGGGCTCTTTGCGGCATACCGCAACCCAAAGAGACGACCGAGCTGTTTTATCGACTACTGAAACCCGGTGGACGGATCATATTCTTGGAGCACGTCGTTAACAGCTGTGACCCAAAGCGTGGTGGCAGCAAGGTTGCCTGGATTATGCAGAATGTCTACATGTTGATGGGCTGGCGGTTTTGGAATGGCGGATGTGAGCTTACAAGAGACACAGCGAAGACCTTACGAAATGCGGCGGCCTCCGATGGTGGTTGGGCAGATGTCAAGCTCTACGAGAGGAAGCCCTGGGGGTGTGTTCCGGAGATCTATGGGTATATGCAGAAGAAGGTGGCTGCTGGCCAGTCCATCAGAGTGACGATGTGAGAGCACGTTGAATAATGGTGATCAGTCGGCAGTCGCTTTCTGCAGGGGATTTTGTACGTAAGTCCGCAGCGTGTGCTTCAAAGCCTTCTGTATGACCACAGCGGCGCCGGCGAGATGATGCATGAGTACAGTACGGCAGCAATACGCTCCGTAGAGGGCACAATCGTGTCAGCAGTGTCAATGATCGGTGGGCTTGAAGGCAGAAATACCATGGTTTTACGTACGTAGAGCCTCGGTCTTTCCCGCAGACCTTGGCGACAAGACCCAGCGACCAGAACTCAATTTCAGCTTCCCAACTGCAACTCGACTATTCAGTGCCGGCAGTTGCGCAACACTCTTTGAACCATACAACGTGTCTTGTCCAGGAATTAGTGTTCAACGTGTTGACTGAATCCGGGCAGTCAAGCCATTGCTCTCTGCCACAGTTCGGAGCGCTCACGTCTTCGTCATGGCTAAAGCCGAGGTCCAGCTACCTTTCGAAGAGTGCCTCAGGCTGAGACAGATTTCCACAGTACGTTCACCAGCACCACGAATTACTCGATACTCACAACGAGAAGGACGTCTTCGAGAATGTGACCGAGCCATGGACCTGGCCTGGAAGCGCTGTCGTCCCAGGTGGCATCCTCATGTCAGAATGTGCAGCAGCAGCTTATCACACTGTGCCAAAGGACTTCGTCCTCGACAGCTTACAGGCGCATTTCCTCGGCGGACCCGACCCCAAAAGGCCAATGCAATTCAGTGTCACGCGGCCAAGTAACGGCAGAAGATTTGCTGTTCGGGTTGTGCATGCCAAGCAGGGTGACAGGACCTTACTTACTGCCACGATACAATTTGTCAATGAAGCTGTTTGGACCGGGCCGGCTATGACTCATTCGATATCGCGGCAGACAAGTCAAACGATATCTGAGATCACCCTAGACGATCTTGAGATAGGTCGACATAAGCTTGGGCCGTTCATGAAGTCCCAACGTTTGCCGCTCGTCTACAAGGGTTGGGTGGGAATCCGTTTTCTCTATCTCTGCTAACGACTCACAGATGCCTCTCGGTCTCCGACATCAGGCATCGCAACGTCTGTGGGCCAGATCATTCCACCGATTAGTGATCCAAGCAGCAAGATACACATCCTCGGCGTAATCAACCACTCCGATTACCACGTAATGGATGCCCCGATGCAGCTGTCAGATATTCCCTTCGGAATGCCGGCCATCAACGACTACTCTCGTACACGTACGCCTCAGATGCACAAAGTCGGCACTACATTGAATCATTCCATACACTTCCATATTCACGACGGATTCCGAGCCGACGACTTAATCTACACCGAGGCTGAGACTTCTTGGGCAAGAGACGCACGCGCTATGATCAGCACTAAGATCTTCACGCAGGATGGACTACTTACCGCGACATGCGTGCAAGAGGTGAGGACTTTTGAATGTGTGTGCTGGGCGACGGCTGACATGATGTAGGCCTTTTATGTGCTCAAGGATGATACTTTCAAAAGGGGAGCTGACACGAAGCTGTGAAATGGCGCGCGCAAGCCTCCTGTGGGTGCGTAACGATATCCTTGCTGTCCAACCCTCGCATTTCGCGATTCGGCTCGAAGAGTACCGAGCTGCACCAACGACACGCAGTAGTCCGGAGGCAGTCGCCGCATGTAGGATCGGGGCAAGCCCTGTAGCATCTCACTAGTCGCAGTAAGAGTAACTTAAACATGTCTTTCTCTTCATGAGACCGCTTTGTGACACAGAAACTGACGATTTGGACAGGAGGCTACGGAAACCGAGTCGCCCAGGGGATGTGCCTGCAATGTACACTGGGGCCAGGATCCATGTTCTGCTAGGCTATGAGATGGCGATTTTACCAACTGGAGTCGCTGCTGTGGCGTGGCCCTGATGAGTGCAGTCGTAGATAGAGAAGAAGGAATACACAGGGGCTCGGCGACTAGTACTGTAGGGTACAAGGAGAGACGTTGCATGATCAGTCAGCATGTCGTGTGCCCCGTTCTGCTGATCTCGCACATCGCTGCTACTACAGGCTGCCCGATGCCAGGGTACTCGATCACTGCGCCGGGACTTCTGTTCCAGTGCGTGTAAATCATGTCTCGTCGCGCATCACCTGTTCCTTGCGCTTCACTGGTACAGCCGCTACTTCCCACATCTTCTTCGCCAGCTCCCCAGGTGAAGGACGTACGGAACGCACTGCGGGCTTTCTAAGCTCCTACTTGTGACTGTGAGGAATACGGATTCATGACCTGGTGAGACACGCACTGGGAAGTGAGGGAGCCATTCTGACATCGCCTCAATAGCGCCTGACATGTTGTTACATCTTTCCTTATCTATAACTGACAGCGGGGACCCGCTGTACCTCTCATACTCGTGACCCACATGTATTCGGCACTCCCCGCGCGCAGCTGCGATAGCTTCGAGGCCATGGGTCTCACACGACGCGTCCTTCCACGGAGCGAGACGTTTTTGGTGTGTACAAAAATCATGAAGGTCATCGCTTGCACCTTGCGCACAAGTCCGGCACGTAGTGATCCGCATGGCGGAAACCTTCGTGCGGCTATATCATGGCGCTTGAGCTGTTTGTATTCGAGCTGGGTCTTGTACCCTTTTCTTGTCCTCGCACTTGATGTAGAGGGTGAAGTTGACGGTGTCGAAGAGTCTGTGCTTGCGATGAGCCTGGATCGCTTGTTCGTAGGTACTCGCTTGAGGTATGTCCCGTGCGTGGCTGTTCCCGAACACAGCAGACCAGGTGAGCTCAGCCTCTTTTACTTGACGGTTCGCTCGGTCGGTTTGTTGAAGTTTGGCCGTTGGGAGAGGGCGACGTGTTCCGCTTCTGGTACTGTTGCTGCAGTTCGCGGCGTCTGATTGCATTAGATAGCTCAACACATCTGTTGCTTGAGGATGGACCTAGCTCGCTTTTACCGAAATGGCAGATTGACGAAGCAGAAACTTGAACAGGTTAGGCGAGGATGAGGGAGGTATCGGCTCATGGTCGTCCTATTACTGGCCCCTTTGGCCGTCAGGGACAAAAAACAGTGACATCCACTTCGCCTAACGCTTGACACGTCTTGTGAGAGACAGGGTCTGGTAGAACAATACGAAGATTCTGGATCATGAGTGAAGCAGAGATTGACCCCACCATCAGGCAAGCCGAAGTCTTCGATTCCAAAATTTCAGTGAGATGGACAGTGAAGATAACAGAATCAAGCCCGTCAACCGAGCGTCTCTGCCTTCAAAATTTTTCCTGCGACCTTCGCGTCTTCTTCTTTTCATTCTACAACTCTCCTCTATCTTGTCAATCGCTCACTCCTACTCAAAATGGGATTGAAAGACAAGATGATGAAGATAATAGCATCACTTCGCGAGACGAAGGAGGCTGCAAAGCCTTCAGCGTCTCCTGAGTCAACAGGTCAGGCTGTTTCAGAACAGCAGGACCTAGACAGCAAGATGAGTGCAGGTGTGCGAGAGCAGTCAGCGCTCACACCATCTAATGCTGCACAGCTTGTCGGCCAAGCGGCGAATTCACGAGATTCTTCTACACAGACGGATAGCGTGGTGGTCGCTGCTTCTGGCAACGCTGTTATACCGCAGCCAGGTTCTGTTCTCCAGTTTCCGGCGGCTGGTCCACCTCGGACTGCACAGCAGTTTCCTGTCAATCAGCATCAGACTCTGTCCCATTCTAGGTTCGCAGTCACTGGTGAAGAGGAGCAGACAAGATCTGACTCAGCTTCAACTCAGCGAGACATGGCCGCAGCTTCCACTCAGGCAGGTGCGGCCAAGAAGCGCCCCGCAGAGAGTGTCGATGAGGATACCCTCATCACCGATGCTCCTTCTGTCAGCAAGAAGCGCAAGCCAAGGTACCTGCCTTATGAGCACATACTCGGTAGGTACCATTGCAGGGGCTTATTTCGACCAGGCTACCTTTGGTGGGCCCAGAAGGAAGAAGGCTTATCTGACGAAGACGTTCCAGGATTCGTCAACGCCGTCGGCAGGGTCTGCGAAACCAAAGGCACCTGCTTACACAGACCCTGTTCGCGAGCAGCTTAAAAAAACTGAAGAGATTCGCAAACAGGTCGAAGAAGAGTTCAAGCGATTCAAAGACCAAGGCAACCGCCCCACCACAGATCTGGCGATGGTTCCTGAGCAAAGTCTCATGGACGCAAAGAGCTGGATGCTTCGTGCTGCCATGACTCGCATAAAGGGGGTCGAGCGAAAGTGACGATCTGTCTGTCCAACTCAACGGGCTCACTCATGTGGTGCAGACCGTCGATATATTGAAACAGCTGCGACTACTCTCCTACGGGGAAGTCGAGCATGTGGGCAACGTACTCGAGCAGTACAGACAGGCTGCGCTGAAGAGCGACGGCATGCAGATGCGTCAAAACTTGACTTTTCTGGATGGCTGGTTGGCTTCAGTGCAAGTGGTCGACCTGCTCCCACAACATCCATACACGAGCAAGGCAAAGCCGGGTTCGCTGCAGGAGAAGTTTTCTCAGCTGCTCCTTGCCTTCGATGCAGTCTTGTCGTTAGATATTCGAAAGGAAGCATACGAGGATGTTACTGCGAAGGAACAACTCGATAAGGCACGTGTATCCTTTTCCGGATTGTACAATAGTCTGGAAGCTGCAGTCCAGACTCAGTCAGGATTGCGGTCAAAGAACAGCGCCGTTGTTAACAACATCGGGGATTTCTTGAGTTCGTATGAGCTGCTCTCGACGCACGACCAAGAATGTGAAAACGCCTCAAGGGTCATGATTGAGCATGCTGTCGAGCAGACTGTCGCCGAGAGCCAGCTAGAAATGGCGGCGCTCGGCGTCTACGCCAGGAGCGAGAAAGACTTCACCACAGTTTGTGAGAATTTTTTCGCCGTGGTGCGGCGCTTTGCCAGGATCCTCGTGAATCACTTGGAACGCCCTGAGAAGGATGGCGGAGGAGACCTCGCCATCCTGCTCAGATGAGTATCAGTCACTTGTGATCAGGTACCGTTGCATGGTTAGCTTTTTAGCTGACTATGCTAATCAATTCGGCTTTGACGTAGCCTCAAACCACAATGAGATTACATAGAAACGGAGTTTATCTACCTAACCTTTTTGCCAGTTCGTCTTTTGCCGTAGTTGATCTTTGACGCCCTTTGACTTTCCAGTCTTCCTCTCGATTTCACCGCGACTGTTGCCGTTATCGTCCCCCTTGTCTTTTCAAGTTCGTGGCCGAGTGATTGATACTGTATTGTTCTGTGAGGTGCTCCCCAGCCTTTGTCGCAAGTGGATATGTGCATCGGCAACAAGATCTGCTCACTGACCATAGAACTAATACACTGACCCTGCATTTGATTGATCGTTTCTTCCTACACTACGACAAGCGTTCACAAGAACAATCACGGAAATGGTTACAGATACGGTCACAGCTTGGAGCAAGACGGAGGCGACAGGGTTCAAACAGAGATCGTATTCACTCTAAGCTAAGCTTAATACTACCTCCTGAGCTCATCTAGTTCTTCTAGAAGAGAATCGATCTCCGCAGTGGCCTTCTCGTGTTCCGACTCGTACTTGAGTGCGTCTCGAAACTGTTCCCCGGAAATCTGAACTCTCTTGTCAGACTCATCGAGGTTGATATTCTGCAGCCCACTGAGCTCAATGTCCTCAACGTTCTGTTGCAGAGCTTCGTGATCGCGATCATCATATTTATTAGGCTGACCTCGATTCATGCCGGCGTATGCGGTTGACAAGCCGCCATCTCACGGGTAAGCTGACCACTACTAGTGGTCAGCTTCTCATCGAAACCAATGTGCGATGTGTGTATTGTCTTAAGAATTTGCCATGTCGAGGTCGTTGTCTGGAAGACCTCTCCATGCCGCAACTTCAACACTGCACACAATAAGCCCAGAATAGGACTTATGGTTCCAGCGTGGTTTGAATGATCTTTCGATCTCTGTACCACACTTTTACCGAGCCCGAAATAGACGGGGCATCTGCCCAGAGGGTTGTCGAGCAAGTGGTCTTGGTCAGTACCCTTCAACTTTTCGTACAATTCCCAATGATGTTGCGCGACATATGTGAGCCATTCTTGGTGGTGTATGAAGTTGTCGTGCAAGGTTCCGCTCCGCTGCACTGGGCTGGTTCAATGTGCGCTGAATGGACACGAACACAGCATATGTGCCTTGGCGGTCACTTGGAGTCAAATACGCCTGGACTTCTGAAGAAAACGCAGAGTCTTGCATCTTCGATGCAAGGTCCCCGTTGATCAGAGCAACGATTACCTTTGGATGTAATTGAGAGAGGTAGTACAACAGCGCTAGGCCACTGCAAGCTACCCAGTCTTCAATTATAAGTTTCCAAGAACAATGCACCCCCTCAAGGTCGAGTACCGCTGCTTCATCTCCAGTTGAGGGAAGGGCTGAACTCGAACCTCCAGCTGTTGTAGGGCTCAGTATGTCACCTGCAGAGGCAGATGATCGGACCCGAGCCAGAGGTTTCTGTGACAAGGTCCATCGCCCCGCAAAGGGAAAGCACGAGCCCTCGTGCTCGTCGACTTCGTCTCCCTCTTCAGGGTCTTGGATGACCTTGTCTTGCAACTGCTGGTTAACAACATCCCCGACGTTTTCAGCGTCGTCGATGTCCAGAGTCCCAATGCTTGCCAATGCCTCTTCACCTGAAGCTGCATCTTCGGCTTCTGTAGCTTGCCCGTTCTCGGCACGCCATGTGTGCGATGTTCCTCTCGCGCTTCTTCAACAGCGATTTGAACCATCATGTACGCGAGACCTTTGACACCAAATGTCTCGTAGTACCATGCCATGCCCTTCTGTCGGGCAGTGACTAGCGAAGCAAGTCCTTGCTAGTTAGACAAGTCCTTGTATTGCGACAAATCAATGTTCTGGGGTCCCAGCTCACTGACTCTTGTCTTGAGTTGACGTGTGTTGTGACGGAGCGCCTCAACTCGCGTAAAGAATTCTCCAGGAATAAGCCTGGAGGTCTGGTCATCGTTGTCTTCCATGCTGTACACACGGCTACTGTGATGAATGATGGTACATCAGTTAGAACTTATGGAAGTTTTCGCAGTGTGTGAATAAACAAAGATTTGCGTCCTCAACCACGTGTCAGGCCCCTCGTGACGTGACGAGACGTCCTGAAACCCCTCCAGGACCCATCTTCACCTTCGTTCTTGATATATTTCGCTTACTGTCGACGGACCTCGCTACTTCCATCATCTTTGTACGCCCTCCCACTCCGTCTTTCAGACATCGCCATACCTGTCACATTCACCGAGGTTGTCATTGTGGTTCTCAGCCATATATGCTTGCTCGCAACTGTAACAACCCTTCACTGCGTCCTCAACATTACATGCTTGAGACACCACGACGCCGCTAAAGGATAGCGGCCTTCCGAGGGGTTGACGTTGACTCAGAGCTGTGTAAGGTCTTCACCAACAAGACCACCAAACACGATACAACGACAAAGCTCGAGCGGGTCTATCAATGATTATTACCGTGCACGTTTGTCAGTTGCAGGGATGATCTTTGCGCGGGGAGCCGGCCGATACCGTCAACCATTTCAAATCTCCACATCTGAGACGTCTCCATGATCCGCCTTGACCGAGAAGGGTTAGCGAGCACCTGCGCCCAACCTCCATAAAACCCGATTGTCTGCCGTATATCGTCCAGCTTCCGGTGCACTCGATTCCAAACACTGCCATTGACATTCAAGAAGCCGCAAGGTGGGCACCAGAAGTGCGCAAACTTTGAAGAGATCAGACGCACTATCATACCGAGGCAGGGAAAGCACTGAGCAAGTCGTTGGTAGACGGAGATAGTTATACAGATGTCACTCACGTTTGATCGGAAGTCATCATCAATTCTTGAAGCATTGGGAAAGGGGAAATGATATGCAGCTGGCGAAGATTGGTTGTGGTAAATTACTATTATATTGCCGCCTAAGTTATAGATATAGAGCTGCTCAATATCTGTACCCTTGGTGAGGAGAGCATGCAACGCGCAGACTTATTCGTGGTAACTATAAGTCACACAAACTCTCCTAGCAGAAGCCCTTGCCTCTCCCGCTTCCACTTCGCATTAAAAGCGGTGCTCGGTGTGGAAGGTTTGCACCTGAACCAAGCCCGACAAAGCCTATACCGTCAAAGATATTGCTCCAGAGAACTGCACTGGTACAATCATCGATCTAGTTGTTGCTGTAGTCATCGTTGCTGGCCAAAGGTGGCAATGTACAGTTACCCGAGGGCTGTACCTTGTACGGCGCCAACATTCCCCTTTCCAAATGGTTATCAACATGGCAGATGGCATTCCACACGCCTGGAGCGCCCGCAGTCATCGTCAACGCAACCATGTCTCCATCATTGAGAGAATGACTTGCCGCCCATCTACCCTGACCCTCGACTTGAAAGTTGTTACCGTGCAAGTGGAAGACATGGCTGGCTGAGCCGAAGGCGTACGTGTACCAGATGACGCCGTCAGCCTGACACATCTCGAATGCTGGCGCATTGCTAAAGACGTAGCCGTTGATGGTATGAAAGTTGGGCGCCTGTGATGTGCTCAACGAAACACTTGGTGTGTTTGTGAGTTGTGGGTGCCAAAGGGTGTGGTTGCCTAGCCCGCTGATGCTGCTTGGGTTCGGACCAGAATAAGTCGCTGATGCGCTGACACCTGCAGCGGCCGCGTTCTCACCAGCCAAGAAGCTCTTTCTTTCATGGTAGATATTGAACAGGAAGATGAGTTCGCGGTTGGTCGCCATCGTCTGATTCATCTTGCCTGATGCGTAGATGATTGTGGGTCCTTGCAATCCAGCGTTGATGTCGGCGCCGAGGTTAACGTAGTTGTGGTATGCGCGCAGTGCCGAGTTACTGCCGTCGATTGGCCCGGATGACTGGGGAACCACCCATTTGTAGACGTAGCAGCCTCCAGGTGGTACCGCGTCACCGGGTATGACAGGTTCCTCGACACCTGGTACGAGGACTGTCGGGTACAGAGAGCCTTCGTTTTGCTTGTTATAGCTAAGGCCCATGGAATGCAGAGCAGCATAGTGTGCAGGCATCTTGTTGACGAAGTAAATCTCGATCATGTCTCCGACCTCCGCACGCATGACTGGACCATTCATGCCGGCATTGTCGGGTTGGGAGGTCTTGGTGCTGAAGGTATCGTCGGTATAGCCAACGTACTTTGCCTTCTTCCATGGTCCAGTCCCAAGTATACTACCTGCTGACTCGAGATAACCAGCAGAGTACGCTCGGGGAGAGTCCTCCATAGGTACACCAAGCCAATTGTCCCAGCCTGTCGGGGCGTAGTCCCAATCCACGATCTCGGATGCAACGTAATACTTGCGGATGTTACCCGAGAAGTGGAAGTCGCTTGGTGTATCAGGAGGAATTTGGTCGTCCATCATAGCTTTGCATTGGGCCGATGACAAAATTGTGTTGTTGTTGAAGAGAGTGTTCGTGGTCATGCTAGAAGACGTTGATGAGGTCGCAGCTGCGGATGAGGTAGAGCTCGCCGACGGTGATGCGGATGAAGACCATTCTGCCCACGCCGAGGACGACCCAGGAGCTGCTACTGCCGAAGTAACCAAGGACATCAAGATGCCTGCTGACACCAGATTGGAGAGTTGATTCATGTTGATGAGGATGGGTGAAATCGTGCTTGATTCCTGAACATACGGAGGGAACTCGCTGACCCATTATATAGTACGCCATCCGCTGTGCACGCTACTGTAGCTCAGCCGATAGTAGTCCGTGGCAACGACTATGATTCGGAGTTCGGAATTCATGGAGTGTCGTATAGGTTTAAATGGCACAGAGTTCAGAGGCAAACCAGTGAGGACTGCTCAGGAAGTCAGCATCAGTGTGATTGAAAGCGTATAGCACAATACTTTGTGGAGCTTCGCACTGAGCTAGACTGACAGTGAATCTCGACATCGTAATACAATAACTGGTCGCAGAGGATTGGTTCAACTGCGGCGTTTGATGAGATGCTTACATCCATATTCGACCCGAGACGTGGAACAAGACGAAACTTAGAGTTGATAAAGGAGTGCCGGCCTCAGACGATCGTAGACCTACAGTCAGGGACTACGGTAGACGATTGTACTGACCAAAGTCTATCCTCCTAGTGACATATCGTGAAATCTGTGGTTTGAGAGCAATATAGACATCTGTGGACATCGGTTATGGCGGACCAGGCTACGGTGACTCGAGATATCTCCGTGCCGTTCCAGAGAGGATGAAGTTTCGTCCTAGGTGCATGGCCTGACGCTTTTGCACGCCAGTCTAAAATTAAGGCCCGTGACTGTAGACCTGGCTTCGACAACGTTCCCGAAACCGCATATTACCGACGTCTAATAGGCGACCTAAACCTGCATCGCTGTTCGGCGACGATACCACAGCTGAGCACGAAAGCAAGCTCGAACACGCCCTTCGCGAATGTGAGCGAAACCCGAATTATGGTCGTCCGAAAATCCTGCTACTTCGAGTACCTTTCGCGCGACCGCATCTGACCTTACGCGGGATCTCGCGGATTTTCCGGTCCGCCACGAAAGGTCTCGAACTCACTTTCAACCGCTCTGTTTTTAATTGAGGTCAACTTTGCTGTGTGGCGGGTCATGTCATCATCCCCGCGACTGCGGTATGGTTTGGCTACGTCATCCGGTAATCCGCTGTTCGTAATGCTCGTAATGCTACCAAAAATTGCCTCGCTGTGCTCTTGGCGTTGAACGGCTCTTTTATGCATCTCATCTTATATAATCCGGACACGTCGGCAGATAACATGCTCCATCAAGATTGGTCCATCGCGAAGTGATCGGTTATTGACGTGACCAGGGCTCGAGCGCCAGGCAGCATCCGACAAATCCGGTAGAGTTTTGAGCGAGGGAGAAAGTATTGTATGCATTCTCGGCTATGAGACGGTTTCACAGTAAGATGATCATCCGGCTGAGGTACGTCAGAATTGGTCCCCAATATGAAGAAGCGTTGAGCTTGAAAGACGTTAGGTCAAAGCTTGGTAAGGACATGGTAACCACTAGTCAGTCGGATCAAGAATCTACTTCGTTGGTGTGCTCAGAAGTAAAGAGCCACCTGACTTCCGACTAGTTGGGCTTACCAGATTGTTCCAATTCTTCGATGTCTTTACGGCCTTCGCAGATGCCATTTGCAGCGTCTCGTAAGTCGCTGGACAACACACCATACTAGCAGACGGATAAACTCCCTTTGTCCCCAAGGCCAACAAGGGCACCAACCGCAAGACCGGATAGTCCTGTGTGACGGAGACTTCGTCCTTTCTAAGGTGGCTTGCGATGCGCAGTCTCTTTGAAGACTCCTACCTTTCTATGCCTTCCTTGCCGCATACGACCATTGCTCTACTCTCACCGCAAGTTCTTCTTCGCAAGGATCATCCTGTGTGATGATCGGCTTCGTACATCTAGCCGAAGGCAAGCGAACACGTCTGCCGCGCTCACTGCGTACGAGATCTGACAGATTACAAATGCTGCCGGTTTCCCAAGTACGTTTGCACTGCTGACCATGACTTCTCGACTCGTGTTTCGAATCTTCGAACGTTGGCCTGTATCGATGCCAGGTTCTTTGCGGTTTTATGCGAAACCAAAACTTAAGCGGGTTTCAGATGCTTGGAACCATACAAGGCTTGAAGACGGTCGTGCTTGCCTGGTGGGTTGTCTCTGGGACATGAACAAAGAGAGTGGACACGTTTGAATGTTGACCGACCAAGACCAAGACCGCTACCGCTGCTTCAGGAGTGTCTAGAAGTGACAACAAGTATAGAGACAACTTGCATGCTAAACCATTCCCTTTGACGCAACCTGCCTTCCGAGCTACCGAGCTGGCTTTCTCAAGATCCTTGCCAGTTGCTCTAGACGTGTCGATGATCTATCGTTCTCGGATTTCTGTAATGTTCCATGGGCCAAGTTGCTGACGAAAGCACGAGTTACTACGATATCATGAGGGATCCACGAAGACGTGCGCAACGTCGAGCCACTGACCGGGACAGGTCATCTGTACCTGTCTCGCCCGTCGCTCACAGCATTGCTCCTTCATCGAGGACACGCATGTACGGCGACCACTGGGAGCCCAACGAGTTGGAATCACGTCGTCAAAGCGAAGGCATACCCAACCCGTCATTCGGTAAGCTTAACCTGACATCAGCCGGTGTCGCACCGTATCACTGACCAGGCTTGTACAGTCACATATCCGTCGGATCCCATATTTCCTATCCTGACCGCCATCACGCAATTCCAGCAAGACCAGGAAGACACAAACATCGCCCTGGAAAGAACGAAGGGGGCAGAAGTATCAGCACTGCAAGACGAATGCAAAACGCTAGTTGAGCTTGTGCGAAAGAGGGACGTGGAGAATCGGCAGTTACACAAAAGAGCAAAAGAGGTTCAAGAAGAGAGCGAGGAGATACTCGCAGGCAAAGTTGCCGAAGGCCTCCGGTCACACAGGAAGGACATGTTTGACAAGAACAAGCAAATCGAAACACTGAAGGCCAACATTAGCATACAATCGAAGATGATCCAGGGTATGAGTAAGCACATGGTCATGAAAAGCGTGCTACGGCCGGAGATGTCCGACAGCAGGCTCTCACTGAAGCGCAGAGCCTCTGCTGCCGACCTGGACGCTGAACGTTGTTTGAGATGAGACCCCACCAAAGCTTACAGCTCTCGAGCCGCGTGCAGACAAGGACCTCTCGAGCAACATATGGTCGAATTGAGACCTGAAAAGCCGAGCAGCAAAATCCCGCTGATCTTGAACAGCGAAGGAACACGAGGAGATCGCAAGTCTGCAGGAGAAGGTGCAGCGCAAGGCACAGAAGTGGAGATCTGGGTCTTGAATAGAACTCTGAGGTAGTTGTACAATTCGTTACATCTAGGGTAGTGGTATATGTTACATGTACATACTTCCAAACAGGCGTAAAAAGCTCATCTGTGGAAGGAAGGGCGCTTTTCTATCTGCGGGTATCTATAAGCCGCCCATTGTCGACAACGTGTTTGTCGACGCCTTTTTTATCACCGGGCTCGCCTTTACTGGACGCATGACCACTGACGCGGCCTCGAACAATTCACCCTCGAAGTAGGGATCTTCGAAAAAGCTATCTCGATCGGCTGTCCCGTCTTTCGGATATTCTGGCTGGCGGAGAAAATACGCTTGCAGGGGCATCTCTGGGGGCGTATCTAGATAGCTTTGAGGCGAGAAGGACAAGGTCGACACGCTGTGCAGGGATGGTAGTCTCCCACAACTGGAGTCGGATGCACCTCTGCTTGACTGACTGCCGTAATGCCGTGACTGTCGGATTCGTCTCGGTGGTGTGACAGGAGGAACTTGAGCAACGGACTTGGTACTTGTCACGTCCGGGGTGAAGCTCTGGCGGGATGCGTTGGTATCGCTGGCGTAGAACGGTCGAGAGTACGATGAGAGCCGCGAAGATCTTGACAGGTTCTGCGATTGCTCTTGCTGTGGCTCTTGCTGTGGCTCTGGCTGAGTGGGTAAATCCGGCACCTCGGGAATGAGACCAATACCATTCTCTATAGAACGAGATTGCCAGATGCTGCTCGCGTACAGACTGCGTTCTCTCGACAGGCGCACAACGTCATGCTTTCCCAGAGTTGTCGAACTTGGTCGAGGCCTGCAACGCTGAGGAGTGGTACCACGCCGCGAGTTGGTGTGGAATCGGGCCCGGGGCACCGAGACCATGCAACGGGTGGACGATATACTCTCTCGCTGCGTTCGGTGTTGATGTTCGTGAAAAAATATTTGGAAATCCTCAGATGACGGATGCTCGCATCGGTCGCAGTAGTCGCTCGAAGAATCGACAAGCGAGATGGAGCTTTCGTGGAACGAACGTCGCCCTAGGACCTCGTTGCTTCGGTCATCGGACCGACCATCACACTCCGGATCGCCGTGTATGTTGAGCTCTCCCAACTGATCCAGAGTCTCTGAAAACTGTGTGTCAAGGACTGGCATCTGGAAATCCACATCCAAAACCTCGTTAAGACGTTCGGACAGCTTTCTTCGATGGACAATGCCGGCATCAAGCTCTGCCCAGTAGCTCATTCGCCAGTCTTTTCGTGTCTGACGAAGGCTTGGCCTGGCTTCTTCTCTACGCGACGGCGGTTCCTGCCCGCTCTGAGAGTCGGTCGTGGCATTTCGTGTTTGCTCGGAGCCGCTTCTGTGCGGTATGGAAAAATTGCGGGATAACGATTTTCTCGGGCTCTTTTGTTGTCCCCCCCAGCTTGACCCTGTCTCAGGCCTCGGCCGTGTTGGCAGGTTGTGCTGATGACCATCTGCCGCCTGACAGACCAAG
Organism: Knufia petricola; assembly: GCA_002319055.1. Classification (NCBI taxonomy): domain Eukaryota; kingdom Fungi; phylum Ascomycota; class Eurotiomycetes; order Chaetothyriales; family Trichomeriaceae; genus Knufia; species Knufia petricola. Next base: position 45,276 of record NMUC01000019.1, on the reverse strand, counting down.
CCATGTGAACTTCGTGGCGCGCTCCGGCACGGATGCTGAGTGAGGCCGCTTACTCGTTGTGGGGGATACGCGGTCTGCGAGTAGTACCTGACCGGGGAGATAACCTCTGGGGCATGTTGAGCTTGACCAATTGAGACAGCTTCGCCCCGCCAAGGCGCTGAATCCGATCGCGCACTCTGATACGATAGGGTAGATTCGGTCGGCGTTGGATCAAACACCGGGGGTGAGTACTGAGCGCTTGGATCGTCTGCACAAGCTGACTGACGTTGAGGCGTACGATCATTCGACTGCTTAAAAAGCTTTCTCCATTTGAAGGGTGGACGTTGCGGGAAGACGCTGCGTCTGGATCCTGGTTGATCTGCCATTGACCTTAGAAGGAGTGGAGGAAGGCTTGTTCGTCACAATGGCCGTGAGGACGATCGGTCGTGGTTAGGTCGTCAATCTCATAGGAAATTGCCAAAACGACCGCGTGATTAGCCCTTCAATCTGCTGCGGCAGCAATGGTCCAAAGGAAAGTGATTTCGTACCAACTGATCCTCAAGTATAGATACCAGCTGGGCCCCAGCCGCACTAATTGGAGACTCCTTTCAGAAGCCGGGTGGCTGGCTAGTCCCCTCGCTGTCTATGAGATGACCCATATTATTGAGGTCCTGCTAGGGAATGGGTTCTCCTGGGCCGTTGACATGACCACTCTCTCAACGCCAGCTAGAAACCTGCGTGTAGCCCGTCATGTCCACATCGATCAGGGATTCAACGGCAGAAGGAAATTCGAAGACGTGGTATCGAAAAAGCTTGAGGCCCAAGTCCAGGATCGAATGAGCAAGCGAGGATAAGCTTACCGCGAAGTTGGTGTCTGAGTTTCTCAAACGCTCGACTAGCGCCAGTTTCATGACAAAGGTTCGAGCTAATTGACCCACTTTCGGTCCAGTCCATGTGCCCAGCACTGGCTGCCCATCGCGTCGCAGTCCGATGTTTTCATCATGGTAGTTGGAACTTGCACCTTCGCTCCCGGCAACTTCTGTTCATCTATCTTACCGTCAAATCGGCCTGCGACTGTGGTAAGGCACAAACAGCGTGTCAGGTTAAGTGCGCTTGCGAAGCACAGGTGGAATTGCGCAATCGAATGAGCGGTTCAAGCCTAAGCTGTTGAGCTCTGGGTATGGAGCGTGCCAGTCGAGTCATCTCCGGGAAACTCAAAATTAAGCTGCCTAGCTCTTGGAGCGCGTGATTGCACGCATTAGCGGCTTGGCCTGGATCTAAAGCACAATCTTGCGTGGTGCTGCCGATAATGCGCATGAACGCTTTCTCCAGATACAACGTCCACATTCGAAGTTGGGACTGGCGATTCTGTTCTCTTGCGACAGCATCGCTGTGACATACATTGTTCATGTCGTTTGGTCCGATCGCTGATGCTAGTTGCTGGCAGGGGTCCTTGCAAAGTCAGGATAGCGCTGCAAGAGCCGTTGGTTCTTTCTTCCAGAATCATCCACCTTTCCTGTATCATTGGACAGCACTCTACGGAGTCTACCTCATATAGGCCTAGCGGTACCTGGGATGGTTCGTTGATACTCGGATCCTTTCGCCAGATGATCCACTTTTGGCAGGTACAATTTGCGTCTTGCTTGAGACTGGCTAAGCTGCAACAGAACCAAGCAGTGAATGAACGCTAATCGACTTACCCTGCAAAAGCAACTCAAAGGTCTCACGCTAGGCTTTGAATCGATTACGAGGCGGAGACGGGGCGATCATTCTGCAAACGCGTCTCTCATCAGGTCGATTCTTGACTGCACCCTAGTAGCCAATCCCAGTTGCAGCAGCGTTGACAACTGCAGTATGTCGAGGAGACTCGGGCTCTGCAAAGGCTAGCCATACCAGAGACTGGCTTTGACCGTAAGGCTGGAGACTGGAGATCAACCAATGGCCTTTGATGATGCTAATGTCGCCATGATGTTTACGCGAGTTGTGACTTCTATTACAACAACTGCTTCGTCACTGTCGACGTGGCTCTCCCGGCATATCTGTACGGATGATGTGCTGGACCTGTACCAGCGTCTTCCGATTCTCCTCCCGAGCATAGGAGATCAAAGCTAGGTCGGCGGACTATCAATGACTTCCGCATGCGACACAGGACCGCACGTCGGAACAGCCACGAACCATCGACACTCGAATTATCGTCTTGCCCGCCGCAACCACTACTGATTCTCACTAACCGCGGTACGTTTTGACTTATCTGCCGAGCTGCAACCGTGTACCCTCGAACCTGTGGTATCAGTATCTGGGGAGTTGAGGGCTAATGCCCAAGTGTGGCTCGCATTCAGGCCCCCGACACATCCGACAAAGAATGAGTGGTCTATCCGAGGTTCGTAGCGATTCGTTTGTGGTTGCCTACCGGGTCCATCTGGACAAGAAAACCCGATGTGTAGTCAGTCTTAAGGGCACTCCCAACATGCTGATACCCGATAGATCCTTTGCTGTAGGTGAGTAGTATCGTGAACCGTCCTGTTTAGCTCCGGCATTCTTTGACGATGTTCATGTTACTGCTGACGTCACCTACCTTGCTTCAAGTAGGACAGCTACATGACAATCGAGCTACACCTAGGTCCGGTACATTCATAGACAGACCACGAATAAAAGATGCCACCCGTACGACGCGCCAAAAAGGTATCCACTTCCGCTAAGGTGGCTCCAACATCCCCAGCACTCGACCCTAAACAGGATGCCTCACCCCCAAACATAAGCGCAAGCGAGACACAAGGTTCGCCGAAACCAGCCAGCAAAGGTGACGGTAGCGTGTCTCCTTCCCACAGTATTGAAGGTTTCGATCCTGCGCTTCTCGACGAGGAGGAAGTACCCGGGCAACACGACGATGGCCATCCCGGACCACCCAGCACTTATGCAGCAGGTGTAGGAGGATACAACGCGCTCAAGTCATTCAATGGCCAGGTCTATTCAGGCATGGCGGTGGGCGGATCGCACACCTGGAACTACGATCAAGGTGTCTGGAAGGAGACCAAGGCGGAACCAGACTTGTGGAAGATCGACTATGAGACCACCAAGAGGAGAGCGAAGAAGGCGCCCAAAGGAAGTGGAGCTCCCGTAGGAACCGAGTACCACTGGTTGATTGTTGCACATCAGGTAAGCTTTGAGGGCTCATGCTAGGAATGAATGATTGCTCAGTCACTGATTTGCTTGACACACAGTACGTCAAGAAGATAGATGCGAACGCATACGAGACGCATCTTGTCGGGTCGAAATATAAGCTAGCGCACAAAGGTGCTGATACCAACTCATGGTCAGTCTCTACCGTCAAGGCGCAGCGTGAGCGGGAGCTAGAGCTTCTCGAGGATGCAAAGCGACGTGTTCAGGGCCTGCCGCCTGTTCTGGCGGGTGAGAAGGTTAAAGTCGAGAAGCGTGAGAGGGGCCAGCAGAAGCTGGACAGTCTGTTCGCGAGATCTGCAGAGAACAAGGCCGAGGTTGTAGTTGGAGAGAAGAGGAAGAGAGAGGAGTAGCTGGACGAGGGGACTGGGATCCAAGCTCGAAAGCTGTGTGTACACTACATCCCTACGTGAATGTCGACATCGAACACCAGCCGAATTCCGGTGGGGGTCAATCCACTCACGGGTTCGTCTCACTGTGAGCAGGACAGACTGCTCCGACAGTTGCCTCACCGGACCTGATTTGAGCTCCGAGGTTCAAACAACTTCCCTTCAAGGAAGGAGGAGGCACAGTCGCGTGAAAGCGAAGAAATAAAACCAAGTCGGCAACCACAGCTGAGCTACAGCAGTGGCCATCGCTTCATTACCATCTAGCTACTGGTAGTACGGTCGAATAACTTGTCGCGGATACGAAATTGAAGCTTGACCGGACAGCAGCTGACTCTAAGAAGGGCGCGAGCTATGTGCGCCGGCGAAATATGCAGGAAGACCCGTCTCGTATCAGGCCAGTCTCTGCTTTACCGACGGTCGGACAGCGCTCGCTCGAGCGGATGAAGTCAGTCACTAACTGCGTCTGGACTAAGCAATTCCCAGTCACTGCAGTGAGTGTCGTTGCCAGGAGCTGTGACACTGGACTTGCAAGTGGCGCTCATCCATGGGATATTTCTGTCGTGTGGCAACGACAGTCATAAGATCCCACCCAACATACCCAGAGCAGATCGCAGGGCTTCATGAAAGCAAAGCCCCGTTCCGCTAGGGTCTAATCGCCATCCAGTCTCTCGGCCGCTATCTACTCCTCCTAACCACACTTACACCCTCGCCCCCTTGCCCTTGGCTGAGAAGAACCGATACCCACTCCCCTCAACCTCCATCCTCCGACTCGACAATGCCTTAGCGTAGTACTCCTCACTCTTCCCTTCACTGGCAATGAACACCAGCCGCCGCCCACTGGGCATCATATCCCACCACTCCTTCACACAGGCTATGAGCCAACTGCCCAGCCCCCTCCCCCTCCACTCTTCCAACACATAGACATCTGTCAGATACGCCACCGTCGTACAATCCGTGATCAGCCTCGCGAGTCCAATCATCGCAGGCCGAGGATCTTCGCTGTGCTCTTCGTGGTGCGTAGTGGAGGTCTGAGTATCCGCTAGCTCGGCGGTGGCGGAGTAGAGTCCGAAGCAGACGCTGCGAGAGAGCATGACCTGGAGTTCTTCGGGCGACAGTTCCGCGGCCCAGGGGAGTTGGCCAGAGGCGAAGGCTTTGTTAAGGGCCGAGTGGTCGATGAGGGCGGGGTCTGTGCTGATGATGAAGCCATCGCGCGACCATTCGTGCTGTTTGGTGGTCGGGAGAGACATTCTGTAGGTTCGTGGCGATGCTTGCGTTGAGATGCCTGATGTCGTGACTTCTTTCGAGTTGGATCAAATATACTGCTGTTCAGGTGTAAGATGTGTCTACGTGTGTTGTGTTGTACGTTACGTCTACTGCACGATGGGTATCCAGGATATGTCATTGTTGATGGAGCGAAGATGTCATGACTCAGGGAAGATGGCATGGCATACGCGGCTTCATGGGCCACTTTCGACCAGCCAGCAGCACTGGCGGCCTGGTGATACGATGGTCGACAGATAAGCTATCTCTATAGCAAGGGTTGACTTGTTACGAACCCTAAGATGCCAAAGCTCAAGACGTACAGAATCGTAGCAGAGAACTCATTGACTCGAATAGGTATGGCTGATTGCCGGATACGGCAAGCTGTGTCAAGTCGAGGACCGAGCCAAAAGAAGAAGAATGTTGCAGAAAGACTAAGGCCCGGAGCTTCTACGAGTAGGGTTCTCGAGAGCGCACTTCGCGCATCAGTTCTTCTATGTCCGAGTGAGAAGCACAGAGGTAGCCTGCCAAACGCCTAGCAAATGCGTGCTCATTCAATCTAAACTCATCACAGATTCGTCAGGTAGTCTTCAATCTCCTCCTTGCCCAACTTCCGGAAGCGTGGTCCAACAGCGCCTTCAACGCCCTCGTAGCCCAGCAGTTGGTTGGCTGGCTCACCCACGATACCAATCTCGACCGTGTCTCCGTTCATCTCGCCTTCTATTGTTTCCTTGAGCGTCAGCAAAGCGATATGTATGGCATCCTGCAGTTCCAATTCCTGTGTATATCTCTTCTCCAAGAATGTCTTTGCACTTGTAGCACCCTTGCCGATGGCTGTTGCCTTCCAGGGAAAGTAGGAGCCAGACGGATCGACTTGGTACAGAGATGGACCACCCTTCAGGATGCCACCTGTTCTGCTACCGGCAGCAACTGTCTTCTCGGCATCTGTTTCGTCGCTCTTCGCCTCCTCGGTCTCGGGCTCAATGCCATCATCCCAGCCGGCAATCAACAAACTCACACCATACGGCCTCACACCTCCCGACTGTGTAGCTTCCTGCATGACTCTCGCAACATCCTGTACTAGGATGCGGGTAGGTGGGTACTCATTGTAGATGCGCTTGTAGTTGGTGTGGGAGACTTTGCGGGCTTTGTCGACCAGGACACGGTAATCTGGTCCCATGCCGCTGTAGACCATGCCGATGTTTGGTGTGACGAGCGAGATCTTAGAGAGAGAAGGAGCATCGATGAGTGGAGAGGAAGACTTCTTTTCTGTTGCAAGGACGATGCCGTTCGTTGCTGGTGAAGGTGTCAGTACTGAGACGAGAGTGGTGAAGCATACGCTATACCTTTTATGCCTAACGAGGTGACTCCTTGGTTGACTGCATTGAGGGCATATTCAATCTGCACCAGCTTGCCGCTGGGCGAGAAGGTAGTGAGGGAGAAGGAATATCTGTCCGCCATGGCGGAGTGTCTGTTGGCTTAGAGACCTGTTTCCAAGTGACCGCTGAAGCTGTATAGGCGGGGGTAGGAGATGTCCTTGGAATGTGCTGATATTGGCCCAAGCGGTGCGACAGAGTATGTGGCGATGGCTATGGTCGTCGATACTGAGGTGCTATCACTATGCTTGCCAGAAGGTCGCGAGGCTACAATTACTGGCGCGTCACCTTCCAAGGCAGCCAGGCACCTAGGCGTACCTGCACTGGCAGCTGCAGATCGCTCAACGCTAGTAGGTACCTAGCGAAGATTCTGCTTCTCAAGGGCACAATTCATTTCCCTCTCTACTCGTACGAAAGACCGACTATCTGATACGGAACGTTGTCTTCCCCCGGACGTTGAGATTCCGAACTTCCTTGGTTGAAGCTTTCGTGCTTGAAAGAGGAGCATAGAAGGTGTCACAAGTGAAATGAAAGAAGCCTAGACAGCCGAGTGCTCGGCATCCCCGCCGATGGCATGATCACTTCAAGCCAGGTGTTCTTCATGAAACAACTTAGCATATTCAGCTCGACAATTCCAAAGACGTCTGAGCTACCCGAGGCTTTGTTTTGGGCACATCAAGTTCCCAGTCGCACCTTCCCATGAGCCGCGGACAGTGTGCGAAGCAATACATGCGACCACGTGCACTACTACTCACTTGCGTCTAGTCTAATATCCAGCACCTAACAACGAAGACCAGTCGCCATGCAAGCTGCTGAACACACCAATCCTGAAGCGAAAGCTCAATCGACCGATTCGACCACATGGACCTACCCGACACGTTTCTGCCGAATCTGTCGAGAAGATGTCCCCGCCACAGTGACTATGTACCCGCCCGGTATCCCTATGCAGTTTCAGACACCGATTGTCGAGTACAGAAACGACGACGAGTACGGCCGGTTGATCAAGCCTTGTCATTGCAGAGGCTCATTGAGATACATCCACGAGCTCTGCCTGCTGCGCTCCAGAACAGAGAACAGACGAGCTGGTTCCATGTGGAAATGTCATGAATGCGGTTATCAGTTCAACTTCAAGAGATTGGCCATACAACGCTACCTTAGCAACTGGTACTTTGTCAGTGTGTTGACCGTCCTGTTCATGGTCTGTGTGGTATTCATACTAGGCTTCGTTGCTGATCCGATCATCAATATCTACTTGGATCCATACGACAGCTTGATGGGTCATGAGTCCATTTGGGACGAGCTGGAAGTGAGGGCCGTCCTGGAAAGTCCTGTTTCCCAATGGTCTCAACACTTCGCCAAGGGCTTCATCTCCATGGGTCTGGTAGGGTTCCTGAAAACCTTATTCCTCAACCCCTTCCAGTGGGTGAATCTTCGCTTTGGCGGCTCCCTGTCATCTGCTCGAGGCACAACGGGCAGAGATCGAGCCGTCAACATCAGCTGGATCGCCATTGTTATAGGTGTATGTTCAGCCTTTGCCTTCTTCTACAAATTCGTCCAAGCTATCATCCAGAGATCACTGCAACGAATCGGCAACAATATTGTCGACACTCAGCTACCAGGTGATGATGACGATCTGAAGCCTCCGCCAGGCTGGAAGCATAGGTCCTCAAAGGAGCCACAGAGCAGCACTGCTCAGCAACAAACAAGTGGAACAAATCCAGTCACAGAGCACAAAACGTCTGCTGAAGAGCACGTCGAGGTTTTGCCACAGCAAAGTCGAAAATCCTCCTATTCAGGTGCAGGCGAAGAAGCCGTTGATGATCAGCCAACCGAGGTTCGTCAGAATGAAGGCGGTCAACACTTATCGACCCGTCTCATGAGCGGCTCATGGGTCGACGTTGGTGGAGATGATGACAACGCTCTTTCAGGTGTGCACAGGCAAGCCTGGTCGTTCTCAAACTTATGAAGTGGTACTATATGCCATGTATTGACTTTCTGCTTCCCATCCAATCGCGTCACTTTCTGCATCCCCTATCAACACCCTATGCCCTCGAATCGCCTAACTTAAGCCTCCAATGTCTTTTCTCCAATGGCTTGGGCGTTAGTCACTGTGCGAAGATTTATGCCATTTCTGCCTTTTCAGCAGTCGACGTTATGTCTTCTGCTGTGCTTGGGCTAATGCCAGCCAGTCATGGTTCCGAGCATGGTCGACAGCCTCAATAGGTGAATGCGCACTTCCATGCCGAACCAGCAGCACTGGCAAAGCCCTCTGTCAGCGAGATGTATCTTTTGAGCATGCATTTCCGTGCCTATCCTATAACAGCACGATTGGACTTCAGGCAGTCTGCTTATGCGAGTGATCCGGAATACTATCACTGTCCAAAGCCAACTTCTCTGATGCTCTGCTCCTTGAAACCATTCCTCCCATCAACACCGTCTACCATTTTCTTTGGTAGTCAGTAGACGACCCGCATCGCTCGTGGTCGCCTGGACATCTTCCACGCTGATTTGTATAGGTGTACGACGGATTTGGGTTCTCGCGAACCGAGTGCAAGCGATGGTGACAATTTTGTTTACGAGTCCTGGTAGGTGCCATGTCTGGGTCGGGCTGCCACTGTCTTCACTCACTGTTTCTTGCTCGCCCTTTCCTAAAATTTAATCCAACCCTACTAGCAGACCGCTCGTTTTCGATGATGCCTCAACTACTTCCTCCAGCTGCCACTGCTTGCGTGTCCGGGTTCAACCCACCTTCACATTGAAGAGTGCAAGATGATGACAAGATCTGGCTCGAGCGTGTATGGCATCCACGACTCTCTAAGTCCATCAGATCGCGAACTCTTTTCACTGTTCCTCCAGTATCCAGAAATCGACTTAGATGAGGATGATCCTGAACATACGCGCAAAGCTCCGCCTTCTGACTCTGACTCTTCTCCCCTCGCAATCGCAACAGGAGGCACATCGACTGCAAGCACATCAATAGACACATCAGCCAGCGACACGACTTTGACAACGCCAGTTCGCCCTCCTAACCACGGGTCTGACCATGCCACCGACACTGTAGTGGGAGACTGGGATTCATTCGTACTCCTAATACAGCAGTCAAACCTGCCAGAAGAATGCCTGCGGTATTACACGTCGTTGGCGGAGGGGATAGTCAAGATTGGCACCGACCTTTTCGCCACAGCACGCCCAAATCGACCTAACCAAGCGCTTCCGGTGGCACTATGGTTGCTGAAGAATGTCACATACTCTATGAATCAGGCATCCGCTCAGGTCGAGAAGATAGGCCATCTCAAGACGTTGACAGCCTTCAATGTCACTCCAACAGGGCCGTACTTGTGGACTACGTATATGCAAAGGGCGAAATTGATCACAGGGTAAGACAGGTCCACTAGATGCACAACCCGCTGACAGTACCAGGAATCTGGCGCTTCCCTGCAAGCATGAACTCGATCTCGTTCAGTCCCTAGTTCACATTTACGATGCCGACGTGTACAGCCAATTCATACAAACTCTAGGCCTCAATCTTGTCGATGAGCAGAGTTGTGCTGTCCTCGAGGGTGTCTACCACAACCTGATGGAATGGTCACACAACTACAAGCAATGGTGCAAGGGAATGTCTGAGCTTCGAAACACATACATGGGGCCTCTCATCGACGAGTTTGCGAAGCTTCCTGAAGCACAAGACGAGTTCAACGACTTCCAAGAACGAATCACTAAAGCGAAGAGCGCCTTGACCAGGTCAGTTGAATCGACGGCAGACTTGTCGGACAAGATTGTGCAGAGGCTGAATTTGAGTGCGAGGAGAAAGGACGGTAGCACTGGACTGAAGAGGAGCAGAACGAGGTACAAGAGGGAGCATACATTGTGACAGAAAAGTAACATTGAAAGCGAGTGGTAGAAGACTGCGATAGATGCATAGTCAGTGACGAATCCTGGCTGAGTTTCTCTACCGATGCCCTGAACTTCTACATCAGACTCCTCGCCAGGCCGAGACCATATCCGCCGACTCGCCATGCCGTCCCAACCACAAAGATACTCGTGCGTAGCCCTACGAATGCCGCCACACCCATAAAAGCCGTGCCCAGCAAAAGCGCGGTCAAGTTCCTCTGCTCAATGCCCCCAGCACTCTGATGGCGTATCTCCTCGTCACCGCCCTTGTAGGTGACGGTATCAAACTGGGGCACGTACTTGAAGTCAAACACGGTCTGCTCACCGGCCAGGCCGTACTTGCTCTCGACGATGACGTCCCAGAAGATCTTCTTCAGGCTGGCGACCTTGCGGCGGTCGAGGGAGGGGATGGAGCGGTTGGCGTAGCACAGGGCCATGAAGAAGATGCATTGGCCCGCGACGAGGCAGGTGTGGTAGAGGGTCGGGCGGCCGAGGGCCAGGGCGTCGCAGAGCTCGGGCCCGTTCAGCCAGCGGGCGTTGGCTTCGAGGAAGGAGCGCGAGGCGTACGCCGGCGGCTGGTTCTCGAGGCAGCGGATGATGTTGTTGGCGAGCACCTGCGACGTCTGGCTCGGGTTGATCTCGTGCATGAGCAGGGACTCCATCATGGATTTGGCGCGCGCGGGCGTCGCGAAGTAGGACGTCGGCGTGCCGACGTAGTGCGCTATTAGGCGCCACAGCGCGATGTAGTCGTCGATCTCCTGGGGCCGGAGGTAGATGCCCTGGCGCGGCAGGGAGAGCCAGATGATGGTACCGCTGAAGGTGCCGATTGTGGCGATGCTGTCGAGGTCGTTGATGGGCACGCCGTATTGGTCGACGGAGTAGTAGTTCGGGCGGGTCTTTGTGAGTTTCAGGATGCGTTGGCGGACGCTGGCGTGCAGGAGGCGCACGCGGATGCTGCTTGCGAAGCCCTCGCCGCCGGGCTGGATGGATTCGAGCGAGCGGGTGCATTGCAGGATGTGCTGGGTTGTTTCGAAGAGGCGGTGGCGGGCGACGTTGACGCCGAAGCCGCCGGTGCGGGCGAGGACTTCGACGACGCGGTTGGCGCCCATGCCGCCGAGGAGCGACTGGTAGGCGAGACCGGTGAGGGTTGCGGCGCCGTAGCGGTAGAAGACGTCTTGGCCGCGGGCGATCTGGGCCCAGTCGACCCATGGCGGGATGGTGTTCACCTCGGTCCACAGCTCGTCGAGTTTGGGGTGCTTGGAGTGGTTGTCTTGGAGGAGCTGGTAGAGGTCGCGTTTGGGCTTGGATTTGCCGTTGGGCACGGGCGGTTCGCCGGCTTGGCCTTCTGTGGATTTGCGGTCTGGGACGGTGGTCGAGGCATTGTGTTTGGTGTCGTCCTTGGGATGGAAAATGGTGGCCTCTGGTGGGAAGAGCTCATTCAGGGCGTCAAGGGCTTCCTCGCCTAACACATCGTAAGAGTGCTTTAGGGGATGTGCTTGTTCGGGTGTGAGGTGGTCCGGGGTCAGGTCGAAGGTGTAGCCCCAGCATGTTCGTGTGTTAGCTGTTCGTCGTCGGAAGGGGTTGGGCCATGCCATTCTGAAGCCCGTGCTCGTTACTGGAAATAGTAGTGGGCGCCATAATGCTGTTGTTGGTTCCTGTGAGGTGGCGACGGCAAGTCGACTTCTACCTCGTCACGAGTCGGTTCGGGAGATCAGCAGATCGGGGACTGTGGACATGTGAAAATCGGCAATCTGGCCAATCAGGGAAGATCAGACGGCAGAACGTCGGCAGCTAGGTAGACCATACGTTTGGGAATGTTTCGCGTCGAACGAGACAGGTACTGAGCTCACTTCCATCAGCCATTTCGACTCGCGCGTCATGGCTAACACTATGCATCTGAACCGGCGACTTCTCGCGGCTGTCTTGCGAGGACCAGCACCCCTATCGACGAAAATCCATCTGCACCAAAATGCAGTTCACTGGGTGCGCACCATCACTAGCACAAGCATTCGTCGTCGGGACACACCTTCCATCTCCTTCGGTGCCGAGAACGACGCAGTCATAGCGCAGTACATGCACTCAGGCAAGAAGTTGAGGAGCAACAAAGCCGACAAGCCAGCCAGGACCAAGACTGCGAGGAGTACAGCAAGCACCACGACTGTGGCGCCAGTGGTCGCAGACGATTACGAGATAGGCGGCATCATCGATCGCTCGAGCCCCGTAAGAGACGAGCAGCCTAGCCGTGAAGACCAAGCACCGATTATTCCATCCAAGACTTCGGAACCACGGCGCACGGGCAGGAAAGAGGCAAAAAAGGAGAACCAAACTTCCAAGTTGCCCACCGCCCGGCCCAAGCTCGACAAGTGGGCAGAGCAGAAAAATGCGCTGAAGCAGAAGTTCGCCGAGGGCTGGAACCCTCGCAAGAAGTTGTCGCCCGATGCCATGGAGGGTATCCGTGGTCTCCACGAACAAGATCCCGTCAAGTACAGCACTCCTGTGCTGGCCGAGCAGTTCAAGGTGTCACCTGAGGCCATCAGGCGGATACTGAAGAGCAAGTGGCTGACCAAGGCTGTCCCGGAGAAGATGGACGAACGACGCGAACGCTGGGCAAGGCGACATGATCGCATCTGGGACACCCAGGCGGAGCTGGGGTTACGACCACAACGGAAGAGGGAGAGAGACGTCGAGGATCCCGACAAGTTTGAGAAGGATATGGTAAGGAAGGAGTTGTTGGGCGACATGTGAGGTGCTCGAAGCACGCGTTGCGCCTTGCTCTGGGCACTCGAGCCAGCTGGTAGTTTTCAGGAGGGTTTGGGGAGCGACGTCTGTAGCCCGGAGAGCCTACGTATTACCAGCTACTTCACAGACCGTGCTGCACCACTCCTCACGTCGAATCTCAGCATCCAGCGTACCTATCCAAGATGTGAGCTCGAGGCTCGAACCTCAAAAGTTTCCTGTCAGGCATGTGTCCGTGCTCTTCGTTACCTCTGTCAATAGGCCATCCCTGTGCGGCAACTTCGGTGCTCTCAGCTGCTTAGCATTCTCCGGAATTTGTCTGAAGGTCGCAGTTACAGCACGGTAGCCGTTGGACTTGATGTCATCTGTATGTGCAGTGAAAGACACGATCATAGGGCTGTGACCACGAACCTCCGCTCGCGAACCAGCAAGAGCACTTACCACATACGCGTTGTGCCAACGAGCTGGACTACCGTGACTAGGCTCCAAAGTTTGACTGGACGGACACACGGAGGGAACCTAACTTTGAAGGGCGAACCCTACTTGACAATCTGATCCTGGCTACCAAGCGTCGATCATAAAGCACGATGGGTATTGCCTATCATGCCCGGTTGGAAGTGCGATACTTGTCCTTTTTCGGACGATGGAGGTATCGGGACCCTTGGACTGGTAAGATCGGAACTGCCTCGTACTAGATGGTAGCCGTGTACCTAGCGGTAGTCATGAAACGCGAGACACTGGGCATGTGCTCGCGGCCAAGGTGTCGATTAGATGCTCCTCAACATTGGACGAATTACACTGACCGAGCGATTCTCTTGCTTTGGCATGGATCAGAATCTAAGTAGCCGTAGTCTGGAAACGCATAGCTGAGCCTCTGCATGCAAACAGTGCTTGCTCTATCGTTTATAGCTTACTGTAAAGCGGAGTAATCACAGCCCATCCGGATATTTCCCCTCGCAGGCAGATTTGACTCGAATGCCGGTGTCCGAGTAGATTGTGTGAAGCGCGGAACGGACGTTGCATGTAATCACAGATACTCACCCCTCTCCTGGTGCGGACGGGGATCCCTGAGGTGGGAGGTGATCGAGGTGAATCACATTCGAACCACGTACCAGGTTTTCAGATCTGAGCACACGAGCTAGACTGTTAGTCACCGTTGCTGCACGCCCTCAAGCAGAGCGGACCACGAGGCAGTAAGGTTGCTAGTAGCATGCTCGTCGTATGTGCAATAGTGCCCACAAGTATTGAGAATTTCCGGCTTCTTCTGATAATCGTGTTGGCAATGCTTCGGACCTGGTACGCAACATAGCCTCGTGGTGTTACGTTGACTACAGTGACCACGTTGAGGATACCTTCCGAAAGTCTGAGGTCTATCGACGCAGACCAAAGTATAGAAGAAGCTGTCTCCCTATCCTTGGAAAGCTCAATCGCCGGCCACTTTCAGAGAGCACAAGATCAAGTTTCTGCTCGCTGCATAGCGGTCACCCAAGACCGAAGCTGGAGACGCATCACTTTGCTCGGTCACTGTGTTTGTTCATGTAATTAGCCACATCATTATGATCGCTTGCCGTGTCGAGTTCCGGTGGATTGTGCTAGTCCTGCTATAGATCGCTCGTGACAATCAAGACCCGTTTGCTCGTGTGTAATAACATTTCCCCCAGGCCTTTTCGAAACATCAGGTAGGTATGAGATCTGACGGCGAGGTCGTGTCCAGCAGCTGCGCAGGTCGATCCTCAAATTGGCTCCGTCTTCTGATTGGCTGTACCGGCCCTAGATCTGCAATCCGTCACGCCCACCCGTACACGTAAGTGGTGGTGGATTAAACACCGTGAAGACTTTGTTAGCGTGTACCACTTCAACCGTCGTGTGCCGTATTCACATGCTCAGCCTTCGGTAAGCTGCTCGTTGGCTTGGCAGCCTTGCACAGCGCTCTGAGTATATAATCTTCTTGCTCGTCCCTTCTTGTCGTTTTCTTCTTCAGCTCTCTTTGCCTTTGTAAGACAACCCCTACCTTTGAATCATCGATGACAGCATGCTAACAATGTTCACAGTGGCTTAGATCAAGTGGTCCGTACCTCAGAAACCTCATCTTCGATATCGCCGCTAACAACCCTACAGTAGTATCTGTTCTTCTCAGTTTAATCTCGTACCGCTCCCCCCTCCTGTCGTCGTCGACCTCGAGAAATGCTGACTGAATTCCAGTGGGATCGATTTACGAATCGACTTTATTGATTATTCCTATTTTTGAATTTCGACGAGCACCCTCTGTACTTGTACATGGTGCGAGTCACCGTTGCGTTGGCCTTACACTACCGCCTTCTGCAGCGAATGTCTTTTTCATCATCGATCTCGTCTTGTGCGAGAGGTTGAGGAAGAAAGATTGGTGTGTTGGGGGAAGACCGTTCGGCGGAGTAACTTGGCCATCGCCGAGGAGGCCTCCAGTAGCTGATGATCTCACTGGAGAGAAGGACTGGTTGATCGTAGCGAAGCCTGACAGAAGCAAGTCCTGTAAGCGCTGAGACGTGGCGACGAGGTCTCAGCGCGCAGAATGCGTGTTTCGTGCTTCACAACAAGCCGGTAGAATCAGTAGATGTAGCTCGAGTCGCCGTGTGATGTTGCGTGTGAATGAGTTTGTATCTGCTCGTGTCTTGGTAGTCGTAGTAGTCGTGGTTGTCGATGTATGTGTGTGTATGTGGGCGGATATGTGAATCTCGAAGGCTTGTGTAAGGACGTTCAATTTTCATGCGGAAGGCGCGTCCAACGCGTGTTTACGACAGGAGCAACCACGTTTTCTCAGAGGCAAGAACTACAGCTAACTGAGATCCTCACAAGTCCTTCACAATTATCTCACAAAAATGGCAGCAACGAACGGTCCTCCCTCAGCCGGTGCATCTCTCATCGACACGGGAATTTTCACCTCCCTCCAAGCCAAGATCGATGAAGAATCGGAGATCCGAGACCAGCTCAAGGCTTTGGTCGACAATCTCTCCAAGCAAGGAAGACTGACACAGTCGATACTGTCGAGGATACACAATGTGCCGTCCTCAACCATTGCCACAGAAGTGCTCGACCCCTCCAAGCAGGCGATCCAACAGCAGGTCCAGACAGTACAGACTTTGGCGACCGAAGCAAGCAAATATCCCTTCTACAAATGGAACCAGCTATGGCAGAGGGACATACAACATCTGATCAGCTCTGTGCAGCTGCATCGTTGGCTTGAGACAGGACAGCTGGTGACGGTCGAGGAAGTCGGCAGCTTCTTCAATGGTGAGCTACCGGTCTGAAATGCGTGATACGTCCGCTAACCGATGCAGTGCCTGTCAACGTCAAAGACCAAGACACCTTCCACATTACCATCGAAGACTACCTCCTTGCTCTCTGCAGCACGATTGAAGAGCTAGCACGACTTGCTCCTAATGCAGTCACTCTGGGAGACTACACTCGACCTCTACAAATAAGCAAGTTCATCAAGGATATCCATGCTGGCTTCCAGTTGTTGAACCTCAAGAATGATGCTCTGAGACGGCGGAGCGATGGAATCAAGTACAGCGTGAAGAAGGTGGAGGACGTCGTCTATGACTTGAGCTTAAGAGGGCTGCTGCCAAAGGAAGAGCAGCCAAGTGGCTGAAAAAGCAGTGCAATCGTGTACAAGAGAGGGCCATACGCTACATAGCTCGTCAAGGTCTGTAAGAGACCGCTTCCGCAA
Source organism: Knufia petricola (assembly GCA_002319055.1). Classification (NCBI taxonomy): domain Eukaryota; kingdom Fungi; phylum Ascomycota; class Eurotiomycetes; order Chaetothyriales; family Trichomeriaceae; genus Knufia; species Knufia petricola. Next base: position 28,762 of record NMUC01000019.1, on the reverse strand, counting down.
CCCTCATGGTTAGTGTCAAACCCAGAGAATGTGATTTGGAGGCAGAAGACTATGGAAGAAGAAGTAGGGTTACATGGCACTGTAGTGCGCACCGTAAGCGAGATCTCACAAAAGACACCAAGCCAGAAGCAAGATCTATTGAGTCAAGCTCGATAACCGCATTCTAACCCGAAGCTGTTCGGGTCATGAGGTTCTTCTATACCTCGAACTCCAAATGCTATCAACTTGATGACGATCGCACTCCCTGGTATGCCTCTACCGCGCGATCCTTGATCTCTCCGACCGTATGTCATTACTGGCGATCAGACTTTGTGTCTGTTGATGGCTCAGTTGGCTTGTGGTACTCGTCCCCATCGATTCTGACGCTCGACTCTGCAGTCGCTGGTTCTCTGAGACCACTGCTGCTACCAGTGCCAAGCTTGGCGTTCACACCACCACTTCCCACATTTACAGTCCTGGCGTCTGCGCTCTGGAGGTCTGCGGCGACAGGTGGGTCGTCTGGGAGGGGTAGACCGGCCTTTACGCGGTCGATCTGATCTTCTTTGGACTCTTGCTCGGACATCACTTGCTGGCAGAGTTGTCAGTGCTGTTCTATGAAGCAAGATTGAGGACATACCTTCATGGCAGAAACATCAGAATCCTTAGGGATCTGACCGCCGTGGTACTTGGCCTCGTGGGCTTCGGCCTTTCGGAGATCCTCTGAGGTGACGTGGAAGGTTTGGTCAGACATCTTGATGGTGATTGATGTGTAGGTTTGTTGTTGAGTTCCTGGTCTGATGTAAAGGACTTTGTGTGTATGAACGTGGGAAGAGCTTTATTGTGTGATTTTCAACAGTTTTGAATATTACTGCTTGTGCATGCCACTCGTGCTTCACTGCATCATAGCTAGGACCACATCGACCCCACTGATGTCATACCGCCCCACGTGATCCGGCTGTAGCAGCGCTAACTGCGAGAAAGTCTTCTCCGTGCCAATGACAGCGTTTTGTGCCTGAATCGTGAATCTTCTAGCTGGCCTGCCTTTGCTTTGCGACCATTTTTGGGCACCCTTTCCAGCTTGAGCCGAGCGAGCTCAGAGCCTCGCTAACGAACGTGCCTGCCTGACTGCCTATGGTCAGCTCGATCTGACAAAGATTGTGAGTCAGCTACATGCCACAGCCTCAAATGCCCACAAATGCTGTGCTGTTTCGTGCCACGGACTAGCAGACACTTGGCCATTTGACCACATGTTCGTCTTCATCGCATTTGACATCGTACTCTGCCGCCAAAGCGATCTGATCTGGCCATACCCCGCAGGATACACCATCTGATTACCATCGTGAACGGCCCGCCGCGGGTGCTGGCAGACAGACGAGGCTGACCATCAGACTCAGCCTCGCCACGTTTCTTTTGCTTCTGAAGAACACTTGCCTACCACATCGCAACACAGATCTCTGCCGATCATTCTAGCCTTGCCACACCGAATTTGGTCGCGCTTAAGGAACAGCCAGCAACATGTCCGAACCAATACCAGAAGCAATCCCTACCTCAGCAGACCCTCGTTCCCGCCGTCCAGTGAAACGACTTCGAGGCGCAAACACAGCGATCGCAAGCCAAGCCAATGAGATTGAAAATCTCATGTGGGATCCGGAGCGCCCGGTCCAGATACCCGCCTTGTCCACAGAGACCAAGACGAAACTAGCAGCACCACCAGAAATCGTAGCAAATGTGCAAGGTTCCTCGGCTGGTGCAGGCTCAGGCGAGTTCCATGTGTACAAGGCTAGCAGACGGCGCGAGAACGAGCGGCTAAGGGCAATGGATGAGGAAGCGAAGAAAGAGGAAGACGATGCGAGGTGGGCCAAAGAGCTCGAGGAGAAGAGACTGAGGGACGCAGAGAAGACAGCGAAAAACAGGGCGAGGAGGAACAAGAGGAAGCAGAAGGGCAAAGGTGGCAGAGACGACACTCCCGGGACAGATGAACCTGACGAGCCTGGCGAAAAGGCTGCAAGTGTGAAGAAGCCCCTACAGATACCGAAGAGGCCTGGTGCTGACAGGGAGGGTGAAACGACCGAGTCTGCGCCAGTCGAGGATACGTCAGGGAACGGGATAACCATACACGACGACGATTAGGTATTGCCGAAGTTTCAGGAGGACAGCGTTCTCGACCGCGAGCTGGCTGAGCTTCTCGACGTGCTGCGCTTGCCGGCATTCAATGTTCAGCGTTGTCAGATCTGATGGCTAACATCTTACCAGGCCACACAGGTGCAGATGCGCCAATTGCGAATACCATGCCATTTACATCATCTCGCTCCAAGCCATTTGTAGTCGGTAGTTTTGCAACGTAGACAGCTCCTTGACACACCACAGTCGCAAGACACTGCAGCCCCGAACCATTAAGTCATGTCAATATCTTTGGCGCCGACGATCGTCAACGTCATTGCGCGCTCGGGGTAAATAACGCCGGTGCCTGCTCAAGCCTCAAACACGCAACTCACTGTTTGCAAACTGCGTGTCTTCTGCAGCCAGCAACGCCTCTGTCACGACAACATGCTTTTGAAGGCGCTCCTCCTAGCGAGCACAGTCTCGTCACTAGCCCTTCCACCACCCGAGGTCGACCTACAGGCTCTCCTCTCAACGCCATTGACCATAATCAGAGACGACCCCAGTGGCACACCACCAACCAGACAGCCCCAGAAATCATCCGACGACGATGATGATGCTCCTCTCCCTGTAATCCTCTGGCACGGCCTCGGCGATGCCTCCAACGCCGAAGGCCTGCAAGCCACGGCCGACCTCATCGAAGAAGTCCACCCAGGCACCTACGTGCACCTCATAACCGCCACCAGTGCCCCCGACGACCGCAGCGCCTCGTTCTTCGGCAACGTCACCGAACAGATCGACACCGTCTGCGCCGCGCTCCTCGCCGACCCTATCCTGTCCACCGCGCCTGCCGTCGACGCCGTCGGCTTCTCCCAAGGCGGCCAGTTCCTGCGCGGCTACATCGAGCGCTGCAACAACCCGCCCGTCCGCAGCCTGCTCACCTTCGGCAGCCAACACAACGGCATCTCCGCCTTCGAGAGGTGCAAGAGCGCCACCGACTTTGTGTGCCACGCCGCCAACGCCCTGCTCAAGAGCAGCACCGTGTGGTCCCACTACGTCCAGAGCCACCTCGTGCCCGCGCAGTACTACCGCGACTCTGACGACTACGAGAACTACCTCAACTACTCGAATTTCCTGGCCGACGTCAACAACGAGCGGCCGCGCAAGAACGACACCTACAAGCACAACCTGGCCAGTTTGGACAACTTCGTCATGGTCGTGTTCGAGGACGATCAGACTGTCATCCCCAAGGAGAGCGGCTGGTTTGCGCAGGTGAATACCACCAGTGGGGATGTGACGGAGTTGAGGGACCGGGAGATCTACAAGGAGGATTGGATTGGGTTGAGGACGTTGGATGAGAAGGGCGGCCTGCGGTTTGAGACGGTGGAGGGTGAACACATGCGGTTGAAAGAGAAGGACCTGAAGAGGTTGTTCGGCGAGTACTTTGGGCCGGAGACGACGAAGACGGGGTTGGAGAAGGTGGTGGATGAGATGAAGATTGATCTGAGATGAGCTGTGCCTGTATCCTTCTATTACCATTGGGGATCAACTTCCCGAGCACGTGGTATACAGACGTCCGTCGCTCTCTTCCTTTTTCGTGCTTGCGTTGCGATCATCTTGACCTGTCGTGGCGTGGCTTATATCGTTGTGAGGTGAAGAACGAGACACACCCAGGAACGAATCTGTGGAAGCATCACCGTGGAGTCATTTCCAGCTTTTGCACTTCGGTGTCGCTCCAGAAAGGGCGCCGTTGCTGCTACAGCCCGCTGTGATGCTCATCAAGCAGATCCCGTGGAAACCAGGGCAGCAAGCGGACTCGGCCGGCCCGGAGGGATGTGTATGGAGGCATAGTCTACGTCGTGCGGTGGTCCACGTCCTTGTACGGGCGAATCATGACGGTCGACTTGGCTCTAGGATCGGGCTGGTCTTCAGGCAGGTCTGTTGACGGAGGTGGGCTGGTGTTGGACAGTGTGGTATTCTACGGCGACAGATATGGCGAAGCAATGCATGCAAGTTCTGGAGTGAATAAAATTAGCAGACCATGTGTACAGGGCTCTCCGCAAAATGCCTTGATGAGCACAGAAAGAATTTGATATCGTCGCTGAGTACAACATACTGATCACATCGTGACCTTGTGTATTTATGGGTATCATACTGGCAGTGACCTGCTCAAATCCTAGGATACAAAAGACCCGCCATATCCGGTCGGATTCTGGTCCTTCACCACCAACGCCATGCTAATCAGATTAAATACATCCTTCACACATCCTGGGTATCGTAATCAGACAGAGTAGTCCTCTTTTTCAGACTACTGCCCTCGTTGAGGGAGTCACTCTCGGCTTAATGGCACCAAGTAGGCATCGTTCCCACCAATTCCGCACGGCAAGGATAGCATCTGCACCGTCGTCTCTTCGCTCTGTTCCATCAGGGTTCCCCATGATGGAGGTGAAAATCCAAAAGGCACCAGTGACACATGCGGCAAGAGCCACACCAACGCTGACGAGTGGTGCAACAAGGTGGACGGCGATCAACATCCCTGGCTGGAAGTCCCATTCGAAAGCGTAGTCAACGGAAGGTGCATACATCATCTCGAGATGATGCTTGAACAATGGCGCCACGGTGCGGATAAGTTGGTCGCCAAAAGAGTTCTGCTTGTGTACGAGGCGGACCGGTGATGCGAGCAGCAGGCCGAACGCGACGAGGAGGGTGAAGAAACAGCTTGCCAGCGAGTGCAAAGGATCTAAGCACGAGAGCCAGAATACCACCCACATGGCGTGGTCGTTGTCCTCCTCATGTTTGTCCTGTTCTTCAATCTGCCTTCTCGCTCGAACATATGCCAGCGCAGGAGAGTTGGTCTCGGCCATCTCAGACCGGTTGTAGCTTTGTACCACTCCTGCAGGCCCCGATGGCTGCCACTGACCCGACTGTCTCGGTCTTGCTTGGTCGCTGTTCACCAAGGTTCGCTCGAGGGTAGGAGAAGGCCATCTCGAGCCTGAGGAGGACGGATGGTGTTTCTGGTACGACAGGCCGGAACTTCCAGACACCGACGACACTGGACTTCGTACTCTTGTTAGTCCTGTTGCTTGTTCAGAGGACTTCTTCGCGTCGTTGATCCGAGCGGGGGGTGGTTGTTGTAGGGGTGGAACGGGGGGATAGAGGTAGTTCTGTCGGTCATGTGCCTCTGCACTACCGTGGAAGAGAGATCGGCCATTCACGGCAGACATCTGCCGTTGTGTCATCTCGACGTGCTTGACCCAGTTCTTTCCGCAAACGTCATGTGGTCAACGGTACGGGCGATGGTCGTCGGAATTGATTGATATGTCGACAGGAACATCAACATCGAACCAGGAGTCGCCCATGATATAAAGGAAAGTCTTGGACACCACAACGGCAAAGAGGGTGCACACGACGAGCCCATTCTGTCAGTCTTGTCCCGTCCCATTCTTACCTGTCGGCCAAGCTTCCAAGATGACACCAGCGCAGCTGCCAAGTGCTTGGCTCTCTAGCATGCTGTCGACTTTCTCGCAAAAGAGGAGTCGTCGCAACTCAGCTTCCCGCTTCATCTCAAGCGTCGACACTGGGCAGGCTTGTCCTTTTCTCGTGACGGTGGAAGCGCTCCTGTGCTGTCGGGCGAGTCGAGTCAGCAGCGAAAGGGTCTAAGAGTTACTCGGCAATGGTTGACACAGAACTATCTTGGCGCTTGGCACTAGACGCCGGCTTAGGCGCCTTGCCAACGCCTAGAGATGATATGCTCCGTTGACTGTTTCATCTCGTCTTGGGCATTCCTGGGCAACCTCTTGGGGCCACCACTGTGCTTTCCATCTCTTGGTGTCGCTGTCCTGCCATTCCGCAGTACCGCTTATCACATGCTCAAGCGCGATTACAATTGACTTTGACCACCAGGCTGATGATTGGGCAGCAGAACCCCATCATGACTACTCCTGCTACAGACAAGGAATGATCGACAATTAGTACTCTCTACCATGCTACACAGCTCTGCTTGCCCATAAACATACTCCAAAGACAACTTGTCAATGTGCGGATATCGCTGATACCCAAATCTACTGGCCCCCTTGCTTCCGATTTGCAACTACCAATGAGCACATCCCGCAGGCATCCGACTTGGTCTTGCGTTGGAGCGTGTCCCTTGCACGGACAAGACCTGCCAAGGTCAAAAGCGACACCACACGACTTTGTCGGTCAAGTCATGCTTTTCTTGGTCGGCGTAGGACATCACTTTCGCCGGACACACTATGCGGCCAAGCAGAGAAAGAAGGACCGCTTTTACGGCTGTTGTTACTGCTTGCTGCCGTGCTCTCAACACGGATATACAATTCCGCATGCCAATACGATAATGACGACCCTGACGATCTTTGTTCTCGTGAACGTTGCATGGACCACTACTTGTGCGAAGGACGTGCGCCGTACTTCTGCGCCGTCGATCTGTTCTTGGTTCGAGTCCTTGGGAATTTGAACTGTCCGAGCGCGTCGCGATGACGATCAAGCTTAGTGACCAGCGAAAGCACAGTGAAGATCTTGACAACAGTGGTAAGGCAACTCAAGAGTGAGGCAGTTTGGTCTATCATCGCCTCGCCAGGCAGCTCTTTTATCTAAACAAACGGTCTTACATGCCATCAACGACTAAGACCCTTCTAGCCTCCCTGAGCCTATCGATAACTGACCTGCACTGTGTCTGCCTCAACTTCGATTGACGCCCACGAGCGACCCCTGCAAAAGTTCATCATGCAGAGCCTTAAACGTCCCGTCCTCTCCGTCCCATGTGCCGTAACTTGCCATTTCAACCTTTCGAGTCTTGGCCCGCTGCACCATCGGATCCACGCGTGCTCAAGCTCAAGATACGCCTATCCATACAACGACCTCCATGATCAAAGTGGACAACGGACGGAAAAAGTCAGCAATTACTTCTGTTGTATAAGGCCGGGTGCTCTGTTCGTCATGAGATCAGACTTTCTGTCCTTACGTCATCACACGGTCTCTCAGTCTTTGTATGGTTGACCACACGAAGTGCATTATTCGTCGTATGCACAGCTAACTCAAATTACATGTGGATAGCTTATTCACGGTGTTGCATGACGATGGCGAGAGCAAAGCACACCCGAAGCCACAGCTCGTGGGCTCTGTCTCGAGAAGAGGTGTATGAGACGTTGAGTGCACCAATATTGCTTCCGACCCGGCGAAATCTATAAAGCTAGATAGCGGTATGTGGTCTGTACCTCATACTAGCGGCAGCTACCCCGTGTATTTCGACTTGTTGGACCTTTTGAGAAACATCTCCTCGACCATTACCATGGAACAAGCGGTCAACGCCTAACCACGCTTCGAGTAACATCATACCACGCGAGTTCTATGCTCAGTCGCACAGCATGAACCACTCGAAATTTCCTTGTCGTACATTGCACGAACGACAGATCAAGCCCGCCACTTTGCACAAACACAACAGCTACCCTAGTATAGACAAGCGAAGTTTCGGCCGAATCTGCTGTGACTACTGTTGTGAGCGGGTGTGCAAGAGTAAGGCCGGTGCAGGCTCGTGAAATGTGACACTGCGTGACCATACCGGTCGGATGTTGGTGCGATTGAGGTAAGCCTTTGTGTCGCTGTGTTCTGTGTTACCTTTACTCTTTCAGTGTCAAGAATGATGTCCAGTGTCATTTGAACCACAACAATTGACACTGACTTGACATGATCACTCAGCCCGTGCTCCTGGCATCTGACAAATCCTATGATATCCCCGTGGCTTCCGAGGATGTCCCTGTCCCACAGATGGGAAGCATACAGTCTATAGTCTTTCGACGAATGCGACTTCAGGCAACTACGTCGATATCTGTAGCTATCAAACGAACAGAAGCATCTAGCCCATTTGGTGCCGCCTGCCTTGATACCTTGCCTGCGCGCTTACTTACTCAGCAGCCATCAACGCCACTTGTGTCGTCCTTCCTCCTCTCGCTACGGGGACCCGGCAGACTTTGTCCTCCGCGCCGTCCCATCACGCAACGCACATCTGACACTGGACGATAAAAGCTTCTTCTCCTGCTTTCAATGGTTCGGTATATCGTGTGAAGGATATCAATGAACAGAAGCATGCGCTGGTTAGCTCTTGAAATTTCACATAGTGACCTAGGGTTGGAGACCCAAACCAAGGTCCTCGCCAAAGGTGAGACGATTCAGCAGGATCAATGTGAATGTCACGGCGGCTTAATCACAGCCATTCAGCTCGGGAGGGAAACTCGAGAAGGTGCTTGGTAGCAGCGCACGAACAGAAGCAAGGCGGTTGATGCGTTGGAAGGAGCTGGGGGCAGTCTTCATTCAATGGCTACAGACCACTGTAGTAGACGACAATTGTGCGCGGACCCATGGCGATACCTACATTGTACTAGCGCTCGGCTCATACACGACTCAAGCACGCGACGCAGTACTTCATGTATAGTTGACATGAAAGCATTAGCGTATCACCATCGTGCATACGCGTGATAGACGGTAAGGCGAAAGACACATAAGACTCTAGGAGTTCTTCCATCAACCACGTAGGTTGAGCACGTACAGCGCACGCCGGATCATAGGCTGCCGTCAATACTCAAGTCCTCACTGCACCATGACTGTCCTGAAGAAGCGAAACCCCATAGAGGCTCTCCGAGCTCTGAGGGCAGGATGAAGGAGGGCTGCGATGGCTACGACACTTGCTAGTAGACTCGCTCCCTCTCCGCATCTATCTCACAATGATCCCTCTTCCACATAATCAGATTGGATCCGTCTGCATTAGCTTGCACGGCACCTCGTGAATAACCAGCAGCGTATTCCCGGCTCAACGTCTGGGTCAAAGCTGCAAGCTTATGGTCCTGCAACTGTAGGAGCGGCTATATTGTGCGTAGTAACTACGAATGGGAAGCCACAACGGCTATGTGCGTTGACGTTAGAAGATCAGTGCGCAGCACGCATTGAACCTGGGCAGATCGACATCGCCACCTGGCCGGTGACAGCGTCTGCCTGAGAACGGGCTGGATCTCGGCTGCCGTTGGAGCATTGCACCACATGAAATGCAAGGACATCCTTGTCCCTCTAGCATCACGAACACGACTGGGAACGTGTGTCAGGGTCATGTCGTGCGACTTACCGATGATGACAACTTTGACTGTTGGAGCGCCTTTGCCTTCGGCGAGAGTCAGGGAACTTACATCCGATCACCAGCACCTGTGAGGGCGGATGTGCTTTTTCCACGAGGTGAGCCGCAACCCCTCATGCTGCAATCACGACGGAACGGCGTGCCACGTTCTGGTTGGTTGAGCAGGTGTGCAGGCTTCCGGGTGTTGCCTCCCGCTCTTGCGGTTCGCCGTGCCTTTCTGGCAGTCTGCAAAGTGTCGGTCACGATCATCACGTCGTGGCAGTAGTAGTGTGTCAGCTGTGGCGGAACAATCGCCATGCGCGTGAACTACAGTAGATTCGATGGGTGCGATTTGTTCTGGATTTGAAGAACAAGCGTGGCGCATCTGTACGTCGGCAGGATCGTAATGGCTTCAGGGCGTCAATCTAGATCTGCATAGTGTAGAAGCCAAAGCAGCAAGACGACAGCAGCCGCACTGCAAACGATGTCTCCAACGTGATGGACGTTTCGCAACGTTGTGCAGCTAACAATTATGACGGCGACCTTGATCCAGCCACTAGCTAGCCAGCCACCAAGCTCGTTAAGGGATGTACAATTTTAGCCTTGACAAGTAGACGAGAAACTTTGACACAAGCGAATTTTACGCTGCAGTGTTAGCGAGGACCATACTCCGGTGATTTGCGAAACATCCAGCACTCTCCCCTGAACTCAAGAGGATTCATGGACTTCCTTCTGTCGCCCTTACACGCAAGCTCAAGCCACAAAGACCTCGGTCTGTTGCCTGAGTAAGGCGTGAACAGAAGCGGCAACGCGCGACAGAATTGATAGCCTTCGCGGCGCAATGGCTGCAGGCTCACAAGGTGATCGTTCTTGCTTTTTACGCGACACGAGATCAGGACAGATTTGGCGGCTGTGCGGTTCCAGGAATCATGAAATCGCCGGACCACCGATATCCGGAATGTTTTGCGGCAAAACCAAAGGTTGATCAGCACCTTGAGGAGATGACGAATGACAACAATGGGGCCGGATTGGCTGGAGAAGACGAGCATCTCGTGGAAACGACGTTAGTGGTATTTGTGGCTTCGGCTCCCTTGTCGAATGACAAACCGAAGCTCCGACGAGGGATGAGGCACCAGGATATGAAAACAGTCTAATGTGGAGAAGAAAAGTGAGCCGTCAACCAGCAACAGGAAGCTGGGAAGTCTCTTAACGAAACAGCCCGGTCTAAGCTTTTGAGTAGCTCGATAGACACTGACGAAGTGCTCCCAAGTTGATCTGACTAGTGTCCTGCCCTTGAGCTTCAACCGAGGAGCCAAGGCGCAGGGGCTGTGGAAGCCCGCGAGCTTCAATGGCATGGCAGAAAAGCCACAACGGAGCAAGATCACAGCAAGCGAGCGCGCAATTGGTCGGTTGCTTGCGCATCAAACCGAAAGTGGGCCTAAGCGGGCTTGTCCTGAACGAAGGATCCTCTCGTGACGGCTTCTGGGCAGTCCTCCAGCTCCAAGAAGGCACGGTTCATCGCATCATCAGGCATTTAGCCTGCATCCACCAAATCCGTGCGGAGCATGGATGCGGTTGGCTCTGGTCAGCCCCAAGCATTTTTAAGCTGGATTGACTCTGGCCCAGGTGGGGCTCTGCGGAAGCGATCGCTCGTGTTTGAGCATTCGGCACGAGTGGATCGGGGCTTGTGCTCGCGCTTGAACGTGCCCTACCCATGCGTGTGCCTACCAAATGCGAGACCTGCGATCGCCTGAACCCACCTGTGCTCAATTCAGGAAGCTCCACTATTCGGCGTCAATCATCTTCTGTCCCAAATCCATCCCGGAAGCACGCTGAGATCGCACTTGTAAACCAACTGCTGCGCAAGAAACCCCCAACCACTAGCGCCGTTTCTCAGGCTTCACGGGTATTCCCCAAGCATCCTCTCATGCTCGTTTTCTGACTTCTCCGTCTTTCCTTTCTCCTCGAACTACGTGTCTCACGCCTCAACCCGTGCTTGTATTGGCCGAGAATAAGACCTCCAGCTCGGTTTGCTATACAGCTTTGTTCGTGACACATCTTAACCTCAGCCCAGTAGCCCAGTGTAGTTCGCAAGGAGCACACTAGCACGTCGTCATCGACGCGAGCCAGTACGTTGAAGATCGCGAACTCTCTACTTCACCAGCGTCGCTGTTCCTCCAGGGCGGCGACAACAGCTACGTGATTATGCAACATGCGGGCGGGCATTTTGCCCAGATCAACGGCGGTGCACCAGTCGATGCTCACATACAGCGACAGAGGATGCTCGCTAACCTGAATGAGACCACGTGGCAGAGGATCGGTATGTGTAGTCCGACTCTACGCTGACGCATGGTACTAATTCCTGCTAGGCAACTTGAATGACATTACTGGAAACCTCGAAGAAGCCCTGTTCGCGTATCAACAGGCACTCCGACATAACCAATGGTCTGTCCAGTCGCTTACTGCGATATCACATATTCTGAGGACGCAAGAGAAGTTCCCTGAAGCACAAGAATACCTGAAGAATGTCATCAAGATCGATCCGCAGAACGGCGAAGCCTGGGGCAACCTAGGACACTGCTACCTGATGATGGACAACTTGCAAGAAGCGTATTCAGCATACCAACAAGCACTTTACTACCTGCCAGACCCGAAAGAGCCAAAGCTCTGGTACGGCATAGGTATTCTCTATGACCGGTATGGCAGTCTTGAGCATGCTGAGGAGGCTTTCTCCCAGGTCATGCGAATGGAGCCCAGCTTCGAAAAAGCAAATGAGATCTATTTCCGCTTAGGGATAATCTACAAGCAACAGCAAAAGTTCGCACAGAGTCTAGAGTGTTTCAAGTACATTGTCGGTGATCCGCCCAAGCCACTTAACGAGGAGGATATCTGGTTCCAGATTGGACATGTTCATGAGCAACAGAAGGATTACGAGAGTGCGAAGACCGCCTACCGTCGTGTGCTGGATCGAGATCCAAAGCACGCAAAGGTACTACAGCAGCTTGGATGGCTACATCATCAACAAAGCAATAGCTATCAAAGCCAAGATCAAGCCATCGAGTATCTCGAGCAGTCCGTGAGCTCCGATAATTCCGACGCTCAAAGTTGGTACTTGCTCGGCAGATGTTACATGGCACAACAGAAGTTTCCCAAAGCTTACGAGGCTTACCAACAAGCTGTGTATCGCGATGGTCGGAATCCTACTTTCTGGTGCAGCATTGGTGTGCTCTACTACCAGATCAACCAGTATCGCGATGCACTCGATGCTTATTCGAGGGCAATTCGATTGAACCCGTACATCTCCGAGGTGTGGTATGACCTCGGCACTCTGTACGAGTCGTGCAACAACCAAACCTCGGACGCTCTTGATGCTTATCAGCGAGCAGCAGAGCTTGATCCGTCCAACACTCATATCAAAGCACGGTTGAACTTGCTGAGGAATGGCGGTGCTCCTGGTGGTTCAAACCAACATAGCGCTCCTGTACCGCAAGACGTTCACCCGCAAGCCTATCAGACTGGCGTGGGAGTCCCACCTGGTGTTTCATGGGGAGGGCAAGGAGGACATGGTCAACAGCCTCCGAATCAGCCACAGGTCGACCCAGCCAGGGTAAATGAATGGCAGAGAGGGATTGCTGGTATACAGCCGCCGCCACCACAGCCACCATCACAGAATGGCATGTTCGAGAGTCGAGAGCTCAATCGAATGCCGCCTAGAGCTCAGTCGCCGCCCAGAGAGCCTCCGCGCGTCTACCATGATGTCAACCGCCAAACCGGTCCATTGAAGAGAGGTACACCTTCGCCTAAGATGCAGTCGGGGCTTTCGGGCATGTATCCTCCCGGACCACAGACTCTGCCTCAGATCAACAATCCGCAAGACAGAACTCCACATCTTGGTCCTGCTCCAAGACCATCGCCATCACTAAATGGAGCGCCTCCGCAGCCACAGCAGGGTGGACCATCGGGTCCCCCACCAGCAGGAGGACTTCCTCCGTATGGGCGACCCTTCAGCCCGCCCCAAGAGCTAAGACCAATGCGTGATGAGAGACCACCATCCGCTCAGTCAAACTACCATCATCCTCCACCCTTGCCGCCTGCGCCGTCCTTCCAAAACGTCAACCATGGTCCACCTCCACAAAACCAACACCAATCTGGACCAGACCCAATGAGGATAGACCGGGACGAACGTCCTCCTTCCGCAATGAAGCGTCAGCGAGAGTGGGAGCAGGAGCAGCCCGTGAAAAAGCAGGCCAACGACGAGACACGTGCCCGACTTGAGGATCATCCTGCTGCTCGTCGTTACAGCCCGCCGGGTAGGACTGAAACACCTCGTGACCATTACCGACGATCTTCGTCTGAGGTCCGCCGGGAGAACGAACAGCGACGCGCCAATGAGAACTATCACCCCTCTGAGGCTGCCCATCATCCTTACAGCCTGCAACCTCAACCTGCACCACCAATGTCACAACCACCCCAAATGTCGCAGCAACAGCAGCAGATCCCATCAATGCATACCATCATGGGTACTCCAAAGCCTGATGAGCAGTCTCAACGGAAGGAAGTCCACGAGGCCGCTGCGCGGAAAGTTGACGTGGACGAAGACTATGACAACAACTCGGAAGACGACAAACGTGCTAAGCCGAGTCCCAATGGGTCGATCGCTCCCAAGCAGGAACCGCAAACTGCTCACTAGGAAAAGCATTCTCGACCGCTCGTTGTCTGACTGTAGGGTCTTTAGAATTACACAAGCACGGCGTTGCTATCCTGGAGGTGCTGATATGAGACGTGTAACAGCGCTGACCTTTCCAGTCATGAATGTGGTAGGCAGCGAATCGTCTCAATCACTGGCAAGGGCGTACACTACTTTGACGACTTATGCTAACACGTCGGGACTTTGTTTGGAATGGAGGGGTGTTCAGCGTCCAAGCGCCTCAATGTATTATTTACCTAGCAAGCTGAGATCTCGATGCACATATGGCTCGGGTACACCCATCGTTAGACATATCGTTCAACGTCAGCATTTGTATGATCGTCGTTTCCAACTCTTGTGTTCGCGCCAACTTCGCATGCCAGAGAGCATGGTCTGATCTAGCCAGGTCCCACAATTTTTTGAGAATTGCAGACTCGCACATGAAAAGCGTTCCGCCGAACGAGTCATACCAGTCAGAACTCCTACGGTGAAGCATCCGAACCCGATACGATAGGTTTATCTTTTCGAAAAGCGCGAAAAAGTTCCTCACGTGAGTAGTGAGCCTTGGCAACCCACGAAGCGCATATGGATACTACCCTTGTGGTCCTTAAGGAACTTTTCTGATTGTTGCGTACTTTGACAATTTCGTTATCGTCGACACATTCAACTCAAGATGTAAGCAGCGCTCAAGGGCATGATGCGAGAGACTATACTGACGTGGAAACAGGTCTCACCGAAAGTTCGAAGCACCGCGACACGGTAAATATCCAATCATCACTTTGAGTGCCGCAAGAAACAACCACTAACTCTGTGCAGGTTCGCTGGCTTTCCTGCCTAGGAAGCGAGCAGCCCGACACCGCGGAAAGGTCAAGAGGTTGGTTCTCAAAAAGTCAGAGCTCGATTGAGCTGAAGCTGAACGTTTCGTAGCTTCCCAAAGGATGACCCCAAGAAACCAGTCCACCTTACCGCAGCCATGGGCTACAAGGCCGGCATGACCACCATCGTCCGAGACCTCGACCGACCAGGTGCCAAGATGCACAGAAAGGAGGTTGTCGAGGCCGTAACTGTCATCGAGACACCACCAGTAAGAGCTTTGCACACACATGGTTTCAAGACCAATTCTGATAAATTGCTAGATGATCGCCGTTGGCCTTGTCGGCTACGTCGAGACCCCACGAGGTCTCCGATCCCTCACCACCGTCTGGGCAGAGCACTTGAGCGACGAGCTGAAGAGACGCTTCTACAAGAACTGGTACAAGTCCAAGAAGAAGGCCTTCACCAAGTACGCCAAGAAGCACGCCGAGAAGGGCGCCTCCGTCACAAGAGAGCTCGAGCGAATCAAGAAATACTGCTCTGTCGTCCGAGTCCTCGCCCACACCCAGATCTCCAAGACCCCTCTCAAGCAGAAGAAGGCTCACCTCATGGAGATCCAGATCAACGGTGGCAGCACAGCAGACAAGGTCGACTTCGGCCACGGTCTGTTCGAGAAGCCCATCGAGATCGACACCATCTTCGAGCAGGACGAGATGATCGACACTATCGCCGTCACCAAGGGTCACGGTTTCTCTGGTGTAACATCGAGATGGGGCACCAAGAAGCTCCCGCGAAAGACACACAAGGGTCTCCGAAAGGTCGCCTGTATCGGTGCATGGCATCCGTCTCACGTCCAGTGGACTGTTGCCCGTGCTGGTCAGGACGGTTACCACCACAGAACATCTGTTAACCACAAGGTTTACAGAATCGGCAAGGGTTCTGACGAGAAGAACGCTGCCACCGAACTTGACGTTGTCAACAAGACCATCACTCCGTACGTTACTTGGCATCCCCTCCTGATCGATCATACTAACATCTGCACAGCATGGGTGGTTTCGTCCGATACGGTGAGGTCAAGAACGACTTCGTCCTGGTCAAGGGTTCCGTCCCAGGTGTCAAGAAGCGAGTCGTCACTCTCCGAAAGTCCATGTACCGCCACACGTCGCGCAAGGCCCTCGAGAAGGTCGACCTCAAGTGGATCGACACCTCGTCCAAGTTCGGCCACGGTGCTTACCAAACACCGCAGGAGAAGAAGCAGTTCTTGGGTACCCTCAAGAAGGATCTCGTCGCTTCTTCATAGAATTTTCCATGAGTCGATGCGATGGACCTCATGTATACAGAATGAAAAGTTGTATGCATGAGCAGGATATTCGGATGATGATACCACTATTCATGAGAGCGTCTTGCATTTTCTTCGTTTGGTTGGCATGGTGTATATTGCAAGGGTTGCGGCACAACTAAAAGCTGCTCAATCAAACTCAATCAATGCCATGTTCAGTCCATGTCGGCGTCGTCCTCAATCGCTGCCTTGTCCGTGTTGTGGCGCGGGCTACCTATGCAATCATGGCCTCGGTGACCTGTGCTCATGCTGAAGCTAACATTTTGTCATTCGTGTTCGTGATTCTCATCGTATACAACCGATAGTCCCACCCGCCCTCCGTGCGTTTAGATGTAAGCGATCGGGCGTGTCTGATTCTGTGGTAGGTGGAAAGACATGATTTCTGTGTCTACTACGCTCGTCACGATCCCTGCTTCTTGCTCTAGCTTGATACCTCGCTCGAGCCCGTGTGCCTCAACTATACGGAAAGCTGCCATGCAAAATTTGATCAGCTTGTAGCAGCCCTCACACAATTTTTGGTGTGAGTTTGTATCCTAACATCTTCTTCTCGTGCTGCGGGTCACGGCAAGCCAGCGACAGAAAAAAAAGAGCCCCCAACTGTAAATAAGAAATCAGGTGCAGGGAGACCCCCAAACACGTCACGTAGGGCAGATAAGGTGCCCCTAGCTATGAGGCCGGCCAGCCTAGATCGAGCCTAAAAACTTGTGTGCAACAACTTTTGCGGCCGGCTTTTTGGGTACTGGTTCTCCTCAGGCATCAAGGCAGCTACAACCATGACGTTGCGCAGATGACACAATCCCAAGCACGTTTTTCGTGCCCACCAGTCCTTCGAACAAGGCAAGCAGGGTTCCGATGCCGCTCATACCCTCCTCGGCAACCACAGCGTCTACTATATTGAAACACAACCTCCCTCTGACGTTGCTAAAAACGACATCAGGCAGGCCATCCAAGCTCCCAGACAAGCAGCACTTTCCACGACCCCGCAGCATCACCACCACCACCACCACCAGTAGTACAAGCTCGCAAAGACCCAAGCAAAACGCACTCGTAGTTCGCAAGCGCTCAAGCAACAACAACAAGAAAACACTTGGCACGCGTGACATCAACGCACCAGCTCTAAGAGCCGCGCAACAACTCTACTACAGCAGCAGCAGCAGCAGCAGCACAATGGCCGACGACGCGTCCTACAACACGTTCCTGGCGCGTGCCAACCAAGACCCGCGATCGGGCCACACGGCCGAAGGCGAATCAACCTCGCAAGCACGCAGCAAGTTCGACCCGTCGTCGTCGACGTCGACCAACGAGGCGATCCCGGCGTCGCTGCGCGACATCGAGGCCACGTACACGTCGGACACGGACGCGGAGTTCGAGCCGGTGTTCTTCTCGTACGCGTCCGACGCGTTGCCGTCCGTGGCCCAGTTCAAGCAGGTGCTGGGCATCAAGGGCGAGAACGCGCGCGGCGTGCAGGAGTTGAGCGTGCGGGATTTTGACCCCCGCGGCGAGTACGGCGTGGTTGTGGGCAAGGTCGAGCAGGCTGGGAAGATGGGCGCGGACGGGAAGAGTGGTGTCAAGGTTTTTCGGGTCGAGGTCGATCACTCGGGGACTCGCGTTGAGTATTATGTCTTGGCTGTGGGCGAGAGGAGTTTGGTGGGTGTTGTTGCCAAGGCGGTGGAGAGCTAAGGGGGTGGTGCGCGTGTCAAGGCCATGGGTGGCGCTAAGGGTAACATTGCACGGCTGTGGAAAGCTCGCGTGGTGGTACAGGGCATGGCGGATTACATATGTTGCGTGTAGCATTACCCATCGAGACCCAGGTCCAGGTGATCCTGCCTGACAACTAGCACATACCCAGCCTCTCTTAGTTGTCCGTCAGCATCGAATCGTTCTCGTCGCTGACCGCAACACCTCGTGGAAACCGTTGACACCGCCCAGCCCAGCCCAAAAGCATAATAAGCCTGCACTCTCCGCACCGACCACTACCTATCCCCGGACAGCATCCAACACCTCTGCAGCCGAACCCCTAATCGTCAGCGGCACGGAAACACCCCCCGCCGTCCAGCTGCGCCTATGCAGCAACCAAGACGACCCTCAACACCCATCGCACAGTCGGAGCAGCCGCGGCGCGGCGCTATCCTGTCCCCCGTACGACCCCACGACATGGACAAGCTCTGAACTTCCACATGGAGAACACCGAACCACGCAAACCATGTGGCCCCCACAGTTGCGCGATACAAATGTTGCGGACCATCGAGACGGCAATGGCGCAGACGATCGTGGCCCTCCTGTCATCGGTCCAAGCCGCTGCATAGGAAGTGCTAGGCCGGTCGTCTGTCTTGGGCGACGATGCCTGCGTTCGCGGATCTGTCGCCTGCCACGGAGGTGTCCTCGATGTTTTCCCCGTCTGGTGTTGAGGCGGGCCCATCACATCAGTGCGGTGCTTTGTTAGTGGTCATGCTTGTCGTGCTCCTGGGCGTGGTTGAGGGCCTGCGTCTTTGAGCTACCGCCCTGCTGGTCTTTGGCAGATGCTAACTATTTGTGCACGACCGGACTGGGTACCGGGTTCTAGAGTGTCTCGGCATCTCTACTGTTGGTAGACAGGGCGGACATGTCAGAGTGACGTGTTGTGATCTGGGGACGTGACTGTGTGCTGCCTCGAGTCTTAGCACATCAGTGGCCTCCTGTGTTGCTTCACATTGTCGTCCGAACATCGACCTGATCCCCAAATTTGCCGAGTGCACACTAAGTCACAGGCTTCAAGGCTAGGTCCTACTCAGTGCCCTCGCGCAACCTAGCGAGGGTAGCTTTGCCTGCTCTCCCTTCGTTCGCCCTACCCACCACACCGGTGATCCACTCTCCAACCTCGGCCATCTTAACAAGGTCAACGCCCGTGTCGCAGCCAAGACTGTGCAGGAGATGAATGATATCCTCCGAACTAACGTTACCCGTGGCTCCTTTACTGTACGGGCATCCACCGAGTCCACCGACACTCGAGTCGAAGACGCGAACTCCAGCTTCGAGACCAACAACCGTATTGACCAAGGCTTGTCCGTACGTGTCATGAAAATGCAAGGCGACGTCCTCCATCAAGACACCCGCGTCCTTCAGTGTTTGCAGTAGTTTGCGAGTCTTGGGCGCAGTGCCCATGCCCGTGGTATCGGCGACAGAAACCTCGTCGCAGCCCATCTCGAGCAGTTGGCAAGTCATCTCGGCGACCTTGTGGGGGTCAACGTCGGGCCCTTCGTAGGGACAGCCGAGTGCGACGGAGATGTAGCCTCGGACGCGGATCGAGTGGCGTCTGGCGAGGTCGATGATTGGGGTAGAACGGGACAGGGATTCGGCGATGGAGCAATTCGTGTTGCGGTGGGAGAAGGACTCGGTTGCGGCAGCGAACAGGGAGATCTCGGCCGTGTTCCTGCTGTCCATAGCTGAGGACGAGGACGAGACAGTAGTGTTTGGAGTCGAGGACATGTCGTTTGGGTTTGCAGTAGAAGTAATTGGCGCTTGGCCCGCTGCCTGTTCCGCGGTCGCTTGTGGTGAGGGAGGTGGGGTGGGATAGTCTGCCTGCAAGGGAGGATTGCTGTGCTTGTGCTGCCGGAAGATCTTGACCATGTTCTCCAGACCTCGTATGTTGGGGATCAGGTAGTTGTATGCGATCGACTGTGTCTCGCTAGGAGGATTCTGGATCAGGTCGGACAGGATCTCGCCAGTGGATGCCATCTGCGGTACCCATTTGGCTGGAACGAAGGAGCCGGCTTCGATGTGTGTCACGCCTGTCCTGGAGAGCCTGCGTATCAGCTCGAGTTTGTTCTCGAGAGAGATTGACTTCTTCTCGTTCTGTAGGCCGTCTCGTGCGCCGACCTCGACTATCCTCACATGGTCGGCTCTGAGTGTTCTAGAGGTGCTGAACGATCGATGCAGTGGTCGTCGCACTAGACGTGTGAACGTGGGAGTAACTCGGTTCATAATGGGCGCCTACGACTGGCTTCGAGGGGATTGGTACCATGCTGCGGCACTCTCAAGCTCGTTACAGCTGCACGGCAAAGAGGATGCTCGCAGTGGTACTTGGTAGCCTCGGTTACTTGCGGCCTTCTCCGCACTGCGTCATGCCACCAAAGAGGTCAACGGCGAGGTGACAGTGCACGCTATACGGCTCGTGTCTGCTACGCTGGGCTTCACGCGATTTGGCAAGCAACGACTCAGTCTAGTCGCACTCGTGCATATGGATACTAATGCTTAGGACCACAGTCCAGCTGGGGAACGAGTCAATTCGACCTTGCTTGTATTTCCAATCACTTCTTCATTGACACCAAAGGCTGTGCTGGTATATCGCCAAAACACGTTGTTCTCTTGACCACCAATCACCCCATCTTCGAGGTCTGAGCGTCCTTCAGCTTGACGATGTGTTCGTTGACAAACCGTTTCCTCAACTCCTGCACCTCGATATCAGCAGCTCCACTCACAGTGCCCAGACACCCGCTGCCAGCATCACACAGGCACTCGAAAGGTTTGTCCATCTGCCACTCTGTGCTAGGGTAGAAGAAGGTCAGCTCGTCACCGATTTGCAGTCCCCTATCTTTCGCGACCCGCACTTCCATCAGGTCCGTGTCAATCTCGAGCGACGGCCTGCACGAGTGGTTCAAGTACACCAGGGCAGAATTGAGCTCCACGTGTTTGACCTGCGACACTTGTACCGTAGACCACTTCTTCTGCTGCACCTCGGTCGCCATCGTAATAGGGGTGAATACCGAGCCCGCTGGGAGAGACACCTGGCTGATGAGCGAGTCTGGTTGTGTTGCGTTTGGGCTGTATGCCGCGAGGTCGGTGAGATTCTCAACGCTCAACGAGTATGTCGCTTTGGGCTCCGAGACAAATTTGCCCGCTGTGACATTCGTGGTCGCAGCACTTGTAGCCATGTTTGAGGAAAGTCTTGACGAGATACAGCTTGCCAACCTCAGCCAACTTTTGGTCTCTCAACCTTGGATGCTAATTAGCTCGGTGTCCTGTCACCAGAGAAGGTGGGAGATTAAGATCAGCTTCTAGAGCAGAGCATAGTAGTTGGGAAGGAAAGGTACGCCATTTTTGACTGTGTACTTAAACTGAAACATCAACCAAGAAGTCTGCCCCTCAACACGTTAAAGCTGCCATTTGGGCTCCGCATTTGATTCAGAGTGGACGCGGGCAGAAGGACCACCAAGACTACTATTAAAGCAACAGCTAACTGACTATCTGCTTCGAGCTCTGCAAGCAATTGCCGATGTCGCACGTGGGACGCAGCGGGCATTCTGTGCCTTCTACCCACAAAAGTGTGCAGATCAAAGTTTTGGCTGCACGGGATACTGCCCCTCTACCACCAAACCTCCTTGCAGGCACGGCAACAGACTAATTGCGACGAGCCGTCTAGGTCGGCGTTCAAGGATACAGCCTCACAGTCATGTAGAACAAGACTTCACTACTGCAGTCGGTAGATACTCCTCCACCATTAATCTTGATTTCAACCACAACTTCGAGGGGATGTGCTCGGGCGACTGGAGCACGTCCATCGCGACAACCCGCAAGCCAGGTCCCTCCACCATCAGCATTCACAAATCAAGCTTGATCTCGTCACAAACACAACACCAACCCTTGCCCACTACCCTGGCCTATCCTAGCTTTGCAAGAACGCAGCTTCTTCCATGTTGCTTGCAGGCCACGCCTCTGACCGCCTTCAATGTATTCTCCTTGACTACCGAACCCGTCCCGAGACCTGAAATGGAGTCTCTAGCGACCATGTCGTAGATCTCAAAGGGCCTGACTTCGGTTGAGTGATTGTCAAGAAAGTCGACGCGACGGGATGCATCTCGCTAGACGAGATGGCTCGGAGGTCGACAGATGTTAGGGAAACACTCGACGTAAGAATGGAGGTGCCGTGGTTCGGCCCATGCGGCACATCGCCAGCACATGTCTCGTTGAGCGGCACAACGTTCGTCGTAGCTGCTTGGAGGTTCCTGCTGCCTGCAAGTCAATCGAGATCGAGAGTGGGCTCTGGCTGGCTTTTGTTCCGGTCTCTTTCGTATGCGCCTTCACCTGCGTGCCGCACCACAAATGTAGCTTCTTCCCTCCCTTTAGACAGTCTCTAGGTCCTCTCAATCATGTCACGATTTCCATGTTTCCGATACTGATGGTGCCGCTTGCCTATGGGAAAATGTCAAAGCCTGAGAGAATGGTCTGGTTTGTTCCCGACAGGAGGCCCCCAAACACGTGTCTAGCTACGCAAGGTCTTCGATAGTACACAGACACATGCGCGATGTCCACTTCAGCTCGGCCCATGATCCATGTTGATGGGGTCAAATGGTAACTCGACGGTCCACGGGCGTGGGCTGAGGATACGAGTGGTTGATCTGACATTGCAGCGAGTCCTGTGGTGATTGTTCAGAGAAGAGACTGGACTATTCGGCATAACCTGAAGGACCGGTCGTTGTTCTCGGTGTGGTCGCATCAGTTGATAGATCCATACAAAATTGGACCAGTCAGGGAACGCAAGATGTGTGGTATGCTAACCATTTGCCGGCGATGTCGACGGAAGGTGGATCTGTCGTCGGTTTGCGTACTAGGGGCAGGTTCAGATCTGAAAGGAGACGTGTACATTTGTCGCATTTGCGGAGACGGATATCGTGGTAAGCTTCAAGATGTGGCTATTACTGGTTAGTGCGATGGGATCCGTGAGGCGATGAAAGCCACTTACCAATAGCCTACCCAGCTGTTTGAGTGAATTGCCCTGAGAAAATTGGCCGGCCAACTGCTGTGGCAATGTCCCATCAGTAACCGGCTCAACTCTGTAGGCATCTGAACCCATTTCTCGCACGATACGGAAGTGCATTCTGTTCACTTCGGCATCAATGGGGAACAGACTTGATGGATCGGAGGCTTGGAGCTTGATCTTGCGCTCAGATTTGTTGAAGTCCTCAAGAGCTGCTTTCGCCTCTTCTATCGCTTCGAACGGGACGACTTGGTCTTGCGAATCAGTTGGAGTCGCTGCATTGGCAGGCTTCGGTAGAGTTCGATAGTCTACCTGCCACGTATCACCGCCCTGAGGTGTGTTTGCGGCGTTAACATCTTTGAAGAGTTGGCGGGTGGTTTCCGCCTGCCAGTCTTGTCTGAAGCTCTGAATGTCCTGTTTTCCTTTCTGCGCTGCTTTGATGACGGACACGGCGATCTGCGTCGGGTCTGCTTTGCGAGGCTGGGCGATGGCTTCTCGCGCAGGTCCAATCAAAGCATTTGGCAACAGTGAGCGTAAATCGTGGATCTGCTGGTGCATCTGCTGTAATTTTGCCAGTTGTTCAACGATTTCGATATCGTCATGGTGTATGTTGGCGTTGGCTGAGGGCTCTGCTGCCATTGCCATCACTTTCGGGCGCTCCTTCACAGAATTCACGACGAGCGGGAACAGTCAAGGATGCGAAACGATATGTGGAATGAAGCATAGGCCATATAGATGGTTGTCGGGAGAATCGGTTCACGCTAGTACTGGGACAAACCAATGAGCGTGAACGCTCCGGCCCACACGTAAGGACGCGTTTGCTCGAGTGCTGGTCACTCAATAGCCTTCTCCTTAAGCGAACAGGAGAAACCTTGATCAAGTCACTCGCGATTGAACCGAGCGTCTCTAGCGCCGACACTCAAGGGCGAGCATTGGAGGAGATATGGAGTGGTCATTGTAAGTTATGCATTGCTTTTGAAGCTCCGGATCTCCCAGACTGTCTGTTGCAACCCCGTAGGGGCACGAATGGATACACATTTACTACTGTCCACCTTCCAGAAATGCCACCATCCATCACATCTTGCTTCTAGCTAGTCAATGGGCTCCATTCGCTTGATGAGCGTTGTTGTCAATCTCACAAAAAGCTCGGAACGTGACAAGCTCGTCGCCATCACTTTCGATGATCAGTTCAGCAGTTGCACCTACGAAGAAGACTTGACCCTCCTTCAATTCTTCACTCTTCGGTCCCACGCTGATTTTGCCACTGCCAGTGGTGGCGATAACAATGCTCGGACCAGCCAGTGCCTCAAAAGTGGCCTTTGCCCCGCTTTTGTTCAGAGCTGTTCGCACAACACTGAATTCCTCAATCGGCGGGTCATACAGCAGACTCGAGCTGTTGCTGCTGTATGCAGTCGTGTTGAGCTTGACGTATGGGTAGTCGACAGGTTTGAGGAGCTGCTGCTCGGGAGGGTTATGATCATATGTCAAAATGTCAGTCAGGGTGTCCACGTCTTGAAACTTGGGTGTAAAGCCGGCTCGGATGACGTTGTCACTGCTCGCCATACACTCGATGATGTCTCCGGAGATGTAAGCGTGAATGTCATCTGCCTTCAGGTACATTGCTTGACCAGGTTCCAGCTTGACCAGGTTCAGGAAGAAGAGCACAAACAAGCCGATGTCACCTGGAAATTGGCTGTTGGCTCGTCTGACGAGCTCGTTCAATTCCTCGGATGTGTTTACTGATGGGCCAGGTTGGATCTTGTCCTCGTCGGCCAGAGCAACTAGTTTCTTTGACATGGATGCAACGCCGTCCTTGTCCTGCTTCATCAGGGCAGTGAACGCTTTGCGTAGAGCAGCTTTGGCTTGAGAGAGCTCGGCGCCAGAGTCGTTAGCAACTCGCTTGAGCTCATCTGCATGTTCTTTACCGACCAAAGTGTGCAGAGGCTCGATCGTGTCGAGGAAGTGCGAGATCTCCTTCAAGGGGCGGAAGCCGCAGAGTCCCTCAAAAGGCGTGACAGCAATAGTCATTTCGGGCTTGTGGTTGGCATCGGGATAATGCTCGGGGTCTTTGTCGTGGAGCTGTTCAGCCAGTTTCTTGTTCGGATGAGCCTGGATCGAAAGTGCTTTGGCGATGGACAAGACCTTGAACAAGAATGGCAACTTGTTCTGGTACTTCTTGGTGATCTCACTTCCCATCAGTGCCTGGTTGTCCTCGACCATGTCCAACAAAGAGCGGCCAGTCTCTACATCCTTGGATGGCAAGGAAGGATGGGTGCCCATCCATAGCTCGGCATATGGCTTATCCTCCTGGATTGAGAAGTCGTCTCTAGGCGTAGCCGCTGCATATTTCGCCGCCGCAGAATCCTTGCCCTTCTTTCCCCATTCGTAGCTGTTGCACCCTCGTTTTTGTCAGCAGGAGAAACTTGGTGCAAGGGAAGCGTACATACCACATTGCAGGCGGAATAGTGGTACTTGCATTCTTGTCCTGGCGGGGTGGTGATGTCAGGTTTATGAGGAAGGCGGATTCTGTGTGAAGGGGTTTTCGAATTTGTACCGAAGAAGATGTCTGCCTCACGAAAAAGCAATGACTGTGTTTGGTCGTATTGGCGGTGTGAATATCACGGACGAGTTTCAGTCTGAGAGGTTTCACCCGTCTAGACCACCGTTCCTGCTACATTTATCTCAAACAAGAATTCTATCCGCGCATCAGTGCCCCACCGTAGCAACAGCAGAACGACCCTGATCGAGAACGTGACAGCGCGGGCAACCTGGTTGGATCTCCGTTGTCCGCACTCTGAACGGGGGTTACGGAATTCTTAGATAGTCACAGCCTACATCTCACGCGAAGGCCACGCGCAACCAAAAGCGGCGAGGGACAAGAAGCACACAGAGGTCAGTTAGAAAGAAGGGTCCTGCCTGAGCCAGATCCTTCGGAACACAAAGCGGCCCGCCGTGCGCACTGCTTGGTGCGGCTGTACTAGTGTGCAGCACCGCTGTTGAAGACGACAGTCAAGCCGCTGTCGCGGATACAGCTGGGGACCTATTTTGCTGACTGTACGCCTTGGCTTGGCATTTAGTCCGTCCCGGGCGACTTGGGCAACGCGGCCGGCCTGACATCCACGTCAGACCGACGCCACAGCCAGAGTGAAGACACCGGCTATACATCCAAGCCAGCCTAATCGCTAGCTGTGTTCGCCACCATGTCCGGCCGGCAAGGTGGAGGACGCCGCGGCGGTCGGGATACCAGCAGGGACAACGACCTCGAGCTCGAATACCTGAACAGTGTGCTCGAGTCTCTTCGAAAGGCCAAAGAATACAACGACGAGTCGATACGGCTGGGACAAGAGATCCTCGCGCTCGAGGAAGAAATCCAGAGCAACTCGACGCACAAATCACGGTCAGGGTCGACGCCAGAACAGCACCGTCGACTGGACGACCTATACCGGAAG
Organism: Knufia petricola; assembly: GCA_002319055.1. Taxonomy (NCBI): domain Eukaryota; kingdom Fungi; phylum Ascomycota; class Eurotiomycetes; order Chaetothyriales; family Trichomeriaceae; genus Knufia; species Knufia petricola. The sequence continues at coordinate 2,542 of NMUC01000019.1, read as the reverse complement.
AAGCTTCGCAACGCGGAAGCGGAGAAGAAAGTGCACGACGACGAAGACATTGTGAACAAGCTCGCGATCCTCGCCAGTCTGCGCAGCAACGACGAGCCCGCGCCGACGCGAGGAGCGGGCCCCAAAGGACGCACCAAGTCGTCATATCAACACCGACCGGTGATGGAGTCTGATGTGTCGGCAGATGGCAGTGCGGCGGTGAGTCCCGCGGAAACGACGGCGTCGGCCAATCCGCGGGTGGACGTACTCAAACGAAAGCAATCATCGCATGCGCCGCGGGGCTCAACTCCTGTCGTCGGGCGGCCGGTGGGAAGCGCGGTCGTGAAGGAGGCATCGACCCGAGAGTCGTCGAAAGATGGCAGCACATGGACGATCTCCGAGGCGGATCGGGAGCTCCACAAAGGCATGCAAGCAGAGAAGAACAACGGGCTGAAGGTGGGCACGGAGGTGTTCTACAAATACAGCAAATCGGTGCCGGACGACGTGGGGGTTGGGATTCAATGCATCATCAAAAAGGTGCATCCGGACCGCAAGCCGATCATCTACGACGTGCAGGACCCCGAGCCGGAGCCATCGGGCAAGATCTCGGTGCACAAGGCGACGGCGAAGGACCTGTATCCTATCCCACCCGCGACTGGGGACGGATCCTTCAAGTCGGACGAGAAGGGCGTCTTCTTCCAGCCGGGCATCACGGTGTACGCGCGGTACCCGGACACTGACACGTTCTATCGGGCGAAAGTGGTGCGAGGACTGAAAGGGGGAGAATACACGCTCCGGTTCGAAGGGGAAGAAGACGATACGGAGAAGGGGGTGGAGAGACGGTTTGTGCTTGATACACGGATGCGATAGTTGCGCGGGGAAGGTGCACATAGACACTTTGACCCGCATAGGCGTAGGGCCTGTGGATTCATTTCTGTCTCAAGGCATCCAGCTGTCCTTTGCTTGCCAGATACGCCGCACCGGAATCAGCCCAGACCTCGTATTTGACCACCTTCCCATCCTCGTCCAGGGCAAGCACGTAGGTGAAGATCTCGTCCCAGCTCTGGCCCGTCCTCGTCCAGGTGAACGTTGCTTCTCCTCGGACCGACACTCTATTCTCTGCTGCATCGACGACGTAGGTGCTGAACTTCATGTGCTCGTAGCTGAGGTAGGAAGCCAGGGTCTCGAAGTATTCTTTCACGCCCTGGTGGCCGGTGTACTGTCGGCCCAGGAAGGGTGCAAGCTGTTGCAGGCCGTGTTCGTGAGCCATGATGTCGTGGGTGGTGGAGAAGTGAGCGAGGATGTCGTCGAGGGGCTTCTGGCTGGCGAAGGCATTGCAGAAGGACTCGGCGGCGGACAAGAGGGTTGCGCGCTTGTGGTGAGGCATGGCCGTCGTTGTCAGCAAAGTGGCATGCTTACCTGGGTACTGTTGGGAGAGCGATTGCAGTGCAGGACAGGGCACGGCGAGGAAAGAACATGACATCAATGTGACGCTGAGGCAGCTTCATCGACCGACACGCACGAACTTGACCTTCCTTGAGCACGCTGCTGTGAGAGCATTGGTATGGGGATGTGACAAGCTCGGGGCCGTGCACAAGCTGGACTGACGTAGGCGAGGAAGTGCCCGCACTCGTGGTGCAGGCTTAGGCCTCGCTAAGCACGCCGAGGCATAACCCTGGAGGAGTCACTGGGGGTGTAGTGTAGAATGTTCCTCAGCTGTGCTTCCAGGTCGTATTCTTGTCGCAGATACATTGCATACATTGCATACATTGTTACATACCTAGGTAGACATGAAGCATACATAGCCCGCCCCGAGCATACACGAGTATTACGGCCAGCATGACGAGCGACCACGAACTTCCCTCGCACGCTTCGCCCGTCATCGCGCCTCAAGCCCGACCTCGACCTTCGGCGCAATACATGTCTGGCTGGGCCGACCTGGCCAACACATCGCAGCCGCCGACGCCAGGCGTGCCACATGATCTGATCTCGCCGGCATACACCCCCCCTCTCACCCCATCACTACCGGGGACCCCAGGGACCCCATCCGCCACACACCACATCAGACACGAACCGCAGTCGATACCCGTCGACACTTCTCTCGACGACCCCGGCACCACCAAGCAGCCGAGACTGGTGCAACGCCTGCCCACGGTCGAATGCCTCGTCCGCGCCAGGATCCCCACCACCTCGGGCGCCGAGATGTTCCTGCATCTCTACCAGAACGACAGCGACAACAAAGAGCACCTCGCCATCGTCTTCGGCAACTCCATCCGCAGCCGCAGTCTGGATGAAGAGAAGCCCGGCGAGTCGGAAATGGACAGGATGATCCGAGGCGCCTACATCGGCAGACTGCGCCCCGGCAGGACGAGCAGCAGGCGAGACGACGAGCACGATCTACGCCGCAAGGTTCTCAGGCCCGACCCCGCCGCCCAGACGAGGAAAAGAAGCGGCAGCGCGCTGAAGAACGTCGAGTCCGTCCCCGACCACCCCGAAGCCCCTGCCCCTGCGCCCCTCCCACTTCAACCACAAGACGAGCAAGACTCAGAGAACACCCACCTCA